>OZ005654.1:8105101-8452101 GCA_963930645.1 Salticus scenicus | reverse complement strand
TATTAAAAATAATTCTCATTAATGTTTCAACTGAAAAATTGTTGATAAAATGAATTTGTAATAACAATAAATTCGTCCCTTTCTCACACATTTCTTCAATATAACCGTATAAGGTCGCTAAATCTATAAGTAAAATGTCTGTCATAAAATGAAAAATTCGAAAATATTTATCTTAATTTAATGGAGTTGCCTTGACATTTGATTGTCGTAGAAGAAATTTAAAATAGAGAGCGATGAAGTAAATATAAATTATTTTGTTTCAAATTTATCGAAATATATTTCGAACGAAAACTTTGGATGATCCGATTTAAAATAACTAGAAAATGAAAGAGCAGTCATACATTAAATGAAAACGTTCTATATAATCGCTTAAAAATACTTTAAGTGGTTCTGGCTTCACTGAATAAGTAGAAAACGATTTTAAACTTCAAAGAAGATGGATTATTCTCTGAAAATGTGTAATTTTCAATTCTGTAATGCGTTTTGGTTCTGTATTATTTCAAACATTCAAGACTTTGACAGGTCTATCTCTATTTTAGCAATGAAATATGTATGTAAAATAAAGAAAATGTCGTTATCACTAAGAATATTTTCGCCACATTTCTAGTATACGTTAGGATTTCTTAGTAAATATTTTATAATGTTTTGGTAAATGGATTTTTACTTCAAAAGTAAAGCATCTAATTAACAGTTTATTTGAGTTGATATTTTAAATGTCGGAACTATTTTAAAAATAAATTATGCAAATGTAAACATCTAACTGCGAGTTTGTTTATATTGATATTTTAATTTTTTTTATTTCTGTAAAAATAATTTATACAAATGTATAACAGAATCATTTCATTAAATTGATTATTTTTCTAAGAATGTAGAATCATTCGCTTTCTAATAAAAGCTAAGGAGGAAAATATTTTTATTTTTATTTAATTATTTAATTATTTTGTATTTTATATTATTTTTTTAAGGACACTCTTGTTGCCTTTCTGTCCATATTATTTCTTAATAATGTTACTTTATTACTTACATAATTGTTCAAGTGCAGTTATTAATTAATAAATTGTAGAACATTCTTTTACTAGTTTTTCCATTTAATAAAATTGACACATGGATAATATCTCGAGGGTAATTTTTGTATGAGCAGAATTAAAAAAAAAAATAACCCATAAAAATGTGAATTATTTTAATTTTTAACTACAAAAATAAATAAATATTCTAAACAAATATTTTTAGGGGAATACTTTTAGGCCGTATATTTAAAAAAATTATAATGACTGTTTGTTACGAAAAGCCGAAAATCCGTAGATGGCTTTATTCGAGCACAGATTGAACATTGCAAACTGATTCCGTGTTTCAATATAAAAGAAAGATTTTCGTGCTTAAGCAATCTAATGTAGAACTTTATCAAGTAAACTATTAAACAAACATATTAAGAAAAGCTGGGTTAGGATATACTTAATGATAAATATACACTTATTTTTATTAATTTTGCTACACGTGTAATGTCAGATGTGTACAATACTTTAAAAATTCATAAAACTCGAAAAATAACCGAAATAAAAGCAGGTTTAGCACTGATAGGTCACGGGAGTTTCTTTTAAGATAAGAAAAAAAAATAGTTCAAAAAGCAGCCGACAGATGGCGCTGGTACAGTCGATAACAAAAGTGTCCGAACAATAGCAAAAATTCCTATGTAAAAAAAGTACACTTCATACGGTTTTGTTAAATAAATATTTATTGAATTATGTTCTTACACTAAGTACATGATTCGAAAAGGATTTATTTAACAAAACCGTATGAAGTGTACTTTTTTTACATAGGAATTTTTGCTAGTGTTCGGACACTTTTGTTACCGACTGTATACTAGAGACCCTAAATAAAATAATAGGCCGGCGCATGACCGCCATTTTTTTGCCTCCGAAGAGGACAGCATTCCTACTTGGCGTCCTTATCGCTTCCCTAATGATTTTAAGAAATCTTGATCTGAAGCTAATCCGGTCAAGAAAAAAGCAATAAGCAACAATAGTGTTCCTAAAAACACATTTTTTTCACAGTACATTCTCAGGATGTCATTTTATTCTGAGGATATCCTATGGTTGTACTGGGGTAAGATGTGTTGTTAGGGCGGTTTCTGTTTCTTTTACAAAACGTCGCCAAAACTCAAATACGCAGTGACAGAAGGTCTGTGAACACTTTATATCCACTTCTGGAATGATTATAGCAGTTTATCGCTAAACAAACTTCCATATCATAGTTTACTTAGCTAAAATTATGAAATATAATAAAAAAAAGTTACTCTAACGTAACGTAAGACGATAAAAAAAAATGTTTGTCGTGTGTTTATCAGAGAAACGTGCTGGGTACGTGTGGCAACCCTAAGGCGACAAAATGCCTGATGCGCTAGCTCGTATATATAGGAGCCTTACTGTATACTAAAAATTTTTGAAGAGATATTTTTTTTTTTAATTAGCAAACACAAAATACAGGTACACTCAAAGTAATATATATATACAGCCGATAACAAAATTGTCCGAACTCTAGCAAAAATTCCTATGTAAAAAAAGTACACCTCATACGGTTTTGTTAAATAAATCCTTATCGAATTATGCCCTTACACTAACTAGGTACAGGATTCGACAAGGATTTATTTAACAAAACCGTATGAAGTGTACTTTTTTTACATAGGAATTTTTGTTAGTGTTCGGACAATTTTGTTATCGACTTTACCATCGCCATCTGTCGGCTGCATTTTGAACTATTTTTTTCTTATCTTAAAAAATATCCCGTGACCTATCAATGCTAAACCTGCAAACTGTTTTTTATTTCGGTTATTTTTTCGGGTTTTATGAATTTTTAAAGTTTCCACGGACTTTTTGCCCACCCTGTATATATATGTATATATATATTATTTTTTTCGTTATTTTATATTAACAGAGATAAAAAATAATGTGAAAATGACATTTTTTTTCGAATTTTATAACATTTTGATGCAACTGTGAACTCTCAAAATACTGTTAGATAATATTCAAACTTTGCAGAGTCACTTTACATTTATATAAACTTTTTTTTTTCGTTATTACATATTAGGAGAGACACTTACATATGAGTTATAAAAAAAATATATATAAAAATAATCCATTTTTTGAATTTTTAGACATTTTGGACCAAAAATGGATCTTCAAAATGTATTCCGAAAATTCTGAAACATGCTACTTCTCTTATTCAATCTAGAAGACAACTTTTCGTCGCTAAAACATTTCGAGATGAAAAAAAATAATTATTCACTCTAGGGTGCATGTCGTTGGGACCTCATATGGAGAAAATGCGAGGTTTATTATATTTTTAAGAATATAATTTTAGTATGCTTATTTTATAATAACACACAATTGTTAATATAATAATTGTTTAAAAAATTAAAATCAGTCAAAAATAAGTTTTTTTCTGTGGAAAAAATAAGGAAGAAAAAACAGTTAATAATGGAGCCAATTTTTTCTGTAAACCTCACAGTGTTTTTTTACTTTCTCTTATTACTTTCTCTTACCCATAAGGTAGAGAAAGTATTGTTTTTGGGTCAAATTTTCGAACGCGAGATTTGTTATATTTACACGTTTTGAGGTCCCCTGAATACGAAAATCATGTTTGTAGCAAATGGTCTGTGTGTCTGTGTGTGTGTCTGTTATCAGCATATCTCAAAAACAAATTATGGCAGAAACTTCAAACTTGGTATTCTAAATGTGTATCATATAGGGATGCTACAGTAAGCTTTTCGTTGAGATCAAGCAAATGGTTCGTGTACAGGGACAATCAAGAGAATTCTAATAAATTACGTCTATGGGGGAAATTGCAGGAAAATAGAGTTTAACGTCTATAGACTGCACTAAACCAAATGAAACAAATATATATTTTTTGTAATAGAGACAGTTAACTGGGAAAATTTTTTTGTGCATGCAGGAGCCTCGCCTCCCCCCTGGGGGGGGGGAAGTCCCCCCTCGAGGGGAGTAAATTTTCATGATGGGTATCTTTCAAAAGAGCTTGCCAATACCTTTAAAACGAACGGTTGAACCATCGATCTGCGATAATTTAAAACAAAGTTATCGACTTTTTTTACTTTTAACGAAAAAAAAAAAAAAAAAAAACTGAAAAAAAATCGTATTTTTTTTTTTTTTTTTTTTTTTTTTAATATTGAGAATAAAATGGACTTTTTTTGGATATTTGGTGTTATACTACTTTTCTAATATGGAAATCGTCTGCCTTATCATAAAAGATAATTTTTTAAAATAATAATTTTAATAAATTATTTTTTAAAAAGAGAAATATTTTTTAATAACCGAATTAAATTCTATGTAAATGTAGGTGCATTAATGAAAGGGGGTTTGAGGGGGGCGGTAGCCCCCCTCACACAGAACTAATTATCATATAAAACTCTTCAGAAGCCTAATATGAATTGTTTAACATAGGTTTACGTAACAGTACTCGTTATCTTAGCTATTAATCTGCAAGTATTTATAGTATTAAATTTCAGGGTAAGAGAAAGTCGTGTGAGTGACACACCAGATTATTTTTTTTATATATGTATCAATATATAGAGTATTACGTCACTCCCATTCATTCTTTTACATTCATTCTTTTACTCCCATTCATTTCAACACATAAATATATGTTACATACGTGTATGTGTGTTTCTTATGTAGTCATATATATATATTTATTTCCTTCTTTTTTTCTTTATACAGGTATGTAATACAAGCTACGTTTCATGTAGCTTAGTCCATCTGGGGACGGAACAGTTAGCTCTTTGGCCTGCAGTTTCTAGGTGTCAGGTTCGAATAGCGATTCACTCAAAGACGTTCGTAGTATTTTTAATCAAATCAAGTCGTAAAAGTAAGTCGTCAATTCAGTCGGCAGCAAAATTACTGAACCACTAACAATATAATTCCTATTTTTTTTAAAAAAAGGCACTTAATACTGTTTTGTTAAGTAAATACTTGTCGATTCATGATCTTAACCTTATGCTGTTTATAAAAAAGTAAGTTGATTATAAAAATTATCAATCAAACTAAGAACGAAAGAAGAAGGATAATTTAGCAGAAGAAAAGTTACGTCCCAACTGCAACAATTTATTGAGAAATAATAAATTTTACATGTGATATGAAGTAAATAAAATAAGTCTAAAGGTTAATTTGAAGAAAATAGATGTAATGCGACAATAGGACCGCCACTTGGCGTTTTGACGGTTTTGTTTCGTGGCCCACCGCTAAAAACCGCTTAATTAGGGTCAGAATATTCAGTGAAAATAGAGGAAATAAACTAAGAAAGTAGTTAAAATGATTATAATAAATAATTAAAATTTAATATATTTGAAAATATCGACTGCTAGGTGGGCAAAGGCCAAATAATTTATTAATATAATAGTGATATGAGTGAAATCTCATTAATAGAGTTTTTAATTTTCTTATTAACAGTACAATAAGTAAAATGTTTAATTTATGTTACATTCAATAAACAAAATAATTGTCTAATTAATGTTAAATTTTTAGTAATTTTTATTGTTATTAAATCTGAATTTAAATTAATGCCTCGTTTCTATGTTGCCTCTTCATTCCAAATCATTAAAGCGTAAACTTTTTTTAACAAAACATTTTTCAACATGATGTAGGTGGATGAAGAGCATTTTGTAGAGAAATAATAAATTATTCAATAAAACTTTTTTTTTTCCTTTTCCTGATATAACTATTGGCAAAACTTTTAACAAGGGTCATCAATCACGTTTCTGCTTTACAGAGATTTTAAAGCTATTCACTTTTTGTATCGATTTTATTTTATTTTTTGCTGTTTTGAAGCTAAATGTTGAGACTTTTTGCTAATAGTTTTTTGTTCATAAATGCAAACGTAAAAGCTATTCGCTGCAGAAAATGATCTCGATTAATGATAAAACATGATTAATCTTCGAATTTCTAGTAGCATTAGCCCGATTTTATAACACTATAATTTGGGAATTCATTTGTCATTAATGCGCAATTTCAAATCTGTTTGAAATTCATATAAAGAAAACTCTTACAAAATTAAACTGAGAGAAAGATCAATATTTTGACTTTTTATAGAAAAAGAATGCAGAATGTAGTGGCGTTTCTACCCTTCGAACATTCATATTAAATTTAGTAGAATTTTTACTCAAATATCTCCCAACTAACCGAGGAAAAAGACACATTAAATTTGAGTGAAAATTTCTCTCCCTTAATGGAAATAAGTTTCATGCGATAAAATTTTGGCTATTTTAAGTTTAATAAAAATACGTAATGGTAGCAGGACTATGGATTTAAACAAAGGTATAAGTATAAAAATAGAAAAAAAAAATGTTAGATTTATTAAACGATAATTCTTAGATAGGATTCCAATATTATTTTGTAAAAACTTATTTTAGATAAAAATTTCTGTATTATTTTAATACAATAGAAACTCAACCAAGGAAAGAGCCTGAGTCTTTGACATAAGGTACTAGTGTTCTGCTACCCAGTCCATATTTGATCGGCGCTATACATGCACTTGAAAGTTAAAAACGCAGTCTTGCGGATAATTTTATTAATATTTTTAAATTCCTATATTCTCCAAACACTCAAGGTAAAATAAATAAATAAATAAATAAAAAATAGCACTGTTAAAATGTCGATCGTATTAGCTTATCACCGGAGTACTTATGCGTTATGAGAATAACCCAAGTTCGAGTGCAGTCTTGATCGCCTTTCGCTCTAATTATAATTATTTCCTTCTTACTATCTAAAATATAGTACACTATCTACCAGAATTTGGACACTTTTGAATTTAGACGTTTTATGAGATATCTAGAAAAATTCTTCACGAATTATATTAAAACTTTGGGAGTGTAACGAATATGTTATACGTCATGTATTTCAGCAGAAGTTTAATCTGAAGAAGGAAAGGGGACCAGTAAGAAATTAAACAAAAATTAAAATGTTTTCGATCACCCTATGAAAATTAATGCTTGTAATGTGTTTTGGCTGTAACATATGATTATCAGAATTCTTCTAATTACCTTTAAAAAAAATTATGAGGTTGACAAATATATTCCTAGAGATGTAATGGTTTCTTTAAAAAATTGAAAAAAAAAAAATTCCGTTTTTTAATTGTAACATGTACAGTATTAGATTCATTGCAAAGTCATTTTTAGGAAATTTGGCATACTACATTAGATACAGCATACAGCATACAACAATAAGAATGAAAAAAAAGTACCTTACGAAATATGAACATTTGTACTAAATAATTTTTAAATAAGCTTTTTAAAATTTCATTTGCATAATTTAATAGCCAAAAGTATTGAGCGACTTATCTGAAAACTCCAAATAAATATTGCGTAAATTGAAAAAATTCTGAGAGATAGAATGAACAGAATTTTAATTTCTCTCAAAATAAAATCTAAACTGTAAGATGTTTTCCCCACATTTTTATTTTGATTCAGTCAATGCCCAATGGTTATACAGTTTTCGCTGATTGTAAATAAATATTGATAAGACCCCTATCATCTTTCCTTTTTTTGAGAACTGAAAGCCTGGTGATTCTACCTCTCATACCTTTTTGAATTTACACGATTTTTCTTTGGAGTTTTTATATAAGTAGTTCAGTACTTTTGGCTATTAAATTTTGCAAATGAAGTATTTTTAAAGTTTGCACATGCGTAGTTGAAAATTACTAGTACCAATTCTCACATTTCGTAAGATATTTAACATTTCTGCATTCGAATTGTTGTATGCTGTGTCCAATGTAGTACACCAAGTTTTCTAAAAATGAAGTAAGGTCTAATACTTTACGTGTTATAACTAATAAATTGGCATTTTGTTTAAAGAAACCGTTATATCTGCAAGAATACATGTGATAGCCTCATACAAATGTATGCAGATAATTAGAAGAATCCTCATAATAACAAACTATAGCCAAAACGCATTTCAAGCATTGCTTTTTACAGGATGCTCCAAAATATTTTGGATTTTTACTTAATTTTTTACTGGTTCCCATTTCCTCCCGTTGAAATATAAGTATAATATGTTCTTTATACTTCCAATATTTCAATAATTTTTCTAGATATTTCTCAAAATGTCTAAGTTCGAAAGTGTACTTATTGGTAGATAGTGAAATATGCTACAAGCATGTCTTAATAAAGAAGCACTAGAGAATAATATCCAATGAATCATAGAAAAATTATCCGTTTGTGATTTTGGATAGCTTATTTCATTTCCAAGAAGCGAATTATCGATAACAATTATGGTGATAATAATATAATACTAAATTTGCCCACGTATTTAAATAATTGTATTTTAGCTGCACTTTTGTTTCGATTTCGTGTATATTTCCCAATTGTACAAAAATATAGGATGAAAATATTTTTAATGATTATTTTAATTTAATATTAAAAAGAACATACCAGATTTGAAGTCATTATTTTGCCTAAATTTATTACATGAGTTTTTTTGTTAATACAGTCGAACCTCGTTAACTTGAATCTCAAGGGGGATAAAAAATTTGTTTATGTTATCAGTAATTCATGCCAACAGTAACTAATCTTCATATATCTAAACTCATCTTCATTTTGACTGGGATTGTGGAAACAGTTCATGTCAAAAGTATTTCACGTTAACAGTGTTCACGTTAACGAGGTTCGACTGTATATCTTTCCGAATGAAAGACTTTTTGTCCAGGAAATAATAATTGTGTGCTATATTGTCATATTAAAATTTAGGAAGAAATGAAATGACAGGGACATTTGTCAAGAGATTGATGGTCAAATGTAATCAGCATTAGTTTATGCCACCGTCAAACAAAATATTAAGTTTGGTTAAATTTCGCTTCTTAGTTCGTCAGATATGGCGTCCATAAAATTTTGGTTACACATTGACACATATTTTCTAAAAATTGCCAAGTTCTGTTCAGAACATCTCAAATCGTTTAAATCCGCTGAAAACTGGAGGTTGAAAATTTTCACGATTCCAATACTTTCTTCTTACGTATATAGAAGAAAGTAATAACTAAAAACGATTTAATGTATTTTTTTTTTGTTTCTTTTTTTAAATTATTTATTTCTGGGCACAAATTATTTCTAATGAGAAGTAAACATATTTTTAGTTCATCTATACTTACTATTTTATATTACACTTCAACGAAAAAACTAATAATAAAAACACGAATACATCTTTCTTAACTCCCAGGGGATCAATGTCGTAAAGAAGATGGATGGTCTTAGTTGACTGTCTCATTTCGTCTTGAAATTTTACCCCTGATGCTTTCCTACTTTTTTTTTCAGTGGTCAGTTCCCCTCTGGCCCAAAAAGAAAGAAGACAGAGTATCTGACACTAGTCTTTAGAAAACTTGACAAAAACTTTTATCCCAAAAAGAAGAACTTTTAAATGCAAAGCATCGGAAATCTATTCGTGATATATTGTAAGAAATATTCTTTCGAAATTATTATTAAAGTGCTACATTTACATATTTTCATATGTAAAGCATTTCTCTTGAATAAGTTTATATTGTCAACAATTATTATTATTACTATTTTTTTTTGTGCCACATTGTCTAAACTATTTATTTTGACGAAAACAATTCGAAATTAATATTCAATTTTATACTATTTCAGGTAAGCAGAAAAGTTTCAGTATGCAGTTTTTAATGTGATGATAAATAAAAACTGGTATGTTTTGACCTCCTCAAGACTTTCTTCCATATAATCTTACACAAATTGATGCAATGGAAATTATTTATTAAATTATTATTTATTAATGTTATTTTTCATGACAAATTCAGACTATTTTTATCTCGGAGAAGTGCAACACCAAATGCCGAACGAAAATCAATTTTGTGTCAACATCAGAAAAAGTACGATATTCTTCTTCTTCTTTTTTTTTTTTTTTTCATTAAAAATGTAAAAGCAATCAATAACTTTATTTTAAATTATCATAGAATTATGGTTCAACCATTTATTTTAAAGGTATTTACGAGTTCTTTCAAAATATACCCATATTGGAAATTTACAACCCGGGAAGTATTTTCCCCCCCGGTGGCAGAGTGGGGCTCGTACATTTACACACATTGTTTTCTAATTTACTGCTACTTTTATTAAGAGTTCATTTTAATATTTTGATTATGTTTTAAAAATAACTCTCATTATATACATTTACACGAAATTTTGTTCTATACTGCCATGTTAAAATGTAGATGAAATGGTACTGTAACGCCACCTGTTGAACAATTGATCCCTAAATGTATCAGCACCAATTTAGGTCAGTGGTCAACTAATACCAAGTTTTGTGAAACTTTGTTCTTTCGTTCTTAAGATATAATGTCTATAATATTTGTGATACACACACACAGAGAGAGACAGACAGACGGACTCACAGACAGACATTTTCTGAAAATAAACAAATTGTGTTCAATATATCTCAAAACTTGTAAATTCATCGAAAGGATTCAAATACTTTCTTCTTATAAATATAGAAGAAAGTAAAAAAATTAAGAGTACTATTATAGTAAATTTATAGTAAATTTTATGTTCGACACAATAGAACGATCTTAACCTGTAATACATATAATGAAAATAACAACAATAATAAGAATAATGTAAGTAATAATATTAATTATAATAATTGTAATAATCTTGTTATGTTACAGGAAATTTCAGGTAGCAAAATTGCCAGAAAATATCCGTTTTCTATGGAAAAAAGACATTGCCAGAAATTTTCGTGACAGAATGATACAGAAAATACTCGTACCAACAGATTTTGTTTTTGGTAGGACACATTGTAAAAAAAAAAAAAAAAAAAAAAAAAAAAAATGCATTAAATAAAAAATCTTTAGCTTGACCAACCAGGATCGAACTAAATTCCATCGTATAGTAAGCTACGACGTTACCACGGAACCACATTTTATGCTGTAAAATAGTGCTTTGACACCAAGTTTTACTAACTCAAAAAAAAAAAAAAGAAAGAAAAAAAGTGCACCTATCAGATAAAATCTGCATCAATGATTACAGTTGGTTGGGTTCAACTCTACACTAGTATACTGCGCAATGAGTAATTGTCGACGGTCTGAATGCACGAGTTAGGATAGTCCGGTTGGTTGGTTAGTTGGGTTTTTACGTTGCACTTGTGCTGCGCAATGAACAAATGACACCGGTCTGGGGTTCACCCCTAGAGGTAGTACGGAGACATGCCATCATAATTTTGATCCTCCACGGAAGGGATGGCTCTCCCACTTTGGTGACCCCTAGAGGTACAATTTTGATGGTAACATGGTGGACATTGCGACAACGACAGATTTTACGCACACCAGCCACCATTAGTGTACATGACGGTTTTTGTTTCGCTCGAGTATCGAACCCGCAATCTTCTAATTACGAGCTGAGGCTTTATCGACTGGGCTTTCGTGGCCCTAGGATGGTCCTTAGACATGCTACCATTGTTTTGATCCTCCACGGAGGGAATATCAATGATTACAGATTTTATCTAGTTATAGAAAAAAAAGTATGTCTTTTGACAGTTAAGATGTATTTTATAATAAATTTCTGTAGTTTAAGAAAGCAGTAATTTTTTGTAAGACAGGTAAAGGAATTATTATTTTTACAGTGTATATGTTAGTGTATTTTGCTAAGGTATGATTATAATAGGAAACGATAAGCGTATTGCTTATTATTATTTTACATTGATGCATAAAACGCTATTAATCTCAAGGGAGCTAATTGTCTGAAGTCAATAAATTATTTAAAAATGGAAGATAGCTGGCACACATGGTGTAACAAAAAAGATAGTGTCAGTAAAATATCTTTAGAAATACACTTCAAATCAAAGGGTAAAAAAATACGTAATTAATGTTTTTCAATAAGCTATCCAAAGACACAGAAAATTATAATATCCCATCTCCCCAAGGAAAGCATGTAGATTCAACTTGAATTTTCCAAATAAAACACTTTTTTTTTTTTCTTAATTCAAGATTTGGATTTTATAAGAAAAATCACATAAATGTGTCTTACATGTATCTTTATTTTTGACATCTGGTGCTATAATCATTAACAACGAAAAAAAAAATGAATACAGTTCCCGCCGCTTATTAAAATCACATTCGTTCTGAGCCAAAGTGATTTTATTAAGCGGCTGATTTTTATATCCGGAGAACGTTCCTGCCCTTAAGGAAAAGGTATTACTTCCCTGAATTTTGAAAGAAACTTCAAAAGGTAACGAATAATATAATTAGTAAACAATATTAGTTAATTTTTGGTAGATAATTAACTAATTTTTTCTTCGATATAAGTAAATTAAACGCATTGTAAGTTCCCGTGCACTGTCGTTAGAGAAAAATCTTCATTACTTTACCAAAAGTTCAAGCTGTTCTCATAAATTTAAAATCTTTCTGTTTAAACCTCATTAATTATAGTAATTTCAAAATAGGAACTAGAAATTGACTTCTAATAATTAGAAAAAAAAATCATTTTAAATTAAATTTGTATTTTATTACTGCGCTTTGAAAAATACGTTCCTTGAAATTGTTGCGGAGATAAGTTGCGCGGCGTGTTTAATTTGTAACTGTGCTGCAAGTATAAAATCTTGAACAATGAGTGATAACGGAGGGTTTGTTGTGCTTTAATTTCTTTTTCTATTAAAAAAAAAAAAAAAAAAAAACGCAATGTAAATTAAAACATTTTTTTGTGTGCATAAATAATACTTTTTTTGCTGCTGAGACGATATTTTTGAGTTTATTAACCGGCGATGCTGATTTTATTAAGCGGCGGCATTAAACGTAGTTTGTATTGGTTTGATTCCGGTCCTGGCGATTTGATCAGATTAAGCGGCTGATTTTATTAACCAGTGATTTTATTAAGCGGCGGTTACTGTATTTGAATAAATATTCTTTGATTCGAAAAAATAAATAAATAAAAAATAAATAAAGAATACACTTCTAAAACATTTTAAAAGGCCATTATAGTCAACTTGACCTTCTTTTTTTATCATTTTAAAGGTTAAAATAGGAGAACAACAGAAAAAATAATAATATATATTCCCACTTTTATTGCAGACTTAGGGGATACGTGCATATAGGTTAATTTTTACTCTAAACAGTCTATCGCATTTGTGCTAAACCCCAGACAACACAATGAAATCCTAAAAAAAAATCCAGATGATGTCCTTTTCAAGGTAACCTGATGTCCTCTAGACAACAAAAATTATATCTTCTCTTTTGTAGGATGTCTTCTGGATGTCAAAATGTCACACCTGCAGATATCCTGAAGATATATTTTTATGATTCTTATCAAAAGCTATAGGAGGAAAATAGGCATCCTGATGATGCCTACTGACGTGCTTAAACAATCCAGAGGATAACATATTCATGATAACCTGACATCCTGTGGTTGGCAAAAGTTATCCTACAGATATATAAAAAAGAGTATTCTCTGATTAGGCATCTTCTCTTTAAAATTTGTAATTCGAACGCCTAAATTTTACATTGCTTAAATTTTGTGACTAACGCGAGGTAAAATTTTATTAATGACAATGTAGTGAATTTACTTTCATATGTGGTAAACAAATAAAAATATAAATATAAACACTTACTTTATATTTTAATAAAATTCAACATAATCTATGTCTCATTAATATATTAAAACCAAAGTAACATTTAAAAGGAGATAACGAATACTAACATTTTTAAAAGATACATTTTCATTAAAAAACATAAAAACGCGACAGACGTTTCTTGGCTAAGTACTAGCCTTCCTCTGTGTCATATACATACAAAGCATAACATTAACAGTAAAGCAATAAAACATCAAAACATGATCATATTCCTGATTTTTGCAACTTTAAAATCCTAGCTTCAAATATAAATAAGTACGAGTCCCGTATTTTTCTAGAGGGCGCTTTTACTAATTTACAGCATTCTGCCTTCAATGACGCTAAAGCTGTTCCTCCGTAATACCTAATCTTGTTTTGATGTTTTATTACTTTATTGTAAATGTTGTGATTTGTATGTATATGACACTGAGGAGGGCTAGTGTTTAGCCGAAAAGTCTGTCGTATTTTTACGTTTTTCAATTAAAACGTATCTTTTAAAAATTTTAGTATTCGTTATCTCATTTTAAACTTACTTTATATCTCAACTTTTTAGATTTTCGAAAAAAAAAAAAAAAAAAATCGTGCTGCAGTCTTCGATATCGTCTAACTTTAAAAGAAATCGTAGCCAAACATAATACTTATCTCATTTTCCCGCACGTGCGTTAGTTGCGCATACGTGTCTGATAAGGAAATCCATAGATTTTTCGGAGGATAGTTTCATCCGATGGTCCGATCAGAAATTTCACCAACTTTACGGTGGAAAAGAAAGGTTGGATAATCCGTTGACTGTATCGTTCGCGAATTCAGTGGATAACTCACATAGGATATGTTGAATACAGTATATATATGATAATCATAGGATGTCCACAGGACGACTCTGGTTGTAGGGGAGAATATCTACTTTATGATCAAAATAATTATTTCACAAAAATAACCCATTGCTTTTTTATTTGTCAGTTTTGCATGCTATCCTAAAATTAATAGTCCGTTGGTACAAAATCGAGACACTGAACTGGCCACCCGAATCCACTTTATGGAAGAATTGAATGACTCGAATCAAACGGGTTACGCTCTTTGTGTACTGATTAAAAAATATATGTTTGATTTCCGTAATATCTAAACGTGCAGTAAAATGCCAGTGTTCTTTAATTTAAGATATTAATTTGTCCCTTGCCCCGTCACCAGAATGAATGAGAAGTTCAACTTTGCCGGTTCAGCGCTCAAAAGCTCTTAGACGGAAAGTTCCGAGTTTGATCCCAGGTCGTGCTCTTTGAACTAGCCGTTCGGATTTTTCCGCGGGTTTCACCGAAACTCGCGTAAATTTGGGCTAGGATCCCTTAGAAAAACTACCACGAAGAGCATCCAAACTATAGGCTTGGGACCCTAGCGTGCTCCATCGGTCTTATCCCACACAACCACTAGTTTGACGTCATTGGATAACTTTTTTATTTTCCCTTCTTCTTTATTCATTTATTTAAACGATTTTTTTTTTCAAATATTTATTTTCAAACATTTGTACTTCCTATCCCATTTTCATGGTTATACTTCATCTGTGAAAATAAGAATGATACATGGAAGTCGGAGCATTCAAATCATCAATAAAAAATAGGGGTTACCATTAGAAATTTTAAGTTGCCTTCCACTTACACTACTAGGGAAGGAAGGATATTTTTAATTTTGATATTATCAAATAGCTTTTGAAAATACGTATGTTTTTGACTGTTTGATGTGAAGTGTATTTCTCGAGATATTTAATTGGAGTCATCTTTTTGTTGCGTTCAGTATATATCAGAATTTTGTCATAGCATCGTCGTCACTGGAAGTGCGTCATTACTATTTATAATTAACGTGGACAGAAAGAAGTAATTGAAAATATTATAGTCTATTTCATAAATATATGAGCTGGGTAAGAAAAACTCAAACACCACAATTTTTACTTTTGTTTATTTTCTGAACCCTTATTAACTCAATGAAATTTGTTTAAACGCCTGATGACTAATAAATGTTCCGAAAGTCGAGTGGAGCCACTCCAGAAATTTGTTATAAAATTCTTAACGATTTTTTTTCTTTTTAAGCGGATTTTTAAAAATTATTTCATTTGTTTGAAGTGAAAATAATTTTGCAAATAAATAAATAAATAAATATATATATATATTTGATTTTCAGTTAAGAAAACATTTTACTTTTAAGATTATCTTTTAACTTTTTATCATAAATAATTAAATATTTACAAACTTTCCTATACAGGTATTTGGTGTATTTATTTTGTCTTCAAAATTTCATAAGTGAAATTAAGACATTAGTTTAGTTTATTTTTAATGTTTAACGCAAACATAATAGTTCATCTCTAGTATGTAATATTTTTATTTGAGAGTTTTTTTTTTTTTTTTTTTGAAAATTTAAAAGAAGAGTAATTTATTATGCAGACGGGTTTTCTCATATTTTCCAACTATAAGAAAATTTTAAATGTAAAAAATGTCAAAATGTCTTTAGAGCGTTTATTTTTCTATATATAAATGCTAATTTATTCATATTAAGCGAGCAGAACTTTTTGTTACTTTTATTTTATAAAATATTTTTAATTTAATCTGCAAAATGAGACTTCTGGCAAAATGTTTGAAACTTAGTGTTACAAAATGTCTTTCACAAGCGTAAACTAGTATAAGCGTTTTTTGCAGATGATTTTTAATAGAATATCCCAACTTTAAAATAAATAAATAAAAAATAGGAAAAAAAAAATAATTTATGGTTTAAAAACAAAATTAACGTAATATTTTTCATCGTTCACTCGAGCAAAATAATTCGCTAAGGAAATTTCGTCAAGCATTATTAATCGATTTTTAATTTTAACTAATATATAACAAAAGTTTTATTTAATTTAGTGTTATATTTTAGCAATTCATACTGCTTTTTTTTCCGAGGTGCTTTTTTTTTTTTAATCGTTTCAAAAGTAATTAAACTCACTAGATTAATTTTATATATTATATCAAAAAAGGTACAAGTGATATTGATTACCTTTTATACATATTTAACGTGATATAAAGGGTAGCTTTATTACTGTGTTTTTTATAATCTTACGAAATCCTGCTCTTATATTATTTTTATTTCAGGAGTTCATCTGAGCTTAAAATAATCTCTCAATATATATAGGCAGACAGTTCCTAATTTTAATCGTTAGTATAGATAAATTAAAGTATCGGCTTTGATTTAAAACAGATTTTTTTTTAATCTTTATTTTCGATTATTTTAGTATAGAAACACGGACTTAACATTGTAACCAACTTTGAACCAATAATCCAAAGTTTCTTGGTTCAAATTTGAAAAAAAAATTGCTACGATTAACAACTATTTATGCATATGCAGATTGAAAATGTAAGTGTGTGAACTCATTTGCGTAAATTAATATTAAAATGATAAATCGTATTCTGTTTTTTTTTTTTTTTTTTTTTTTTTATGTTTCAAAAACCCAATGATAAGTTAAACTCATTAAACTCTTTGAAAAAAAAAAAAAAAAAAAAAAAAAAAAAAGAAACTCGGTGCCTCTTAATTATAAATGACAATTATTAAAAATGTTTACAATCATACTGATATAATAAATAAAATTTACAGATATATAAATAAATAAGATGTTTTCTGCCGAAAAAAAATATTTATTGTAAAGGAGTAGCTGATTTCAACTGTGAGAAATTCTAGAGATGTAATAATCTATAAAGTTGTGTGGCAAATTTATGTATGTTACAGTTTGTAACATCGCGTCGATATACAAAATACCGGATTATTCTGTAAAGGTGGAAAGGTACGTACGAAAAGAACCGCAGCGGTAACTTTTCTCATTTTTGGAAAAACAATATCTCATATATATATACTAGGGAGAGTTAAACCACAGTTCTCACACATCATTATTAATATGAAGCATTACGATCGACGATTAGGTCCGATTTAAAATGGAAACCGCGCCACTGACGAAACGATTCTAGTTCGAAAAAGGACTCTACACCATTTCAACTTCGATGAAGCTGCCTAAAATACGCAAAAAATAACACAGTGGTAAAATAAATATCCCCTCATTTTTCTTTTTGTTATTTATTTTTTTTTCGTTTTATTTATTTATTTATTTATTTATTTTGAATTTCTATTCACTCCTATTTTGATAAAAATCGCAGCTGACCTGACACAAGCAAAGTAATCCGAAAGAGACTGTTAAATGAAAGACTAAAATTAGATTACACAAAATTACATTAATATGTATATATATATATATATATATATATATATATACACCTAAGCTGTCGCTAGTTCAATTTTTATATTTATTTATTAATATTTCATATAATTTTATAATTATTATATATACCTGAATAACTGATCCTTCAGTGTCCGGTGAAGAAGCAATATTTCATTTAGATGATTGAAGGTTTAAGATTATTTATTCTGACTAGCAGTTCCAATTTTTTTTTTTCAATCAGCGTTTTTTTATTTGTTGAATGTTGTACAATACTAAAATAACAATAAAGTGATGGCATTAATTAAGAAATTATTATCCATAAAATATGCTATATAATTTTTTGGACGCAGTTAGCATTAATAATGTAACATTTTTGTGCAAAATATTATTGTGATTTACGATTATATAACTTATATATATATATATATATATATATATATATTCGCGCAGCAAATTTAACTTTCGTCAAACATGCTTAACTTTTTAAGATTTGATCTGCTACTTTTAATTTAACAAAATTTTTATTTAAAAAAAAAAAAAAAAAAAATGAAACTTTGAAACATTATTTACCTTTCTTTGATGTTTCAAAATACCATTTATTTCCCAATAGTCTAACACTTAACAATAATATATTTCATGTTCTTGGAACTTCTTCTCATTGCAACAAAATGTTTCAGACGTATTACATTTTATTTTTCATCCAGTGTCTGCCAGGAATTACTTTTGAAAACAAAAGACTAAGCAGGATAATAAAAGACTAAGAACATCAGTCTGCTAACGTTTTATATGTGAAATCAAAATATGCTTTTTTAATATATTAGATTGCTTTTTTTTTTCTTTTTAATATGAAAAAACTTTCATGCAAAGAAAGTAGATTTAGATACAAGAAGTTTACAATTCGATGATTTTTACTCGATGATTTATTGCTGAATATACGAGTATTTATTTGAATACGCCTTTGCATTTTTATTTTGACTTTCTGAATATTGAAGATCAGTAGTTATTTGTTCATAGTTATATATTCTAAAAAATAAAAATATGAAATACAAATTGTGTTGAAAATTTTGTATCAAATAAACTTAATAATGCATATGTTCCATAACATATTTTGAAATTTAAATAATAAATTTGTTATTTTAAGTAGGTTGATAATGTATATATATATATATATATATATATATATTGAAATATAAATTTAAGAGTATGCTACTTCTACTGAATAGCTATATAGCACTTGAAATTCAGTTCCCAAAATTTAATTATTTTTTATCCGAATCTTTTTCTTTGTCTAACAATTTTATATTTACAATAATATGGTATTGCACTCAGTAATGTTTCACAAATACATGAGAAACAACACATAAAGCAATTTTTAAGAATAGATTTTCACAAAATTAAAAAAAGTTTTATCCAGGTTGTTCTTAAATTTATTAAACACACACACAAGAAAAGAATAATGAAAGGAAAATCAATAATACTGGTTGTATATATATAAAAAAAAAGAATAAAATTGCAGAAATTTTAAATTTCTAACTATTAACTCTGACAAATCTCTGCCATGTTTACTATCAAAATCAAAAATAAAACTACACTTATTGTAATTTTTATTATAATTGCGACATTATTCTTTTATATAGAAATATGCAAACATGCAATGGAATTAATAAAAGTACTTTTTAAAAAATCTCTTTCACAAGAATAACTGTGTCTACGTTGTGTAATATGTTAAGCACTTATTTTCTATAAGTATCACTAATTCCATAATTCTTCATGCATATTATTGTAAAAGAAAATATTACGAAAATGTTTCTTTGACTTACGCAAGTTTCTATTTTAAGTTAATGTTTACGTTTCCTGTTTGCGCATCTTTTTCTGAAGAAAATATGAGATATATTCATTTATGATACAGGTGTTCATGTATCTGTTTTTAGTATGCTATCCTCGAATGCTTATACAATAATATTTATCTTACTCTTCATAAACACGTTTACAAACTGATTTTCAATAATTTGAATTCCAGTATAGATAGTGCATAATTAGCTTCGATTATACACGTTATATAATAGTTACAATAAATGTGTTGTTACTTTTGAATGACGAAAGAGCCCGAATTTCAAACTTATCATTAAATAGCGATAAAAAAAATCGTATCAAAAAGTAAAAGTGGCGTCTATAAATACACACACACACACACACATATATATATATATGTATATATACGTGTACACACACACACACACATATATATATATATATATATATATATATACATATATATATATGTATATATACGTGTACACACATATATATATATATATAAAGTGAAGAATTTAATAACGTTAAAAAAATTAGCAATTAATAGATGCATAATTATACCAACAACACTCACAGGAAAGGTACTGTAATTCAATTTAAATGTTAGCGCATACTTTTTATTCATTTACAGCATCAATTAATGCATAAATTTACTTTAAATTACTTAAGCTAATGCAAACAATTAGGACCATACCACTAAGACCGAGAAGGTGTGATTTTTATAATGCGAAATTGAAGAAAAAATTCAACCATAAATTAATAATTTTATAAAAATATTAAAAAGTGCAACTGTAAATAAGAATTGGAACAGGAAATGCTCAAAAATAGAAGGACTCACTTGTCAGAGAATCCCTTTCACGAACAAAGAGATCGAAAATTTTCGGAAATACTGTATAGCTAATTCCAAAAATACTGTTCATGTTCCTATCTTGCGATAAAATGCAAATTTGAAAAGTAATGAATTAAATTTCAACAAATCATAGCACAACCGAACAATGAATCAAGATAAAAACAACATAATTTTTAATATATATATATATATATATATATATTAAACCATTTAAAACTTCTAACATTGTGTAGAATTGTTCAGAAGCATTAAGCGTAACAACAGAGTAGCCTGGTCTCATGGTTTTAGATAGTTTTAGATAGTAAAACTAAAATGTATTTAAAAGAAGGAAAAAAAAAAAAAAAAGGAAAAAAAAGAAAGAAACTGCAACTATAATAATAAGAAAACGTACTAGAAATAAAAATCATGAAGTCGTCTTACAATATATTGATCATTAACCGCATGACAATATTTTGATTTTCCAAGTGATCTGTATATAATCTTATTTTAACTTAAAACTTGAAAACAAAATTGCAAAATTTTAACTAATTGTGAGGTTAAATACGCAAAGTTTGTCTATAGAAATATCGCTTATCTTGTGATTTAACTTATTTTACTTTGAAAACTGAAATTTTAACGTTATAAAGATTTTAACTACCGTAATTTTGCAAAATGTAATAAAGAAGACTCTAAAACTACTTTATGCAGTTTCATTTCAATGTTTTTATTTTTCTCCTTCAATAACAACAACAACAAAAATCATAATGCATCTCTTGTAAGAAAAAAAAATCGTTTGTATTTGACATGTAACAATTTTGTCAATAGCTATTCAACTTGTAAAACGCTTCATAATATTTTTATAAACTGAACAAATTGAATTGATTATAAAATATAAATGTATTACTATTTTCCTCTCTATATATATACGCATATAAAGTACGTACCGGATTCATGAATATTTTTATTTTAGATTTTTCGATATATTTACGAATTTTAAGACGTTTAGAACACGATTCAGCAAATTTAGAAAATGTATGTCTGTGTGTGTGTTTGCAAAACACTGGACGCTATCCCTTACGAACCAGTAGACGGAACTTGAAATTGGATATATAACTGGATCTTGACATAAATTGTTGTTAATTAGCTTTTGAGATATATTACTCAACAGATGGAGCTACAGTGCTGCAATATCCTCCAGTTTGAAGGAAAAATTATATCTCAGTTTCTATATTGTATAAATGCATCAATCTTGGTATATAAGGTAGACATTAAACAAAATTATGCTGATTCAATATACTTGCATACGTCTGACATATGGCGCTGTTATGCTGCAATTTACAGAAAATTAATACCAACACTTTTATGATGAATTAAGATATGAATTATGAAACAGTACGGTGCATATCGGCCAACATACACAATGGCCGACTATTACTTTCTGCAATTTTTCCAGGTGGCTGTATCTCATCATCAATTTCAGAAAGTTACGACCAATTGCATAAATAAAATGTTTATTGTGAGTAGTAAATTCATTAAAGTTTTACTCTTATTAATAGGTAGGCAGAGAAACTAACAATAATTTTAAATCTGACCGTACCAAAATTTTTTAAATATTCCTTTGGAAAAAAAAAATACTTATTTTAAGAATCGATAAACTTAATTTTATTAGTTTTTATTGGATATATGTACACGTGAAGATTTTAAATGCATTCTTCATCAATCATTTTCTTACATTCAAGAATTCATAAATTTAAAATTTCTTAGAAAGATAAAAATAATGAGTTGATATAAATGAAAAACTGCTTTCTTATCGCTTAAAATTGCACGTAATATTTGAGAAATTTAATAGCGTGCAAAATAATGTGAATGCATATTCAGTTTATTTTAAATTAAGCGTTTTTCCAATAAACATAATGAAACTCAAATAATTAAATTCCATTTACATTTGATTAAAGACTATATCACGGAATTTGGCCGTGGTATTGATTTGTTCAAAATACTCAGCAAATAAATAGTTTAATTTTTTAAACGTACTTTATTTATAAAATGTTCATAAGTTTTATTTATAAAATAATAATAATAAAAAAAAGTAGAGATTATTTTTTCAAAATTACATTTAAATATAACAACCAGCAAATCGGGCAAAGCCTCTTAGTTACAAATATATTTAAGAAAAGATAGAAATATTTTTTAGTAATTATATTATGACACATTCATGTCATGTTTATAATTTATTCGAAATAGTACCAGAATCATGTAGTTAAATGTAAAATAAAACATAACAACAAAATTTATAGCTTTGATTTGTCTTCTACTTAATTTTGATATTTCTAAACTACATTTTTATCCTACCTCTGATATTTTTAACGTGAGGATTGGAAAATTTAAATTCAGAAAAATGAAACAGCCACAGATCGCCTTTTTAAATTAGTTTATTTTATTATAAAGTCCAATTTTATATTTTCTTTACCATCTTCATAATGTAAATAATGTACTATTCGAAAAAGTAAATTTAGCTTCACTGAAAATGTCTAAAAGATAAAAAGTAAATATTTCTTTTAAATTTCAATTAGAATAAAAAGAATATAATATATAAATATAAAGAAAACTTACTGAAAAATAATTTTTAATATAACCCATTTCAATTAATTTCATTAAAATGCGATAATTTTTAGTACTTTAACATAAATAAATATTAATAAAATGACTGTCACTTATTAAAACAAGATTATGTCTTATTAGATTACAAGATTATGTCTCAGTGGAGCTGCAATGTCGATGCAACATTAATATATAAAAGTTCTAGAATCAAATCTGCTTAACATTATATGATTTTAATAGAGTATTTGTCTATTATTTTTTAATGCGCTATTAAATTTCTACTGTAGAAAATGCACAACATACTGGCATTGTATCGAATGAAAACATTGTAACTTTTCTACTGCAACTGCTATACTGTGCTCGTGCCAATTTTTTCGTCTGATGAAGGTCGCTGTTTACATATTTTTAACTGAAACATTTGCGCATTTCGAAACAAAAAGATTTTATTAATTAATTTACTCTTATCGATACTTATTTCACATAACAGTAATTATAACGTGTGTGTGTGTTTGACAATAGGGAAAAGTGGAGGAAAGAAATCAGCTGTAGAGCATGGCAGCTTTTCTTAATTCCCTTCAAATATAAAGAAACGTATAGTAATAATAGAAAATATAATAATATGATATAATAGTAAAGATGATAAGAAAAATAAAAGAACATATTACTAAAAAGTATGAAAAGATGGATAATAATAGTTTTATATAAATTATACTACAAGCATTGTTAGGTAATATAATAAGAAAACTAAAATTTATTTCATTGTGTTTATAATCCTAAACTTTATGTAACAATAGATATATACGTAAAGAAAAACATGAAGGAAAAACAATGTCAGCGCTATCAAAATTTACAACATAACTGCTTTTCTTAACTCCCTAAAAATACGTAGAGAAACGTGTACTAAGGAAGATGGATGGGCATTAGGGCCTGACTTATTTCGTCTTGAAATTTCACCCTCACTGCGTTTCTCTTTCTCCAGTGGTCAATTCTCCCCGTGGCTTTAAAGAAAGAAGACAAAGCACTTGACACTCGGCATTACTTTTGTGTAAAAAATACACAGAAAACTGTTAGGAAAGACAATTAACTAACAGGATTATTTAGACCGATTATTTAGATTGTATTTAACTATATTTTAGAAATTTTTTATATAAAAAAATCTATGGATTCTTAAAAAAATTTCAATGGATTTGGCAAAATATCTAAATTCGAAAGTGTCCAAATACATATTGTTTTATAGAGTATTTCTTCCTTTTTCACAAGTTGTATTTGTTTAGATGAATTTACAAATTTCAATAATGTGTAATATTTTAATGGTATATTAAATTAAAAACAAGACTTATGAGATCATGAAAATACATTTTTATTATATACGAATTTTGTTCAATAATAGAATAGATTCTGTAAGAAATATTAAATATACGCATTGCATTGTCGAAGGAGAAGTTTTCTATAAAATAGCTGATAGAATGTAATTCACGCATTTTAGGATTAAACGTACTTATTTGGAGATATTACTAATGCACAACAATTGCATGTTCATTGTTTGTTATTTTCAAATTTGTTATTTCTAAATCTTTCGCTTACATAGTACGAGTTAATCACGTGACTTGTTATACATATATATATGTCCTAACTTAGGACTCCTAAGTTTCTTGGAAACGGCTCTAACAATTCTGAGGAAATTTTAGGGTTAATATTTTTTAGGGGTGAAAAATGAAGTGAAATTAAATCATCTTAAGGAGACATTAAGCTTGCTGTTAACCTTTTAACCGCTGATTGCAAAGTATGGAAGAAATTAGGTTTACTGCGAAATGGATGTATCGATTTTAATAAAAAATTGGAGTTAAGTTTTTTTTGAGATGCAAAATCGATTGGGCTCATCCTTTAAAATGAGTTCTATATTAACCGCTTAACACCGTTTGCAAAATGTGGCAGACATTGTGTTTAATCAGAAATAGATACAAAATTTTAATAGTATGAGGTTAAACGTTTTTGGTGTGAAGAATTGATTGCACTTATCTTCATCTTCAGGAAAATATAAGATCCCTGTTAACCATTTATCCGCCGGTTGCAGAGTGTAGCATAAATTATGCTTACACGGACATGCATATGACGATTTTAATTGATTGTATGTGACGATTTTAAGAGTCTTATGGGGTGGGAAATCAAAGGATTTTATCCTTATTTTCAGGAATATTCACGTTCGATGTTAACCTTCTATCTCTCAGTTGCAAAATATAGCAGAAATTGGATTTACTCAGAAATGAATATAAAGATTTTGATAGAATTTTTATGTTTAAAATTTCTTAAAATGATAAAAAACCATCTGCATTTTCTTCATCTTTTCAAAAATTAGTGTTTCATGTTAACCCTCAATTCACCGGTGAGAAAATATGGTAGGTACTTTGTTATCTTAGAAACTAATTAATGATTTTAATAAAACATTAAATTTAAGTGCACATTTGCTTTACAATTTAATCTGAATTAACCTCCTCTCCAGAACAATTAGCATGCACCAGTGACTTTCGCTTCGGCCTTGAAAAAACAGTAAAAATTCGGTTTTTTCGGAAGCACTCGAATGAAATTGATAAAAATTTAGAATTAGCGTTCTTTTGAGATGATATTTTGATTTTAAATACCCTCGTATTCAAGATAATTAACGTTCACTGGTAACTCGCTGCAATATATATCGGGAAGATACTGCAGAAACTTGGTTTCCTTAGTAATTGCTGGTAGGATTTTGAAAAAATATATGGTTAGAGGTATTTTTGAAATGAAAAAAGATGTGACTTATTTTCCTCTTTAAGGAAAATTAACAATCGCTCATAACCCGTCCTTCGCCTTAAACAAAATATAACAGAAACCTGGTTTTCTAGGAAATTTATTGAACAGTTTTGATGAAAATTTATATTTGAGGATTTTTTTGGTGTATTCCATCATTGTGTTCCTTAATTAATCTATTGGTCTTCTGGTAAGTGATGTCACACAATTATACAGGTACCTGCGATCTGTATCGTCCAATCAATGACCTGTTTAATATCCTTTACTTGTGTTAACGCTAAAACAGAAAAATGTAATCGTTTGTATAATACGCGTATGTTAGCTATAATTGTTCTTCGTGCTTCATTAAATTTTATGTGAAACATTATAAGTATGCCTCGTCATGAATTATGGTTTTATCATAGACCTTCCTCTTGCAAAATATAGTAATGTTTCAGTGATAATTCAATTCGAATTTTCCTTGTCTCCATGAAAATTCGAATTAACTCATATTCAAGGAAAACAAAGAAGAAATATATTTCTGAAACAAATGACTGTACTATGAATGATTTTTACCATGAGACTGACTGAACTCGATCGTTCAGGTATGTGACAATTTATCTATTATATATGCATTTATATACATTTTATCAATATAATACTGCGTGTATTGGAACAAAAATTAATCAGTTGAACATATTTTAGCAATATGCTGATTGCTTGGTCACCAATTTGTCTGTTCATCATTTTGTTTAAAAATGGCAACCATTTAAAAATGACATTTAAAAAATGTATTTATAAACCGATTTCTTTAACACTCGCTGCATATATAGACCACATCACGTATCCTACAGAGGTTATTAATCAACTCGAGTTGCCATCTTATTTCAAAACTCAATATAGATATAGTCCATATGTCGGTATTAACCAAAACTGAAAAATAAATATGACCTACTATTTAGTGTTTAACTAACAGCCACGGAAATATATTATACTAACACATGAAGCGTATTTATTAATTAATTTGCTATAAACGAAATGTGGACATTTTCTATATCAAGGTCTCAACTTGAGATTTTCATCGGCTTTATCAGCTATCCTCTTTAAAATTAAGGGCTGTTAGAATGTTCAAACTCGCATTAGCTGAATTCCGTTGAACTCGGCTTGCACTTTTGAGTTTAGCACTTTAGGGCTTATCAAATCTTCAAACAAGTTAATTAATCAGTCATATCAAGGCTTCAAACAACAATAAAAAAATAATTAATCAGTCTGATCCACCACTTTTAAGGAATGCGGCAGCAATTCAAAAATTTCAAACTGAAATAAAATCTATATTTACTAAACGATTCGACCGGAACTAATTATGTGTATGGTTTATATAGCTTCCAGTATCATTGTTCAACATTTATCCGCAGTCTTGCTTCCAACAATTTATATTTCAAATTTAGTCCGTTTTCTGTAATTGCTTTTGTTAAATCTGGGTTTGCAGAAGTCCATGCAAAGGTAGAATTCAAGCTCTTTGATCAACTTGATACACCATTTTGTGTTAAAATATCAGACATTTGAATTTTTGAAGTTGAAACAAAATCCAAGCCATCGACTTTATCAATCCCCTTATTTATACTAAAAGAAAAAAATAATAAAAATAAATCTACCTGTTCTTCCGAATGAGCCACATGAATTTCTTTCATTGTTATATTAGTGTATCAATATTGTTTTACTAATGATAAATATTGGAAACAGATTATCATAAAATATACCATTTACAATTTTAATTTAATTTAAGCAAGAGTTGTGCGTTTCAAGTTACAATTGTTGAAAAACTATCTAGTTCATTATTTATGCAACTGAATGTATGTACATTTATTTACTTAAATTTAAATAAACTACGAAAATGAAACAACAGAGAATGATCAAACTCAATGTAACTAGTGAGCAGATTTAAAAATATTGAAACAAAATGAAAAGATTAAAAGCAAACTCCATTATCCAAAATGAAGATTTCAAAATCTTAGTTGTCCAAAATTAGTAATTAATGTTACAAATGAATGATCAATGTCACAAAATTAAAGATATTAAATTATACATACATATATATATATGTATATATATATATATATATATATATATATATATATATATAAAGAGAGTGAGAGAGTAAGAGAGAAATCAAGAATTTTACAAGAAATATAATGTTTAAATATGTATATTTTTCTAATTTATCAACAATGATAGTTTCAATGTAAAGTTATTCAAATATATCTTTCAATATACAAATGTATATTCAATAAATTAAAGATTTTGAATATTCTTTATTATTGCTAGATTTTACTACAATTTTCCAGTGATATATATTTAATATTTAGTACAAGAATACTAAAAATTAAACAGACGTCACTGCAAAACTTAAGAAAAAGCTTTTTACTACATATGTAAAAAATACATGTTTAAAATAATGCACTGTATTAAACAACTGAAAAAGAAAATCAGAAATAAACAATGCCAGAAAAATGAAGATAATATTTTAAAGGAATCGTTTAGAACAGTTTTTAACTCATATATATATATATATATATATATATATATATATACAATACCAACAATTTACTTTTCATTTTTAGACACAATATATAATTTTTAGTTTTGTTTTCAAATGAGAAAATATCTCGTATGCAAGAGCAGTTCTGACTCTTTCAATTTCGCGCTCTGTGAATAAATTTTTAACAACTGAAATGGGATTTGCGAAACAGTTCACAATCAACTGTAAATGAACCAAAACTGAAATCTTTTCAAATCTCACGGGAGAGATGTTGAAAGAACATTTATTTTATTGCTTGGTGATATTTCGAAAAAAGTTGAGCGATAAAATTGAACGGCGTGAAATTGTTAAACAAATTTCTTATGTTTTTACATTTTGCAACTAACATTAGTTAGTTGATTTATTGATAAGCTGAGAAGCATTATAAAAATATAATCAGAATCTTTATACAAAATATATTCTCAATATTCTCAATTCATAAAAAAAAAATATGTATATTTATATATTTGAAATTTTGATTATCGAAAATTGAATCACTGTAAATTAATAATAACAATTTCATTTTTAATAAAGTAGGAATTTGTGTTAAATTGGAGTACATAAGAAGCACGTATTTGTGTAGCTATATCACGTACAATAATTTTCTTAAAAATAGTTATTTTGTTCCCTCAGGAGTGTAATGTACATTTTTTTCTGAAATAATGTTAAAATTTCTTTTTATATAGAATAAATTTCTAATGAAAGATATTAGAAACATACAAAATATCTCAAAAAGATGCGTACATTTACATGCTTTTAGTTATTTTTTTTTTCTTTATGAGTAATTCGCAATAAAAAATAAATAAATAAATAAATAAAAATAAGTAAAGAAAGAAAGAAAGCTAATTTACAGCTATAGGCAAAAACACCTCCCTTAAAAAAAAAAAAAATATTATTAGTGCTACTAGTCGTACTATTTCTTTTAGACAGTGGCTGTACCGTATTTACTAATTTTTATCTATCACTTCGGATGAACGTACAAACATTTTTGCTTTTATCTAAATATATGAACTTGAAATTTTGTCATTGTATCTGTCCGTATTTTTAGTCTTAATTACTTGATTTTATGAAAACTGGTATACTTATTAATCAGGATAAAATGTAACTAACCCAATATATTTTAATTCAAACGGATATATGCTTCAAAAAATAGAAAAGCAAAAAGAAATTAAGGAAAGTTTGGGACATAAATTTGATTATTAAATATTATTTAAACAATTAAAATTATATACCGAAAGATCCTATGATTAATGAGCCAAAAATAAATAAATAAATATATTTCTTTTATGTAAAAAAAAAAAAAAAAAAAAAAAAAAAAAAAATTGAACGTGCAAGATTTTTTTTTTTTTTTTTTTAAATACTTAAAATAAAATTGAGAAAAATCCTGCTTAAAAAACTGAAACAGCTTCAGTATAGAGCTCCTTGGCGAAATTTGAAATTTGAGACCGAGGTAACTCAGACATCTTGCCGCCAAGATCGCAGTTGCGATAGTCATTTTAACTCATCGCCAAAATAACAACAAAAACTTAAAAGCTGACAAGGCCTATACTAAAGCTATGTAATCAGTATTTTGAAAGAAAAGCTGTTAATGTTTTGTTGTATACAATCAAATGTTTATTTTTATTTATTTATTTTTTTTACATGTGTGTTAGTGACTTGAAATTTTTAAAATTTAAAACTTGAGCTTTTTTAAGTTTAAGTTTACATAAAAACGAAATAAAATAAAATAAAATAAATAAATGCTTACAATGACTTACATTCCTTAACATAATATTAGCACGCAATAAGCACCCAACGTATCGATTATTTTAAAAACTATCTCGTTCTTGTTCTGAATTAAAATTAATGTGATAAACACCAAATATCTATCTAAACGTATTTAAAAAAAAAAAAAAAAACTTTGCTGGATGATTTATTATAGCCTAATAAAGAACATATACGTTAGAGAGTTGTTTAGTAAATAATGTGTGGTTAAAAATAGGTTAACCATTTTGAAATTAAGAATTATATTATAAAACATGTTTTATCATATATTTCATGAATAATTTGCATTATTTAAAAAATATTCAAATGTTTGTTTATTAAAATATTTTGAAAGAAAACAGTTTTCACTAATTATTTACATGTTATTTTCTAAATTTTCCGCAATTCCAATTAAAAAAAATTAAATTAAAAATATTTTTTACAGTAAAACTTCAAAATATATCATTGGTTTACAAAAATTTGTATTTATTAACCCTCAAATATTGTCCTTTTTATAAAATCACATGTATGCATCTGAAGTTTTTAAATGTAAATGCTAAGTCCATGAACTGAGCATATATTGCCATTAAGAATTTTATTAATAGGTAAATTTTATATAAATATTTTGAAAGAAATTTTACTGTTGATTATAGAGAGAATTAATTTTTATCATATATACAATTGTAATAAACATTTAAGAAAACTGAGGTCTTTTAAATTTCTTTTTAGAATAAACGACAAATATCACTGTAATGATTTACATTTCCCTATTAGTAGACATTCACATATTTTTAAAAACACTAATATTCAATTAAAACTTTCAAATTAATATTACACTTCGAAGTTACATTCGTGCAATTAGTGTACATGTTGAAACTAAGAAGTATATTAAAACACAAGTATTTAGTATTTTTCATTAAATGATTTCAAAAAGATTCTCTCACTGTTATTATAGTCATCATTTAAATGTATTTTTATTATTACGAATGTAATGCTAAACTAGAAAAATTTATATTTATATTCTTTTTTGTTTATTTTTACAATAAATCTAACAAAAAGCCCTAATTGATTACATTTCAACCCAATCAAAAATTTTCATTCTTTGTAAAACTGAAATATTACTTAAAAATATATATAATCATAAATTAAATGTACACATTGAAGGATGACACATATTAAAATTTTGAGTATTAAATATCTATTTTACTAAGTATCTTGGACGAATATTTGTTAATATTTTGCAATAATTATTTAAATATATTCTTTTTCTTTACTATTGTAATGTTAAATAACAAAAATTGAATTGTTTTTAATTTATTGAAATATTATGAAGAAGTATATTTTAAAAAAAGGTACACAGAAAATTCTAAATAAATAAATAGGGAAACTTTTTTTTTCTGTAAACGTTTATTAATATTTCTTAATATAATTCAAAATTAAAATTAACCATGTACTTAAACCGAAAAGTTGAGCTTTTCTACATTTATCTTTATAATTATACTAAAAAAAAAAAAAAAAAAAATTACATGCTGGAAATAGTTTATATTTATAAAATTAAATATTATATTTTCAAGTGAAATACATACCGTTAAAAAAATGTAATATATATTTTGAATTAATATTTCAATGAAAGCATATAATTACAAATAATATATATTTACATAAATTATGGTTTTCAAGCATAAAATTTGAATGGGTATTTTTCAATAAATTTTCATTACTTCTTTTTATGCTAGCATTCAATCAGAAAGCCTGGGTTCTTTTACATTTATTTTAATAATACAACGTAGAAAACACTCATTTAAATTTGGTAATTATCAAATATTTTTATAGTGTTCAAAATATAAATATAGTGTAGCATTAAAATATAATAATAATAAAATAAAAATAAATCTTATATGACATATTAAAATTATATTTATGTAATGAATGTGAAATACATATAAAATACAAATGTATATTTATAAAAGAATTTTATTGATGACTTTGCTACTGATATTTTCATATAAATATCCTATTTTTTATATTTGACAGTCAGTAATCCGTAACATGAGTATTAAAATGTTTTCGAACGCTTCACGAATACTTTTTAAGCACTCTAAATTTAAAGACAATTTTTAGCAGTTACACTTTAAATTTAATAGCTAAACAGCCGTATAACTAAACAGGACGTATAAAAGTAACTAAACAGGACGTATTTATACGTCCAATAATATCTAATATATGATGTTTTAAAACTTATAAAAAGACATTCAATATCATGCTTATTTTTAAATAAATGTGAGTTTTGTACAAATAAAGGATATTTTAAAAAATGGTTTCAATTAATTTTCATGAAATAAATTAATGCTATGTTTCACCATTTTATTAGTGCCATTTTTAGGATTAAGCGCTGATAAAATAGTGAAACTAAACACCAAAATATCGGTTGCAGCTACATTGGAACCATTTTTTCTGGAGAAGCATGATATTTTTTAAAACAATGAATATATAATTTTATTTGCAAAACAGTAATTTATAGGTTTCATGTTCCCATGCACAGTTTGTCTTCAAGGTTTGAATCCTTTCCACAACAAGTTTTCGTACAAGTTTCTTCTAACAGTTTCTTCACCAGTCCAGTGTTTCAACTCCCATCCATTGACTCCTCCAAAAGAATGACTTCCATTCACTACCACTGCTCGAAGTTTTTTCACCTTGATGTTACCACCACGCCAGCCTTTCCTATAGCCATCCAAAACTGACTTTTCCAACGCAAGTTGCAGTAATCAAGTGTTGCTTCAGTATTAATGTAGAATGGCTCCAAACAATGAACTAAAAATTTTTTTGTATTAAAGCAGCGATGTAACTGTAGCTTTAACCTGATTTATAGTATATATATTTATAACACAGCTGCACATTGTGTAAAACCATGCAGACTTCCTGATGATGTCCTGATTTTCAGGCGAAAAGCTTTGACATATGCTATTTTTATTTAAATATATGTTTTTAAATCTTATATACGTGTTTTAAAATGTTTTATTTATTAATTTATTAATATATAGGTAAATTAAATAAATATTTTACTTATAAATTTTCCAGTATAGGTTCAGTATTTTAACGTTTGTGTATTATTTTCTAGGCTTATATAATATGCAGTAAAATAAATGGCTTTAATTTAGTAAATTTTAAAAAAAGTATTCATAGTTAATATTTCTTCTTACGGGGTTGGTCAAACTTATTTTACATTTAAGTTTTGTTTACTTGGAGGCATGGCTTGCATTCGGAAACAAATCAAGAAATTGATGATTTCTAACCGTTGATGGAAAGATTAGTATATTTTTCTTCATCTAAAATAATGTGCAAAATTTAATTTTTACATCGATTTCAACTCGATTTTTGTAGATAACACATAATACTTAACATGAATACTTATCAGTTTGTTTTCACAAGTCTCACGTTCACTTAAAAAAAAAATAAAAATATGTTAATATTTTTTGCAGATCTACTGACCTGAAGCAAAACAGTACCAATGACTGACAACATGCAAATATTTAGGTTGTTATTTTTTTACTTATTTATTATTATTATTTTTTTTTTTATAATTTTGCTTAAACCCTCTGTAACCTCTATAACTCGATTGAAAGACAACAAGGTATAATTACAAATCATTAAAAAATATTAGGTAACTATATATAATGTTATTTCAGTTACATTTATTTGGATTCTGAACTTCTTTCTCATAGTTTTTAATTCTTATATCAAATACATATATTAAACATTTATTTTAATGAATTATATAAATGTGGATCAAAAATTATACAATTTAGGAATTAGGGAGCGCTTTTTCCTGAGAAAAAAACGAGGAATAATTATTAAATTTAAATTAATTTAAATTAATTAAAAACATTAATAAACTTTATACCAAAAGTAATTATGAATGAAATTAGAAAAAAATAAAAAAATAATTTAACCACAGAAACTTTAAATATCAACTATTAAATATTTGTATATAATTTCATGAAAAATTCATATATCTTAGCTAAACTTTTGAAAAGAAAGAGAAGTACTATTGATTCTTTTAAATACGAGTGAAACTTTCTTATGATTTCATTAATGTCTAAGATTGATCGAAAAAGTCATCAATGATACTTCTATGATGATGGTATAGAAAGTAAAATTCTGCAGATATCTTCCGAATTCATTTGTATTCCAGTCGAAAAAGATTAAGTCTGATAACAACACACAACGTTTGTTGTTTCAGTAAATTCAACAATTTACAAGATATATTTCGCTTCATGAACGAAAATATTCTTATAAACGATCCGTAAACAAAAGATCATTTATCTGTCAATCGCTCTTTGCTTATACAAAATTTTAAAGTAACTTAACTCTGGTTTTATTATTATTATTATTATTTTCATATATGACAATTTGATACTTAATATATTCATGTGGCCTTTTTAAAAATGTTAAGTTATATAACATTAGTAAAAAAAAAAAAAAAAAAAAATTCAGAAAGAAAGAAAAAAATTCGTTGTATATTAAAAGAAACCAATAACAAAATATTAGCCTCATTTTGTGTAATTTTTTTGTTGATTTTCAAACAAAATGAAAAATAACAAAGTTACAATAAGCAATTTCAAAAATATATATTTAATTAAATGAGTAATTAAATAATTAATTTACTTTTAATATATTATAGCCTATAATATCAATGTCCTCCAAAACATAGCGTCAATTCAAAATAATTTAAGTGCAACATTATTTAAGGAAATTTGGTTTTAACTTTTACTATATTATCCTTACTACTAAAGAAAAAGGCTGGTTAGATGATTTGATTAAAACCTCTAATATATTTTGGTGAAACGTTAAAATTTATTTTTAACGTTCAAGCATTGTCCAATATTATCTAATAGAAATACCGACGATTTTACAAGATTTTTCATTTCGTCTGCATTGAACATATGCGTGTGTGCATTTTCATTATGTCAAAAACGGCAGGTTGTTAGAAATTATTATTTACTGTTGGTTTAACATACACTTGAGCCCCTCCCCCATTATATTCACTTTGTGATATTTTATTACGAGATGTTCCTGATTATTTATTTATTTATTATTATTTTTTATTTTTTTATTAAATAAAAACAAATGATAGCTTATGATAAACCATCTTACGAAAGGCTACATGAATAGTACTTTATTAAAAAAAAGAAAGATAGAAAGAAAGAAACGAAATAAAGATAGAGAGAAGAAAGAAAAAAGAACCATCCATTGGTTGTAGGTCTACGTATCAACAAATAAAAATAAGTTCGGATACAAAGACGTATATTGTATATTTACGCAATATAACACTTTAAAATAACAGAAATAGAGACTGCATATGAAAAATTAAAACTAGAAATGCGTGTGTTTTAAATAAAACCGAATATGCCACATGATCGATTTAGAAATACAGTTTTAGAGTTAATATTGATTGAACAATATACAAGAAAATAATTTGGTTAGCTTTACCAGGGTAGTACATGGCATGCATTAAAAATTATCTGAAGGGGACAACTGATTTACTATAACTATTTTGCAACTGACTATTATTTTGCAACTGATATTTTGCAACTATTATTATTATTTTTTTTTTTTGCAACTATTATTATAATTATTATTATTATTATTATTATTATTATTATTATTATTTTTTTTTTTTAGAGACATTTGAGTTTGATTTATTTTTTAAAAATTACATTATTATACCAAGTATCCGAAAAATATTTTCTAGAATATTATCATAACATGTCTTTTTTAGCTATATCCTTTTTTAATTAAATAATTATATAAAAATTCTTATAAGTTCAAATTAAATTATATTTAATTTTACAAATATACTGAATATTACAAAATTATACTCTTACATAAGATGTAAATATCTCACTGTTTTCTACATAAATTCTTTTTAAAATTTTGTATGGATTTTATAAAGTTTACTTAAAGGTATGTTACCGAATACTTATTATAAAATTATTCTTAACTAAAATATCAATATTACGTTTTTTATCCAAATTCCTTTCTAGAAATTTGTACCAGTGTTATTAAAATTAAATAAATTACGTTAATATTAAAAAAAAAAAAAGTCACATCTAGAATATAAAAATCACATTTCGCTATCTTGCGAGCATTTTCGAATCTGCAGATTCTACTTAATAATAAAAAGAAAAACATATTTATATTTTCACTGCCTCATTTATCATTAATATTAAAAAAATAAAATAAAATAAAAAAAAAAGAGAGAGAGAGAGAGAGAAAGAAAGATTTTCTTTTTTTCCAATAACTCACATGTAATTTACATAAAAAAAAAAAAAAAAATACTCTTTGTAAAAGTTTTCCCTTTTATTAAAAAGGTTATCTAAGGTTGAATCTTCGTTGTTTAGATTAATAAAATGCTCTTTGTCATCAACAAGTCGAACAAAAATGCTCTACAAAAGAAATATTCTAAATTCATTTCCTTTGATGTGCATCATTACCTGCATGATAACAAGCGCATTTATTTTATTTGAAACAAACTCACTTTTTTCATTCTTTTATCTCGAAGCTTTTGGAAGAGAAGATTTGAATATGTTAGAAGTTAGTAAAGTTAATGGCAGTAATTTTTTTTTAGAAAATTTCATTTTTAAAAATATTGCTTCTTCCGTTCTTTTATACATTTGGCTGATTTAGAGTGTTTATATATGTATATAATTGAACTAGCTTACTTCTAGAAAAAAAAAAAAAAACATTTTTAGCAATTTTCCGCTTTTAAAGGCTATTGATCCTCTTTTTCGAAAACATCGTCAATGAATAACAAATGATTTTCTTGTTGCATAGCTCGCGAGATTTCTTTTAAAATCGCTCTTGGTTCATTTAAAACTGATTGCTATGAGTTCAAAAAATCACATTTCACCTGTAAAAAGCTTCTGTGTATTCTCAAAAAAATTGCACCAGTCAAAATAAATTAAACATAAAACGTTTGCTTTGCTAAAATGCATTGAAATTTTATTTTAAAAAACGTGTCTTTAACGCAAAAGCTTTTATTTTCTTAATACAGTTTTCATAAACTGTAATCTTTAAACATTATTATAATTTCACAATCTGTTTTTGTGTGTTTTCATTAATATATATGTTATGAAAACCTTTTCAAACGTTGCACAGCATGAAAAAATATCACATGAGGAATTGGTTGGTTGGTTGGGTTTTACGTCGCCCTAGTGCCGCGCAATGGATAATTGTAGGCGGTCTATGACTCACCCCTAGAGGTAGTCCGGAGACATACCATCACAATTTTGATCCTCCATGGAAGGGATGGCTCTCCCTCTTCGGTGACCCCCAAAGGTATAATTTTGATGGGAACATGGAGAACACGGCGGCCACGACAGATTTTAAATGCACCAGCCACCATTAGTGTACACGACGGTCTTTGGTTAGCTCGAGTACCGAACCCGCAATCTTCCAATTACGAGCCCAGCGTTCTACCGACTGGGCTCCCCCGGTAAAAATTGGAAAAAGAAATATAATGAGAACCGAAATGATAATAGATACAGCATCAATACTTCATCAGGGGCTATGATTTAATATTATGTGCAAATAGGTGTAATTTCTGTCACTCTGTAAGCTATTGCAAAAGTTGTATGGAGTTCAAATGTCCAATCAACACATAATAGGACATAACAAGTGAAATCAGAAGCAACATTTAAAACATAAAATTCATAGAAACATGAAATATAACTAAAAAGATAAAAGAAAAATATATGAGAAAAATGAGTGGGAGTCACCGCACTTTAGAATGTAGAAAACAAGGGAAAAATAAATAAAAAAAAGCCTTAAAATCCATAGAAAAAGCATGGGAGGAAAACGGAAAAAACTCACAATGTTAAGTGTGTACAAAAAAAAAAAAAAAAAAAAAAAAAAAATACTAACACCGGAAGGAATAAAAGGATAAAATTAACTAAAAAAAGACATCGAAGAGCGGAAATGGGTGGGTTGGGGCATTAAAGCTATCGTCGAGGGTTTAATACGACTCACTTGGCGATGGCGGGGATGGGTGGGCGGGAGCCACCGCTCTTTAGAATGTAGAAAAACAGGGGGAAACATTAAAAATCCGTAGAAAAAGCATGGGATGAGAAAGAAAAAAAAAACCCACAATGTTAAGAGTGTTAAAAAAAAAAAGACTAACACCGGAAGGAGTAAAAGGACAAAATTAACTAGAAAAAGACATCGAAGAGTGGAAATTTGTGGGTTGGGGAATTAAAGCTATCGTCAAGGGTTTACTACGACTCGCCTGGCGGTGGCGGGAATGGGTGGGTGGGAGCCACTGCTCTTTAGAATGTAGAAAACGAGGGGGAAAAGCTAAAAATCCATAGAAAAAGCATGGGATAAGAACGAAAAGACCACAATGTTAAGAGTGTAGAAAAAAAAGACTAACACTGGAAGGAATAAAAGGACAAAATTAACTAGAAAAAGATATCGAAGAGCGGAAATGGGTGGGTTGGGGCATTAAAGTTATCGTCGAGGGTGTTTACTACGACTCGCCTGGCGGTGGCGGGGATGGGTGGGTGGGAGGGAGCCACCGCTCTTTAGAATGTAGAAAAAGAGGGAAGCTAAAAATCCATAGAAAAAGCATGGAATGAGAACGAAAAAACTCACAAGGTTAAGAGTGTAAAAAAACATAAAAGACTAACACCGGAATGAATAAAAGGACAAAATTAACTAGAAAAAGACATCGAAGAGCGGAAATGGGTGGGTTGGGGCATTAAAACTATCGTCAAGGGTGACTCGCCTTAAAAAACGTACAGAGTACAAAGCCCAGTTAACGCGCAATAGGCCATTAGAAATGAAATCAATATCAAGATTGAAAACACAAAATTCATAGGCAGATGAAAAAAAAAGCGATGATATAATACAACATCAGACGCAAGTTTGCAATTTTAAAACTTACGCAGTGAATGATAAATTTAAATAATTACAATTTCATACCTACAAAAATCTCTGGATGAAATGTAAAAATAAAAGACATAAGATAAGAGAAATCTTATTCATAAGCTGATTCACAGAAAAATAAAATAAAAAAAATAAACTTAAAAATAAAATGTATTAATTAATAATTTATAATGGTAATATACTGTGAGAAAGGTTTAGCAAAGTCAATGGAAGTAAACAAAATTTATGCAAATAAGTTGCTGAATTTTACAAGACATGTATGCGTATATACACAGAAAAAAAGATTTCTTTCTAATTGATTAATTAATTTAAATTATGTATTCAGTTTTTTTTTTAAATATATAATGCAATAATGAATAGCATATTTTATATATTGTTCATATATACAAAAACATATTTATAACTTTTTTCACTACATTTGGTATTCCAGTTTTTCAAAAAATAAGTATAGAGTTGACTCTCTGTTGTGATACTTAAACTGCGCAGCTTGTAAAAATGCAACCTTTTACTACTTTTTATTATTTTCAGTTTTTATGTAAATTCATATGAAAAAGTAACTGTTGTAGTTTACATAGATTTTTGCTCTCATACAACAATATAAACAATCCATTTTATTGCAGACAAAAACCGTATCCATTTTTATTTTTATGAGAAAAAACTGTGTTAAAACATTTCAAAGAAATAAATATTTACGCTTATTTCACTGGATGAAAAAATGAAAAAAAAGAAATATGACATTTAATGAATATTCTAGGTTAAAATATGCATAAGAATACCCATTTTAATTGTAGGAAATATTTCTGTTAGTGTGGACTTGCTACAAAACATATTATTATTTACCTTTATAAAAATTTCACTTTTTTTTTTTTTTAATTTTTTTTTTCGCACTTGTTTAAATTTGTGTCAAGTAAATTTGTTTAAGAACGATATTAAAAATGTTTCTTAGTCCTAAGTAGGAAAAAGCTGTAGATATATATATAGGGGAAATATTTAGCATATATGTAATCAAATGTATAATTTAAAATGGTACATTACAATTTTATTTTTCGCTACATACATTTTATTAAGCACATACGTAATTATCCAATCATTTTCCCCTTAAATGCATCTTTTACAGAATTTAATGATTTTATATGTATATATACATATATATATATATATAAATATATTTACCTTTTTTTTTTTTTTAGCTATTTTTCATACACTGTTAAAATTTTCAGCAAAAAACTCTGTGTAATCTATTATCTGAAATCTTACGTAAAATTACAGAGAAAAATAAACGGAGATGTTAACAAACGTATTTTATACATTCATTTTAATAACCAATATTAATTTAATCAATTATTGATGAGAATATATTTCGGACTTGGAATGCTTTTTCTAAAGCGGAAACAGTCATTTTTAATTTTAATTCAAAAATTAAATAATAAAATTAGGTAAAAATACAGAATAAAAATTGAGAATTTTGATCATTTACTTTTAACTAAGAATTACTGTAAATTTACAGAGACTCTGGATAAATATTTATATTAAACGTACAGAAATTTTAACAGTATACCACGGAATCATAAAAACAATCGACAATTTATTATCTAGCTAATAATTTATTTTTACACTTTGGAACTTTCACAGTTGTAAACGTTATTAACTGTTACAAACTTATGAAGTCACCTCGACAAGTATTGATTAGACTTCTTTGACATTAACATCTCATCGTCCGAGAATAAAAGGAATAAAACAACATAAGTTCTGTAAAGGGTAATAAGTGTTTTTTTTTTTTTTTTTTTAGTTCATTTATGCTTAATTTGATGATATAATTTTAGGTAAAATCTAAAAATTAGTTATTGATTTCTCCTTTAAAAAAATGACATAAAACAAACAGTAAAATTCTATTTAAAAAATTTTCGCGTAGTATTTTTTTTTTCATTTTTCTTTTTTTTCATTTTAACAAAAAGCTTTGTTTTAAAAATCTTTATGAATATTTTTCAAAAATCTACACAAATAATTATTATTAATTTAATTTTTAAGATATGTAAATTTAATGTTCCATCAATGTCTTTAGACTTATGAGTGACTATGATAATTGTTAATATCACTATTAATAATATTATTAACTAAAATCGTTATATTAAGGGGCTAAATGGATTTCGAAGGCTAAAAAAAAACATACTTTTTAAAATATAATAAATAATAATTTTTATTCAAAATTTTGAGTACATAAAAGAGCAACATTTACACAATATTTTATAAATTTTTCATTAAAATATTTGCAAAATTACACCTGGTTTCCAGAAACTCTTCAAAAGAACGACGGACACGATTTTTCAAAAACTAATACGGCTATTTTATTGAAAGTTTTCACATTTCTGCAAAGTAGAAGAAACTAGGACTTTAACGAAATAATTTTATACAAATCGAAGTTTGAATTTTTACAGAAACATTAGAATATTCAGTACATTTCAACTCGAGTACAGATTTGAAAAATTAGTTGTAATCGAAAAAAAGAACAATCGTTCTTTCAAGCACCCATAGGTGAATTTTGATGAAGTGTGAAAATTTTCAAAATTATCAGTGCATTAGATTTAAGAAATCGCGTCCAACGCTTTTCTGAAGGGTATCCCAAAACCACTACACGTCGATTGAATTTTCAAAATTTTCTAACTAAAAATTTTATAAAATATTGCTTAAATGATGGTCTTTCACTTGCTCAAAATTTTTAATAAATAATTTATTATTTATGTTTAAAATTTAAAAATATAAGAAATACGTTTACTTTTAGTCTCCAAAACTCATCTAAATTCTTAATGAAAATTGTAATTATATTTTGTTCATAAAATCGATACTCAATTTTTTCATGACATTACTTTGTTAATTAAAGAAATAAGTTTTTAACGTTAAACAATAAAATATAATATATAACTAAACCTAACACTCGCATATCGAGTAGTTATTTTCAAACAAATATACTGTAAAAGACCAATATATTGTTTATCAACAATACTGATAGTAAAAAAAAAAAGGGCTGTTTAACAGCGAAAATGAAAAATAACTGTAACTAATGTTATTTATGATTTTGACAATTAAGTTAAAGATAATAATACTATAAGTAAGAAAAATATTTTTAAAAAGCATAGCATTTGACTTTTAAATTGCACAGCGAAATGGAACTATAGTAATTATTTTACAATATTATTTTTTTTGAAAATTTTAGACACACATTTTGGTTTTAGAGTTTTAGTGTTATGCTAACCAATCATAAGTGAATATATATTACACTACAGTAAACATTACACAATTTTTATGTGTAATATGACATATACCCTTTAAAGTAACCATACATTATACATTACATTACATTTTCAATAATAATAATAATATGTATTTAACATTTAAGACTGTCATATTAATATAATTAATGCTAAATAAATTCAGATGCAGATTATTATTGACATGTATTGAAAATTTTCTATTCCCTTTTCATACGGATAATACAGTCTAATATAATTCTAAATCAACCGAAAATGTAACAATGGAAGAAATTTTGGAAATAGACATTTGTAGTTATCAATTAATAAATGAGTACCTCATTACAATATCAAGCAGTTTAAACAATACAAATATAGGCATATTTAATTTACAAATTTTAGAATTCATTGTTCGTATCAATTTGATTAATGAGTCCCGTATATTATATTCAGTGTTCACGCTGTGTTTAAACATGCAGAAATATTCATTTACCCCTTCCTTACACATCCTAACACATAAATATAAATGGATAATGGAAGTAATATTGAAGGCTTATGAGTATTAGTAAAAGAATAGATATTTAATTTAGACAAAAACCTAATCCTAATCTTAAGTAGAATGAAAAGTCACATAAAGAGCAGTAATATTAATAAAAACCATCAGTCAAATTTTCAGTTACATTCGAATTTAATATATTAATTTTTAATTTTATTACAATTTATTTAAAATATAAATGAGTTTTTCTTTTTTTTTTTTTAACATTTAAACTTTTAGCCAGGCTTAATATATTGCTTTCTTTCTTTATTTTTTCTTTTCGTGTTATATTCATCCCATTCATACATGTATTGAAACACATACAAAATATAATATTTTTAGCAAAAAACATATAATACATACAAGTTGGGTGAAACAAACTGTCATTTATCTTTAATACATTTGTATCTGAATCTTTTATCACATATTCTTAGAAATAAACAAAATATATTTGTTATAACGATTTAATTTTAATAAAAGGTTTTATTTTAAAATGAAAACAAAATATTTAGCCAAAACAAAGAGGTGGAAAAATATTAATATTATAAAACACCAGTACAGAGTTAAAAAAAAAAAAAAATAATGATTATTTTTATTTGGACATCAATAAAATGAGCAGTCTGCATAGTGAGAAAGGTTAATCAATTAAACTGCGCAAAGATTTTTTAAATCGTGTAACAAGCAACGGAAGAAAAAGGAGTGTGTGGTCGTTTTACGGTCATTTTCAACACACTAAAACTTATCAGATCGACACCTACAGTTTAGAAAGGATTTCAAAGTTTTATGAATATCCGTGCCACACCGAGTTTCGAACCAGCGCCAGAAAGCCAAACAGCTGTCCATTCGGACAAGATGGGCTGAAAATGAAGAACTGCAGGTTATCTGTGAAAGACAGATGGGATAAACATAGCCCACATCGCACCTGCCTGGCTTTAAAATCTTTAAGTCTTATAATGTAAAAATTATTTAATTTTAAATACTCATAGTACTTGAAATAATTTAGGATAAAATAACGTACATACATTCTAATTAAAAAATGTTTATTCAAGAACATATGAAAATTGCTGATGAATTAATTAAATATGAAAGTTTAAGCTTAAGCGATTATTATATGACTGTTTATTGATTTGACAGAAATAGGCTAAGCAGTATTAGCGTCATATCAAGGCAAAATCTGTGTATAAGTAGCCTGGAACAAAATATGATAAATCAAAAAATTTGACAAGACAGAAAAATTTCAGAGCTTTTGGATCTGAAATAGAAGGCTACCGTAAAATGCAATGTATATGCGAATATTTCCAGAGTCAGTCACTTCATCGTTCTGAAACACATGAGAATAAACAACCTTCGAAATTTTTGAAACTGCCAAAAGACAAAAAGGACATTACATCTTTATTCTTCTTCTTCTTCTTCTTCTTATTTTTTTTTTTTTAATGGAGACACCAAACATTTCTCCACGAATCTATTATTGGTCTCCGTTTCAAATACTTTGCTGAAATATATTATGTTTAACATGTTCTTCAGATCCTCGGAGCTTTATGATAATTTTTCATGTAATTTATAAATACTTGACAAATTGTTTAAAATCGAAATTCTTCGTTCATTTGTACCTGTGTAGTACATTACTTAAATATATAAAATATCGAGTGCTTACAACCTTTATTTATTTATTTATTTATTTTCTGAAAAGCGTATAAGGAAATTATAAATTTATATTATAAATGAGTATATGTTGAAGAGACTCAAATTAGACAGAAATCGATTTATTATCAAAGTACAACTTCAAAGATTTATTTGATTTCTTTTACAAATACCGTTTAGATTTTTAATAATTATAATATACTTTAAAATTGAATTACCAGAAAAAGAACAATTTTTATTATTCAATCGTTTCTAAAACTCCAAAATAAACAATAACTTTACATTTTTATAACTAAGCAAAATTTCAAAAATTTAAAATGAAGCTCTTTTTTTTTTTTTTTTTTTTTTTTTTTTTTTTTAAATATAATTTTCTGTATTTTGAAAAGAGTTCTGTTAGCACCTAAAAAAGATTTTACTGTAAGAAATACAAATAAATATTTATTATTTTTTTGGAATTTACAATGATATATCTTCCTGCTTTTGGTCTAGGTAAAAAAAAAAAAAAAAAAAAAAACATAAAATTTTTAAAACACACGGTTTGTGAATAAAATTGTAATAAAATGTCAAATTTTATTTCAGAAAAACAATAACAGTGACAAATTATATCTTTATTCTAAAATGTAACGAAATATTTTAGACATTTTTCTCAGGAGAAATTTCCCTCCGACGCATTTCAGTTTGTTGTTATTTCGCTTAATTTATTTCAATTTGTTTGCTTATTTCCTCTCAGAATACGAAGTTCCGAATTTCAAGTGCATAAGACCTTTTCTAAATGTCTTTTACATTCGCTAAGTTTGTTGCCGAAACATCAAAATCCCACGGGAAGAAAACCTTTTTATTGAATAGCTTGCCTTCAACGGAAATTATATGGAATCCCTTTTCCATTGACATACGTGATATTTAAAAAGGTTTTGAAATTCTATATAGAAATGAAACAATTTTATTTTGGAAAAGTTATATTTTACCCTTTTCTGAGATTTAAAAAAATATATTTGCTGGTAATAGATTCATCAGAATTTAAAAATATATTGCTTTCTTTCTTTATTTTTTCTTTTCGTGTTATATTCATCCCATTCATACATGTATTGAAACACATACAAAATATAATATTTTTAGCAAAAAACATATAATACATACAAGTTGGGTGAAACAAACTGTCATTTATCTTTAATACATTTGTATCTGAATCTTTTATCACATATTCTTAGAAATAAACAAAATATATTTGTTATAACGATTTAATTTTAATAAAAGGTTTTATTTTAAAATGAAAACAAAATATTTAGCCAAAACAAAGAGGTGGAAAAATATTAATATTATAAAACACCAGTACAGAGTTAAAAAAAAAAAAAAAATAATGATTATTTTTATTTGGACATCAATAAAATGAGCAGTCTGCATAGTGAGAAAGGTTAATCAATTAAACTGCGCAAAGATTTTTTAAATCGTGTAACAAGCAACGGAAGAAAAAGGAGTGTGTGGTCGTTTTACGGTCATTTTCAACACACTAAAACTTATCAGATCGACACCTACAGTTTAGAAAGGATTTCAAAGTTTTATGAATATCCGTGCCACACCGAGTTTCGAACCAGCGCCAGAAAGCCAAACAGCTGTCCATTCGGACAAGATGGGCTGAAAATGAAGAACTGCAGGTTATCTGTGAAAGACAGATGGGATAAACATAGCCCACATCGCACCTGCCTGGCTTTAAAATCATTGTCATACATATGGTAAATTTTACTCTTGAAGCAGTCAGACTAGAGGGCATAGGTGGACTATTCTCAGTTCTTCATGGCGTACTTCTTTTACCATAGGCTATACTACATTCGTTTTATGAGAAATAAAGATTACCGATCACTCGGCACGGTCGCAGAATGATGTCACTCGCCCACTGGTCTACGTTAACTCCACTGGTATTTAATTTATAAACAAAATTTTGTTTAATTATACTAAGTTCGGCTTCATATTTCAAATTATGTAACTCCATAGTATTTCCCCGTAATGTAAGTTTACGTGAAATATTGCACTATCCTGTCATGTTCAACAAATCACAAATTTCGAATAACATACAAAGTTTTCAAAATAGAGCACCCGTAGTTCTTTTCAGTGCCATGAATAATACTTTAAAACTGGTCCAATATGCTTGCGATAAAAATAATACATATAATACACGTTCAGGCGAAAACGCCACGTATTCTTCCATGTCAAGAAAATCTCAAACGTCAAATAACTTACGAAGCTTTTAAATTGGAATATTGAAAAAAAAAAACAGTTTTTTTTTTTAGTTTCATAAATGGTATTATAAAACTGGTATGACTTGTTTCTGATTATTTGTTTCTGAGATATCGTGTCATGAGAGTAACAAATTATCACAGTAACAGTCTAACACACTAACCCCTTACAGACAAATAACAAATTGATTTGCTTTCTTTCCATGTTACTCACATTTCAAAACGTGGAAAAATATATACGTGGAAAAAAAAGAGGTTGAAAAATTTCACTATTACTTGAGTTCCTCATACTTATAGTATGATGGGAAACTAAAAATCGGTTATGTCTGCGAATTAATTAGCTTAACTCATATATATATATATATATAACTGTAAACTCCAGTGAACAGCCATATGTAGTAATATCTATTATAAAGTCGATATGCTTGTAGTGGGAGTTTTCACGGAGGTGATAAATATTTGTTTTCGTTAAAACTTATACTATGCATCATAATTTAAGTTTGTGGCATTTATAAAAATCACGTTTATTCAATGTGGTGTAGTGTAAGGTGTAAGTTTTTAATTTGCTGTATTATACAAAGTAACATAGAGGTGATTACACTACATGAATAAATAACCAAACAGCGTAAGCAGCAAGTACTTATAAAAACAATTTAAAGTAGATTACATGTCCTAAATGGTAGCTTCATTTTTTCTCAATAGGGAAAGGCAAATGCTTACCCAAAGTAATGTTTATTTATTTATTTAGTTAATCAGCTTTGATGTGTTTGTAGAAGGAATGGAAATTTTTGCGAAAAATCCTTAAAAAAAAAAAAAATAGTCATCGCAGCAATGAACACAGCAAAAATATTTTATACGATGTTAAATTTATTTATGTTCCAATGGGGTAAAATACAAGGCTTATCTAATGAACTCATACATTTCTAGCCTGTAAAAGTCCACAGAAGTGATATATCAGCTTCGGTAGACATTTATATTTTTTATACATGTTTAATAATAATAATAATAATAATAATAATAATAATATATATATATTATAATATATGTTTTCAGTCACATAAAAGTTGAAAATATGTAACAAAAATAAAGAAAAACTTACTAGAAAATTAATAAATGCGAAATAATTCATAACATTAAATAAATGATTTAAACTGTTAAAAAATGCCTCGTATGACATGAGACATACGTGTGGGGATATATATATATGTATGTATGTATGCATGTATGTATTTTCAAAGAAATGTATATATATATATATATTTAAATTTCTGGAACTTAAAAGTGCAGAATTTCTGTGGAATTATCCATTAAATTAGTATCAGTTCCTACAATTCCATAAAAGATGCATAATAGCAATTTATCTTCGAACATAATTGCACATTTTCTTGAAATTACGTTTATTTGGCTTAAGAATGACCGTTGTAATGTTTATTTAAATAACAAAAGATAAAAATAAAAATAAACAGTTTTTAAAAGAATTATTCATTTATTCATTTATTCATTTATTCATTTATGAAATTTGTTTACGCATCTGATCAAAACACATGACACAAATTAATTATATCGCTGATTCGATAATAAAACACTTTAATTTCACAATATAACATTTGTTCGGCTCAAAAAGCACGAACTCGCACGAACACATTTTTCTCCTCTTATTCCATTTCGTTTTCCACAGTAGTCTCGCAGAAACGGAATATCACACTTTTCCGGAGGGGTGTGCGAAGCACAAGCATGTGCGGCACGTAATACTCATTGGCAAAATGTCAATACAGAACATCCCGCCCCACCTTGCAATGTTTTTTAAACATTCAAGACACGTATAATAATTACTCAATTCTAAAATTACAATATCACAAATAAAATTAAATACTTATGAAATAAAATACACTATATACATATAACAATAATGACACATTTAAAAAACACAAATAATTTTACTCATTTATTCATGGGTAGGAGGCACAACTTTGTGATTGGACGTTTATAAGTACCCAAGGCAGTTTTAACTTCAACTACTCTTACTTTTGAGTCTTTGCCTGGGTAAGTAGCAGAAATTCTGCCCAATGACCACAGACATGGGGGCAAATTATCTTCTTTGATAACGACCAAATTTCCTACCTCCACATTATTTTTCTCGAACTTCCACTTGCTCCTCTGCTGCAATTTGCTCAAATAATCAGAGCTCCACCTCTTCCAGATCACTTGAATAAATTTTGTTAATTTTTGCCAATGATCCAGCCTATTTTCACCAATATTTGTTAAATCAGGCTCAACCATTGATGTAATAGGTCGACCAATCAAAAAATGGGAAAGGGTTAAGACATTAAAATCGTTTATATCCGCCGACAAAGGAACAAGTGGTCGAGAATTTAACATTCCCTCAACTTGGATTAAAACTGTTAGAAATTCTTCATAAGTTAGTTTTGAATTTCCAACAACTCTCTTTAAGTAATACTTAATGGATTTAACTCCAGCCTCCCAGATACCTCCAAAATTTGGGGCTCTAGGGGGGAGAAATTTCCAATCAATACCTTCTGATGACATGAAATCGACAAGTTTTTCATCTGGCTGGTTTACTAATCTGTGCAATTTTTCAAGCTCAGCATTCGCGCCTACAAAATTTTTAGCATTGTCAGTAAAAAATTTTGCACACTTGCCCCGCCGAAAAATGAACCTTTTAAGAGCTGCAATAAATGAGGCTGATGTCATGTCTGACACCACTTCCAAATGCATTGCCTTAGTAACAAAACAGATAAATATACATACATAAAGTTTATGGTACACACCTTTCCTTTGACCCCTATACTTAATATAAAAAGGTCCGCAGAAGTCCGCTCCAGTAATGTTAAAGGGAAAGGTTTTTCTCACTCTCTCCTCAGGCAAATCACCCATTAATTGGTCGATTACCTGAGGTTTTGCTTTGAAACAGGTTACGCAATTATGCACAATTTTTCTACATGTGCTTCTCCCATTAATTATCCAAAATTGTTGCCTGATTTGGTGCAGTAAAGCTTGAGGTCCTGAGTGCAAATTCTTTACATGAAAATAATTAACAATTAAATCAGTTAATCTATGTTTAGAAGGCAACAAAATGGGGAACTTTCTGTCGTAATTCAAATCACTATTACTCAACCTGCCTCCTACCCTTAAAATACCATCCTTATCAAGAAAGGAGTTTAGATTTGCAAGGGGGCTGGTTTTGGATCTTTTTTTGGCACCCATTTCCTCCTGAAAATGTTGTCTTTGAACCATTTTTATAATACAAAATTCAACTCTTTTCAATTCGGCAGCTTCTAAAGGACCGCTCCTCTTTCTTTTCCCCCGGCAGTTCTCTGTGAACCTGAAAATAAAGCTTAAAATACGAATAATTTTAAAATATTTGTTACTTATATTGAGAAAATTGTCAATAAAGGAGTCAACATTAACACTGAAAGAAAATAAGTTAGAGTCACTAATTTTCAGTTCCTCATGAAAGTCACTTAAAGTAATTGCTACTGGAATGTCTCTTTTAGGATAGTCATCCCCAGTAAGGAACCTTGGTCCCCTCCACCATAGTTCATTCTCATTGAGCTTATCTGGGTCTACACCTCTTGAGATTAAGTCCGCGGGATTTTCCCCGGATGAGACATATCGCCACTGTTGTACATCTGTAAGTTCTTGAATTTTGGCCACTCTATTGGACACAAATGTCTTAAGTTTGAATGGTTCCTTCTGTAGCCAAGAAAGAATTATCATAGAATCGCTCCATAAGAATATGTTGTTAAAGTCCATTTTTAGAGCTGCTAGCACGCGTTCGATCAGTTTTGCCAACAACAACGCTGCGCATAATTCTAAGCGCGGTATAGTTAATTTCTTTAGTGGTGCTACCCTGGATTTACTTGTCACCAATTGTATAGAAACTTCGCCAGATTGCGACTTGGATTTACAATATATGACAGCACCGTATGCCAGTTCCGATGCATCGCAGAAACCGTGAATCTCAATTTGTACTGCCGATGGCAGCACAATGCATCTTTCTACTTTCATCTCTCTTATGGACTGCAAAGATACTGTAAATTTACGCCAATCCTTTGATTCTTTCTCTGGCAGGAGGTCATTCCAGTCAAGCCTTAATAACCAAAGTTGCTGCATAAAAATTTTAGCCTTTGTGATAACAGGTCCTAATAACCCCAAAGGGTCAAACAATTTCGCAATAAGTGACAGCACTGACCTTTTAGTAATTTCTGTTAAATCTGCACAGTTCACCTTAAATGAAAAAGCATCTAAATTATGCAGCCAACAGACACCTAAAGTTAAAGATTCCTCTCGTTCAGCAAACTCATAGTTTGCATCATCATTTTTAATGAGCTCGGGGTGATTACTGTGCCACTTGTGCAAAGACATTCCTGCAGACTTAAGAATGCCTATTAGCTCATTTTGAATAATTTTAGCCTTTTCCAAAGAGCTAGCTCCAGTTAGGACATCGTCCATATAAAAATCTTCTGTTAGTACTGGAGCTGCGTTAGGGAAATTTGGCTCTTCATCTTCGGCTAACTGTTTTAATGTTCTCATAGCTAGAAATGGTGCACTGACCTTTCCGTAAGTAACAGTTAGTAACTCGTATGTTTTGGGGGGTTCATGAGCACTGTTGCTCCATAAAATTCTTTGTAAAGCATGTTGACTCGGGTCTATTAAAATCTGTCTGTACATCATTTTCACATCTTCTGTGAACGCATAAATGTATCTTCTAAATCTTATCATAATAGAAAATAAATCTTCCTGAATGACTCCTCCATTATATTGGAGTGAATTTAAAGATAAACCATTGGAAGATTCACTTGAACAGTTAAAAACAACTCGCAGTTTGGTTGTAGTTTTATCCGGTTTGTATATTCCATGATGTGTCGCATAATAACATATTTTGGGTTCTTTTTCCTCAATTACTTCTCTAAGATGACCCAATTCTTTATATTCTTCTAAAAAACTTTTATAAAGGCTTAAATACTTTTCATCTTTCGATAATCGGGTCCACAGCGATCTGAGTCGTTTAAGAGCAACCTCACGAGAATCTCCCAAGAACGAAGGATCTGTTTTAAGAGGCATCGATACTACGTATCTCCCCTCTTTACTTCTCCAATGAGTTCGCAAAAAATGCTCTTCGCAAATAGAATTTTCTTTAGATTTGGTTACCCCCATTTCAACATTCTCAATTTCCCAGAATTTTTTTAAAGTTGTATTTAGATCCCCATCAAGAATCAGACCGCAATGACCCATACTCGCACCTTGTTGCTCGAAACTACCTGAAGCAACATAGCCAAATTTTGTGTTCTGTAACAACAAAGAAGAATTTTCCGCATATATCTGTCCTGGCGTAAGTAACTCATAGAAAATCTCTGCACCTAACAATATATCTATTTCACCAGGGATATTAAAGCTATAATCCGCTAAATGGAATGTATCTGACACCTCAACATTTACATCAATTATTCTCTGAGGAACAAGGTCGGTGATTTTCTTAACTATGAACATATTTAGATTCCTCTGAAAATCTCCCGTCTTATTTGCTATGGTAGCTCTCACGCAGCCCTTTACTACAACTGACGAATCGTTTAGACACGAAATCAAAGTATTTATTTTTTCTGCTTTGAGCTGTAGACGATTTACACATTTTTCACTGACTAGGCAGACTTGACTTCCCACGTCTAACAAGCATCTACACTCAACCCACTGATTATATTTATTTTTTATCAGCGCTCGAATTGTGCTTAGCAAAACATTTCTAGTGCTTACAAAACTCGTAGCAACAATCGAGTCTGTATTCACAGATTTCACCTGAGTTACTTGGCTATTTGCCCCTACTCCATACACCTGACCGCCAATGCCAATCTCAGATTAACTTGTATTTTGATTTTGCGAATTTTGTCTCAAATCCCTATTTACATTCTCATTGGAAAAGTGAAGAAGTTGATGATGTGGTTTCTTACACATGAAACAATTGCGCACTTTACATTGTCTGAAATTACAGTTTTGCAATAAACACTTAAAGCAAGCCTTAGTATTTTTTACAACTTCTACCCTCTCGTGTGGCGTTAGCCTTCTAAACTGCGGGCAGTTCTGGAGTAAGTGAGATTCATTACCCTTACACAAACCGCATTTGTTATTTTTCATCTCTGACAAAAATACATTAGCACCTTTATTAAACTTACGAGATGAATTGTAATTCTCAGGCTGTTTACCTCGCGAAGTTGTGTATAAGTCACCCTCCTGCGCTAATTTTAAGGGATTAACCCTTTCAGGGGCGGTGGCTAGAGGGTCTATCCACCTACTTTAGAAATTTTTCTCTAGGTGTGCAGTGGCTACTTTTTCTATCCACTTTTATGAAAAGTTAATGTGTACTTCTAAAATTGAAATAGAGATGGCTGCACTACAGTAACTTTAAGCAGGATGTGCCTGTGACTTTTTTAAATGGACAAATTGCGGGAAAATTTTTTGAAGTTTCTTTTATGTATTTTTATGAAAAATAATTTTTTATTCAAAAGTATTTGGTAGTGTAAATATGCTGTAATGCACCTTTTAAATACAACAGATTTACATATTATCTCAGATCATTAATTTTAGTTTGGTTTTTAGGAGCATCTTTTAGGTGGATAGACGTTCTAGCCACCGCGCACATATGGCGGGAGATACCATAAGATAGGCTCTGCTGGGGAAAAGAATCTCAATTCCTTTTCTTTTGAGATAAACAAAGAGGGATTTTTGGGGTTAGTGAAGTGTGATAAATATAAACAGTAAGGGATAGCAGAATGTAAATACAGGTGTAAACAAGCGAGGGAGGGTTCTTACAAAAAAAACTATTCAGTATTTCTGTTTACAGTATAGAGAGAGGATGCGTTTTTCTATTGCTCTTATATCGTGATTTTTAAAAATAAATTTTTATTTCCATGGCTTTTAAATTTAGTTAATTTCTCTAAAGAATCTTAAATTAAATTTATATATCTTAATTTTTATCACAATAATGCCTAGAAAAGGCTTATCTTTATCTTTAGATGAAGCTATTACTCTGTTTGAAGAGCTACTCTCAGATGATGATTCTGCAGTATCTGGATCAGGAACAAACAAATTTTAAAAAACATTAATATTTTTAAAGTTTTCATATTACTGTGTATGCAATTTGTGAATTGATTATTTCATTACAATATGAAGGTAAGAAATTATGTCTTTTAATTTATGTACTGAATCAATTTCAAAATTTATTGTACTTACAATATAATTGAATAACTATAATTTTTATTCCTTAAATAGTGAATTTTTTTTTATTACTAATGCATAAAGGTTTCGAAACAAATTTTAAACAGCCCATATATGTGTGAATATATATATAATAAATCATTAAAAAAGGATAAAGAAGCATTATAATTTACGTAATAATTAATTATTGTTACATTGTACTATTATAATTACATTTTCAAGGCATAGTTTCAATTTTTATTCCTTAATTATAAAAATATTTATTTCCGTATGAAAATTAAGGTACATGACGTATGTGCGCAGTGGCTAGAACGTCTAGCCACCACCCACAAAAAAATCCCCACATGCTGAATATTTTCTTCATCAAATATGACTTGTAGGGGATGTTTTCTTTATGATATATATATATTTAAAAGGAAATTCAATCATTTTTACTTAGTGCCCCTGAAAGGGTTAAACCACTCATTTCCTTGTCTAATACTTATATGCGACGCGACCTCTTTATCTAAAGTTTGGAAGATTTTATCCGCTACAATTAATTGGTTTAGTGTATCAAAATCCGAAACTTTTCTCAGTTTCAAATAGTATTCCCAATTTGTTTTTAACCGAGACGCAAATTGCACGCATGTTTCGCCATGTTGTCTAGTCGCCTTTCGAAATTGTTCCAAACACGCCATAGCAGTGGTTTCAAATTCTCGCAAAATTAATGATTTCACTTTCTCATAATCTCCAATTTCCGCATCTTTTAAATGTGTAATTATATTGGAAGCCTTTTCGCCTACTAAATTTAAAAGAATTTCCGCTTTATATTTGCTTGGAACATCCTTCGCTACAAAGGCTCTCTCTAAAGAAGCAAAAAATAAACACCAGCGCTCAGGTTTACTAGGCAATTTCATAGTTAATGTTCGAACACTTTTTATTAGTGCATCTAAATTACACGACTCAGAATCTTTATCACTATTGACTTCCGATTTATTTTCAGATTTTAATTTCTGAAGTTCTAACTCAGCTTTAACCCTATCAAGTTTAATTTTCTCCAATTCCAGAAGTCGCTGTTCACCATTTTTTCGTTCATCAATTATTGAATTGCCGATAGAAATTACCTGCCCTGGATCCGACTTATACAACGCACTGTTTGATATAATACTATTTAATTCAGCCACGGTCATTTTTTCATTAATTTTTTCCCCTATTTCTTCGGCTATAAGCCTCAGATCGCTTTTCATTGCGTTTTTGAACATATTTATATTTCTCAATTTACTTTATAATAAATAAAAAAGAGGAATAATCTCACTTACTCAAATAACGAACACTTAAATCACGAGTACTAAATAATCACAAACAATAAAATCAAAAATAAATTCAATCAAAAAAAAGGGAAAAGAATTTGCTCTTACCTCAGATCACTGCGATCCCTATTTTCTATCACTAAGCTGATGTAATTCATAGTTCCTCTCACAAATAACAAGTATTGTTCACAAAAACCACGTAGTCTTCACAAATACCACTGAATTTTCACTAATAACACGCATTCTTAATTAATCAGCAAAATAAACAGCCATTCTGTTCAGTTACTTTCCACAAATGTTCGAAAACCGTTGTTCTTTTACGCAATTCGAAACTAAATTATTAACACCAATCACTAGTTAAATTACACTTATTACTCCGGCCTCTAGGACCAGATGGTTACGCATCTGATCAAAACACATGACACAAATTAATTATATCGCTGATTCGATAATAAAACACTTTAATTTCACAATATAACATTTGTTCGGCTCAAAAAGCACGAACTCGCACGAACACATTTTTCTCCTCTTATTCCATTTCGTTTTCCACAGTAGTCTCGCAGAAACGGAATATCACACTTTTCCGGAGGGGTGTGCGAAGCACAAGCATGTGCGGCACGTAATACTCATTGGCAAAATGTCAATACAGAACAAAATTCATTTATCAAAAACTGTCTCTCTCTGTTTTCACTTTCTATTTACGCTACTATTTTAAGCTATTTATAGATTTTTGAAAAGAGGAACTCAGTCTATTGAATAGAATGCTCGTACGCATTTAGTTAAACTATTAATTTAAGTTAACTTCTGATATTTTTGATTATAAGATTTTGAAAAATTCATCATATTCTTGAATTAAACATTTTGCAACGGGTTGAAGACACGCAGTTTAAAATTTCGTTTGGTGTTAAAATATTGCAAAAGACTTATTCACGATATTCTCAATTTCTTATGCAAGTGAATCGTTTATATGCGATGAAATAAAACTCCATATTTTGAATAAAAACAAACGTTATTTCTCAGCTTTACCAACCTTTATACACATAAAAGCAAAAAATAAATAAATGAAATAAAATAAATAAAAAGTTATGCTCAGCTGCATCTTTTGGCAGAAATCGAAGAAAAGGTTTATATAAATGTAATTTAGTAATAACTTTAAAAAATAAATAAATGAAAGTAAACTTAATGATTTTCATTAAAACCAGAATTTACAGACGCGTTTTTCTCATTTTTTTCTTCTTTTTTGTATTCTAATCCTTTATCTATCAACGGCACTTTAAACTCCCTATAGATTAAAAGAGTATAAAATCAAATTCGTGAATGGAATATGAATAATATGTATGACTGTGTACTTTAATCTCACTCTATGGCACTAGATACACGAAACTATTAAGGCACATGAAACTATTTTTGTTCAATAAATTCATTTCATTGTTATAGCAAAGTTTATATATATATCATATGTGTCATAATAAATCTATTGATATCAAACAATATTTTTAGATAAAATTTTAACATAAAAAACAACCGAAATTTATTACTTAAAAATTTTTACTTAAAAAGCTCAGAAATAAACTTTTGCTATACAGCTGACTATATTTAATGGCCATTTATGCTAATATTTTAGTCTATCTGTAGATTTTAATAATTGGAAACTCAAAATTTTGAATAGAATAAAAGCACGCATTTACTTCAACTATAAAAACAAGTTTTGTTATTTTCTATACAAGATTTTGACAGGGAAGAAGAGCCGCTCACCACACTAGGAGCAGTGCCGAGCGATCCTCGTTATGCCCCGCCCCCCCCCCCCCCCCCTGCGGAACGTTTATTTAAAAACTCAATATATATATATATATATATATAATCATACTCCTACATTAAACTTGTAGATTAAATTGAAATTTTATCATGTCCTAACATATATTTTGTAGTTGTTGCTGAATGCCATTTTCAGGATCTTAAATTAATAATTTACATATTATCACCATACATTTATATTTAATCTGAATCTCTTATAAAATCTACCATATATATATATATATATATATATATATATATATATATATATATGTACTTAAAGAAGATTTAAAAAAAAAAAAGTTAAATCAGAGATTACACATCAAATGCGCAATACAACACCACAAATATAAGATATATAAGCCTAAATAAAAAAATAAACAGAACAATAACCATAAAACTAGGAGCATAATTAACCTAAAAAGCTTTGGGGTTATCATCAGGGAGACCCTCAAATGCAGGGGGGAGAAAGAACAGCAAAACGTTGCAAGAGTTTAGTATGCACTATAGAAGTAAAAAAAAAAAAAATAATAATAAATAATAATAATAATCCCAAGGAAAGACAAGTAAAAATAATGATTAAGACGAGCAAACGCACCGCAAGAACCAAATTAATGACCTAGGAACCAAAGTAAATCATTTAAAGAAAGGGAGAAACGTGTTTATGTGGAAAAGGAGGGGGAATAAAAATTTTAATAAATATTTAGTAAAGAATTGTAAAAACATGCGAAAATGCAGCTATGTTAAACTTACAATTTAAAATATACATGAAGACTCTTGTAATGTCAGGTAGTCATTCTCCACCCTGCATTTTGGAGGGTCTTTCTGGTGATAGATTTTGGGGGTAATTAATTCTTTGGACCTTTATGTAACACTGACACATTCAAGTATCGCCTTATTACTTCTTTATTAATTAATAGGATGGTGGGAGTTGCATAATTTTAATTGTTTATTTTATAAACATTCTTCTTAAAAAAAAGAGTGTAGGACATAAAGAATATTGCTATCATAAAAAATCCGAAATTCGAAGCTTAATATAAAAAAATATTGCTTAACCATTTTAATATTACGGTTGTCTTTTTTGTCGTCAAGCATACTCCAAATAAAAGGCTAGTGTGACAAAATTTTAAAATACAAACTGCTTTATTTTAAAAAATAAGATTAAAAAATATCTGAAGTTATACTATATAAAATTATCATGCTTATATTGAGAAAAGTATTAATTTTATGAACCATTAAACAGGTATGCTGAAAAACTGCTAACGCTGAAAGAATTCAGCTGAGAACTGTCTACTAACATAGTGCAATGCAAATATTGTGAAATAACAAATTTCTGCTAAATAAATATAAGCATTATAAATAATGCTATCATTTTTTAAGAACTCTGTTCTGTTTTCAAATAATAGTTATTTGAAAATATTGATATTGAAATTCAGTGTATTACCTTATTAAATTACGATATTAAACATTCTTTTTAATTGAAACATTTTACTTAATCATTTCGTAAAATTTGACGAAAAATACATTCATAAATAGTGCATGCATTGCACACGTGAAAATTACATGCATAACCCAATAATATACATTTGTGTTTTTATTAAAATGAAAATTATTATTATTATTATTATTATTATTATATTAATGTTTGAAAATATTTTTGAGAATTTGTTTTCTTTAATTTGTGAAATAAAATGTATGCTTTTAAAAAGCGATTGAACGTTTCCTGAATTATAACGCACATACGCCTAAAAATTAAACTTAAGTCGAAACTACTTTCTATTTGCAATTATGTCTAATTCGTAATTAAATCTCTGTATCTCCCCCATTATTTTTTTTACATAAATGAAATCATAGAAAGTATTACTAAGAAACTAAGTTCACTTTTCATAAAATTAAAAAACCGATTTAAATCGGTTCGTAACGTTCTTCATGATTGCCTTACATTATTCATGACATATTAATAAAGCATTTTTAACTCCAAAAATCTGAAAGCAGTTACATTAAAAAAAAAAAAAAATCGTAATAAATTTATACCTTATTTTAAAATTACTATAAACATAACATTTCAAAATCTCACAAGTGTTATTGGAATAAACAGTATTCTAATGATTACAGTTCCATATTTCTTAATTACATATAAATATGTGTTCTAACAAAATTAAACTAAAATATTTACTTAAAAAATATTCTGAAACGGTCTTAATTTATTCATGAATAATTAGCTTTAATAATAAACCGTAATTTCAAAGATCGTTGATGTAAATTTAGTGTAAAAGCTCTTTTTTTACAGTTCATATGATTATGGTTCAATTCTCACTGCATGAGTTTCGAATTATTAGTGATTATATTTCCTCAAAGTTTTGCGTTGCACGTAATAAGTTTGAATAATGAGCATATCTTTCCCGGTGTTGTATGAAAACTAACAAAGCACATTTTGAAAGATAATTTTTTCTGATAACTTATACATTTTTTTATGTATTTGGATTATTCTAAAAAAAAAAAAGAGTGGATTCTTGAATCATTTTTAAGAAATATTTCTCTGAAATCGAAAAACTGTTTATATCTGTTGGATTGTTAATGTGTGTGTGTGAATATAAGTTGAGAATACTTAATATTATTTTCCAATATTTTAATGCCGTCATAAAAACAAATACACACGAACATAATTCATATAAAAAGATGGAGCGAGCGCACTAAACAACGTATTCTTGTGCATATAACCCGTTAAATAACATCTCCTTGGGAATAAGACTCGCTGTTAAAAATTTATTATCATTTCAGTCAAAGAAAAACCACACACTGAGATTTTATTGTGGTTACATGACTACGAAAACCCGCAAGCTGAAAAAGCGAATAATACCTAATATCAATAATATTAACCATAATTCGACAGTTTTAATTAAATAAATTAGTACAGAGATTAAATATATATATATATATATATATATATATATATATAAATATATATATATAGTGATAACGAATCTATAGCATCCCAAATTAGTATTTGGAATTATAAATCACATTCGTTAAAGTCAAATTATAAACAATTTAAGTGTTATTAGTACAGTATGTTTGATCCATATTGCTTCAAAAGTAAAAGGTGGGGTGGATATTTTTAAATATGATATACTAATTAAAAAAAAAAAAAAAAAAAAAAAAAAAAAGGTAAATAAAATGACTCACGTGGGATCAAAATTTATCGTTAAATTTTAAAACTGTTTACGCATATTGTATAAGTTATTTCATTCGTATTTTTTCGTTTTTTCCATGAAAAGTACCATCTAGTAGACATATTTAAACTTTTTTTTTTTTTTTTAATTTCTTCAGTGCGTCTCATAAGTCTTCCACATACGAAATATGACAACAACCCGCTCTCTTGTTTTAGGTGCAAGATTGAGTTTATAACGGAAGTTTAATTATAGCCTAAATTATACAGTCAGCAGCAAAAGTATCCGAGCACTAGCAGAAATTCTTTTATAAAAAAAAGTACAATTAATACTCTTTTGTTAAATAAATCCTTTTTGAGTCGTGTCTTAGACTGACTAAGAACAGGATTCGACAAGGATTTATTTAACAAAACTGTATTAAGTGTACTTTTTATATAGGAATTTTTGCTAGTGCTCGGATACTTTTGCTGCCGACTGTAACTCATATTTTCATGATGTTACAAGGATGATATATCATCACATCAAATGTTTTCTCATAACAAGCGTAAGAATCGTCATTAGGAAACTTTATCATAATTCCATTTTCCATAATTTCCATATCACAATTTCAGTTCCATTATAATCGCAAATTAAGTGACCCTATATTACAAAATCTATATCCCTACTTCAAATTCTCAAACTCCCTGCATTAATCTGCGCTGTAAACCATTTAACGGCCCAGAGAACTCAAAGCAATTAAACATCTTGGAAAATTTTGTGACACGGTTGCATATAAAATTTCTTAGGGCAGAAAATTTAACAGCTCCCGTGAGAATACGATTCAAATAATAGTGTAAAGGATTTGGAGAGCACATTAAAGTTTGAAAAATGAGATGATTCTTTGCAAAAATGATTAAAGTGTAACAACATGCTCCATTATTATACTGGATAGTTCTGGTGTGAATTAATTAATATATGTATAAATTAATTTTACTTAAACGGAGAAGGAGTAATAATAAGAAATTTTAAGGGGATGTAGTTTATAATTAATCGAAATACATTAACGAAATAGCATTTAATTCACGCATTTTCGTTAATGTATTTTTAAGATAATTTGTGCACAGCTTTTATTTTTTCACATAATAGTTTAACATATAGAATTAGGGTAAAAATTCAAAAGATAATTACCATTATCATAAATATTCTTTATGATGTGACTTAAGCAATGCTTAATATAACTATGCTAGCGGATATCATTTTTAAACTTGAAATGTAAAATTATTTTCAAAATAAATGTGTAATTTTAATGAAAGTATATTAAAATTATATAACTTTAAACGTAATGAAAAAAAAAGTCAAATATTAATACAGTTTCAAAATATGTATATGAATAACTTTTTGTAGATCAGCACGTTCTAAAATCTTACATACTGTATGATTTCTATATATAAACTTGATGATATAAAATATTAAATTTCAAAAATTCACGAATATAAAATCTTTGTATTTAAATTAATGTACAAATTTTCTTTCTTTACCATTTTAAAATATTCATTCTGTTGTATTTTTTTAAAACCTCGATATATGGTGGCATAAATTCTCTCCCGATACTGTTTTTAACAACTTAAAAATAAGACGTTTTACTTCTGAAATAAAAAAAAACAGTAAATAAAACATGTGCTCCGTTATTACATTTCAGTGGCCTCCTTGAAAAGAATCGTATTTTAAATACAAATTTAAAATTTATACAACTATTAATTTATTTTACTAATAAGTATAAATGTATGCAAATATTAATCTGTTACACTAACAAAGACAGTGTTTTCTTAATTTTACATTGTTGTGCTTGAGATCTGAATAAAAATTACTTTCTAAAAATAAATTTCTTTAAAAAATAGACTGTTTAAACAAAATGTTTGTCAATACTTAATCCATGATGGGTATTTTTGGTGTCTTTATACACAAACAAATAGTCCTAAACATGCTAAATAATTTTTTGTTGTTAATAATATTGCCTTACCGAACATTTTTTTGTATGGTTTTCTCTTGGTATAATCTATACAGCAATCCATTGAAAAAATATAACCTGGTTGTTTTCTGTAGTAATATGGAATTAAATATGTATTATTTAAGTACTAAATTGCAATGTTTTTCCAATAGAGAACTTTTTATTGTAAAAAAGAACACTAACAATATATCAGAGCAGTTTTTTAATTACCCATTAGTGTCACAAGTGACGTTATATTAAACATTTTATCATATTAAAAGTTCTTTCATTCAATATTCTGCCGAATAGGTTAATTAAGAAATATTTTTAAGAAAGAAAAATGTCATCTACAGATTATATTACTTCTTAAAAAGACGCTATTTTCAAAGGTATTCTGCAATATTAATCAAACTAGTTAATTTATCACTTTAATAAAAAAGGAATTCTTATGGAAATGGATTTTTTTTTTTAAGTACTCTGTTCGATTTTTATAACAAAAATTTTAATCTGATGAATTTGAGTGTGTTATACATTTTTTATAGAAATAATATTATATAATACCTAAAGATTTTTTTTCCCAAAGAAGTGTTCTGTGATTGTATTTTATGCAATTAAAATTTGTTATAGAAGCTTACATCGATAATTTAAACTAATAATTATAAATTCTCTTTGGCTTTTGATTTCAATACCTAGAGTTCTAACTAAACTATTTTACTTCACATTAAAAAATATCTAAAATACAATTAAAATTCTTTGCCGAAAATTTTTAATTTCTAACTTAAAATTTGCGGCATTTATGTTTTTCTCATCATAGATTTTTTTTTCTTAGCGTTATCATTGAAAAGGTTTTTAATGTTAAGTTTTGAATGACAAACGTTTCGATTTGACAAATGAAATGTTTTGTCAAAACGCTTTTGACAAACGAAATGTTTTGTCAAAACGTTTTTGATAAACGAAACGTTTGTCAATTCCAATCGTTTTGACAAACGTTTCGATTCCATTTTTGAAGGTGAAACAAGCACTCACGCATTACGTTAGGGAACTGTCAACGCACGTTTCGTATTTCAAATAGATGGAATGCTTTATTTAGTCATTTGTAATACATGATCTGGCATCACGGACAATGTACAATGTTTGTAGATCACCATACCATCAACATACATAAAGATTATTTGTTTAGATTCCTATTTTCGTTGCAGAAAAATTTATTTCAGACTAAATAATATGTTAAACATTGTATAAGATGTAAATGGGAATGAAGTCAGACAGATTTTCCTAACAGTTTTGTAATCTGTAAGCACTTTTATAGACTTTGCGGTAACTTAAAAGGCTCAAAGAAAGGGCATTACCGCAGCTTCCAACGATTATTACGCTCCTCAAAATAACTGAAGCATATGCACTGTAATGTACAAGAAATCTACATTGTATCCGACATATATATAAATATATATATTACACTCATGAAAATTTTGTATGATTCTAGTTCTAATTATCCATACCGAGATTACCTATTTAGAACTTAATCGAATGCTCAATTTATATGCTGCTGATAAAAATTATTGATATAAACTATTGATAAAGAATTATTTTGTCAGTTCCTACACACTAAATTTGAAACAAATCAAACGAATCGTTTACATGTCCTCATGTCTACTCACATTTGCATACACACATACAAACGTACATCAGAATGATTTCAGGAGATTTTAAAACGTATAAATATGCAAAAATGTTATAACTGAATTGAATTTTTACATGATTGCAATGCTTTCCTTACATAATTTATCTTTGGAAAACAAATTGAATTTGAAAATAACTGTAATTTATTTCTAAATATTATTTGTTAAAGTTTTCTTTTTTTTTAATTGAAATTCAATCAAACGCTTTAATTTCAATATGATTAGTGTTTTTCAATACATTTTTACTTCCATTACCCGACTACCGTAGGTAATGGAAATATTATGTTCGATCCACAAATTCGATATCGAGACTTCACCTGATTTACATGTTTTAAGGTCTCCTGAGTCCAAAAAAGTAGTTTTTGGCAATTGGTCAGTGTGTGTGTATGTATATGGGAAACCTTCTGGCTTTCATATCTCCGAATCTATTAAAAATAAAACTACAAAACTTCAAAATTGAGACAGATCTGGTGTAATGATGTATTTTTCAAATATTGGTGAAAATTGGAAAAACAGAAGTGGAACATCGGAAACCGGAAGTTGGACCGCAAGTCCGTATCTCGAAAACGGCTCTAACGATTTTCTTCAAAGTTGCTATATAAATACTCTATTAGATGTCTTTTCGAATGATATAGTTGGGCGTTTGATAGGCGTCTTGTATAAATAGCTCAATTTCAAGTATCGCAAGTCCGTTTTATTAAAAACCTCTGTACGGATTTTTTTCAAACTCGTCATATTAATTCCCTTTTAAATATCTTTCTGTATGTAATTATTGTTTTCCGGTCAATAATAAATGCCAAGTTTTGGTAAAGGTTGGTATCCATTTTACATATACTTTGTCAAACATTACGTGGTTATTACAGGAAATATTCACAGTCATCCTGAATGGGTAGGCCAGTGCTTGATCTCGGAAATTCGTGTTTCAAAAAATAACTTTACATTTTTTTTTTAATTCATTATTTAAACTCTGTTTTATATATCTTTACACGTGTATCAGGTTTCTTTTAAAGGAAAAATTTTAGGTGTCTACTTCGTTAGGTCATTTTTATGCCTTCTGATCACACTATCTCTAAAAATTGTATATGATACGTGTAATAGTGGGTAATGGAAGTCGTGTGGTTGTTTCGCACCAGAATTTTAAATATATGATGTGCAGATTTATATATTTCAATTGCTTTTGAATTATATTTTTGAAAATTTCTTCAAAAAAGAAAATATAATATAATATAATATAATATAATATAATACAATATAATATAATACAATACAATATAATATAATGTCATGAAATCAGATTTATGTTACTGTTGTTATTGCTTAAAAATATCTGTAAAACTATCCATATCTATGTTTAAGTTTAAAACTTTACAATTAATGGATATATAGAAATTCAAATAAAATTTGCACCGAAACACCCTGTAGTCAAAAAATTCCTTTGCAGTGAATTAAATTTCCTTTTCAATTGAAACAATTATTTTAAGAAGTTATTTATATTTTATATAAAATATAATTATTTTATTTTAAACTCTACCTTTGCAGATATTTTGTTTTTCTATTCTCAAATTCCTCATACTATAATTATTATTTCTTTTAGTGAGTCTTGAAAAAATTAAACCTATTTTATTCGTTAACTGCTCTTTTCTTTTAGTTTCTACAAAGAATTCATTTTTGGCACTATTTAATAAGGACGGAGACAAAGATTTATTATGTAGTTAATCATTTCTTATTACATATCGAAACTTCCACAGTTGCAAACATTATTATTGGCAACAAACTTATAAAGAAAGTTTTCAGACAAATATTGATTAGACCTTTGTAAGAATAAAATCTCATCTTCTAAGAGAATGAAGAATAAAGAAGAATAATTGCTATCATTACGACTATATTTTCTCTTCTATTGTACATAAGTTATCCAGTTAATATTAAAATCATTGGAGATTTTCCATCTGCATTAAAATGCCATGGTGTTATTTTTAATATAAGTTAAATTATAATGAAATTGCCCTTCTGATTTTAAATTTTCACTCGTCATTTTTTAAAAAATTATTATTATTATTATTTTAATTATTTTGTGTTGTACATTTTATGGACATTCAAGATTTTTTATGCTTTTTGTGTAACTATCATTGTTAACAATAAAGTAATGAACAAAGTATATTTTAACGTATATAACTAAAAACAGCATCGTACAGTTAAAATAAAAAAGACGATTGCAACAAAATTTTATAAGGATTTTAAGAGATGTGCTTAATTAATTTAAAAAAGTAATCTGGTATGGCACTCGCACGATTTTCTCTTACCCTGAAATTTAATATTATAAATATAGATTGGAGATGAAGGGGTAAATTAACGAGAACTATCATATAAATCTATTTAAAAGCAACTCATATTGTGCTTTGGATAATCTTTATTTGACAAATAATGCTGTATGAGGCAGCTACAGCCCCCCTCAACCAACCGTTGATTATTGTACCTACATTATATAAAATTCAAATCTATTATTAAATTTAAGTTTTACTTAAAAATTTTCAGACAATTTTCACACGCACCTTGACACTTATCAATCTTCATCAAACTTGTCAAGTAACAAAGTAAACCTTCAAAATACAGCATTCGAATTGCATAAAATTATTTGTTTTTAAGTTACTTTGAAAAGAGACGACGAATAAGATAAAACGTAAAATACTTGACTTCAGTATTCAGGAAATCTCAAAACGTGCGAATATAGAAAAAGCAAACTTGTTTGCCTGTAGTGTCCTCTATCGACAAAAATTGAAACTGTTTTTTTTCCTTCTTTAACTGAAATTACTTTTCATTCACAAGAATATGCATATTGAAAACCGAATTTAAACATACAAGTTCCTCTGATTTATCTATTTAAAATATTTTAAAGCATTTTAAAACGTTCAATTGATAAAAATTGTTTATCAATAAAAATTTCAGCCAACATTAAAGTAATTTAGTACTATGACTTCTCATATTTTATTTATTATTTTGGGGAGGATGAGTAGTAGTGTAGGCTATTGCAATAATTAAAAGTTTTTATAATTAAGGATGTTTGTCAAAACATGAGAAATTTTCTTATAATGAAGTAAACATTGATAATTTAAAATGTGTTTTATACAGTTAAATAAGATATACATAAGAAATTGACTGATCATATCTTATCTAAATATATTCTAATGTTAAATTTAAATAAAAATTCCCTGCTATTTGTTACTCTTATATATATATATATATACAGTGCGTGTCGAAATGATAGGTCCACCAGTAAAAACGAAAGTTATGTTGGTAAAAAAGGTTTTATTGTGTACAAAGTACTATTTTATAAACTACATTACTTCATTCAATGTAAAATAATACATGAATAATATACAAATAATAGGAATAATAAAGAAAACAAAAATTACATGAAAAAGCTGTTTCAAAAAGATAGGTCCACTAAACCAAGCATCAAATTAATGTTTAATTAATAAGAAATTTTTCCACCTTGTTTCAGAATAAGCTCATAAATCCTATTCGGCATGGTTACTACAAGTTTTTGCAAACACTTTTTCTCTATTTTTGACCATTCGGAGGAAATAGCTATTTTCAAGTCTGCAGTACTGTTGTACTGCCTTCCGCCTGCATACACCGCTCTTGCGAGTATACCCCACATGTTTTCTACCGGATTCAGGTCGGGGCTGCAAGGTGGCCAATCGATAACATGTACACCATTATCCAGAAACCATTCGAAAGTGGACTTTGCAGTGTGCACAGAAGCATTGTCCTGTTGGAACATGAAGAATGGGCCTCCAATGTGCTCTGCTTGTGGAAGAAAATATTGTTCAAGCAGCTGTTGATAGCCTGCAGCATTCAAACGATTGTCTACAAATGCTATATCAGTTTTTCCTGCACCTCCGAATCCGGCCCATACCATAACGGAACCACCACCAGCTTGCCTCTTCGAGAATATCTGTCTATCGTTACGCAGATCGTGCCAGTAGTACTGCCAGCCATCTGGACCATCCAGGTTGAATTTCTTTTCATCACTGAATATCACACGATGCCAATCTTGTTTCCAAGACATCACTTCATGTGCGAGTTTCAATCTCTTTTCTTTGTGCTTTTTAGTCAATTTCGGAGCCGCTTTCCTCTTCACATAAATTATATTGCCGAACTTCTTTACCACTCTATGGACTGTAGATTTTGATATTGGAGGGTTTTGTTGTCTGGCCACAGTGGATAAACTCATATTTCCAGATTTTAACTCCTTTACGATAGTCCTTCTTTGTCGGAGTGTCACTTTTGATGGGCGGCCAGATGATTTTTTACTGCCATAAGCATTTCTAAGTCGCAAATAATTGTTTACAACATTATGTGATCTGTTTAAAAGTTTACCTATTTCTCTATTCGATTTTCCACACGTTTTAAATGCATCAATTTTCCCCTGCTCAACCAGCGAAAGCCTGCAACGACGACCCATTTCGTTTGATTACAACGTGATGTTCAAATCTGTTTAAATACCTCCACAACGGCCAGCATAATCCCGCAGTAAGACTAAGCAACGATATTTATGCAAATTTTTTGGAAATAAACGTAATTGGTGCAAAATTTCTGAAGGTGGACCTATCTTTTCGAAACGGTCTGAAAATGGAAATTTGCATAAAATAAAAAGGAATTATTTATTTTTCAGAAATTTCTTCATAAATAGTTATAACAATTACTGATTAATTATCTCTACCAAAAAAGTGATTCTTATTCTCAATTAAGAGTCGAAATTTTGAAAAATGCGGGTGGACCTATCATTTCGATACGCGCTGTATATATATTATTTACCTATCTTTGGTAACAAGTTTTATTCATTCGCAGAAAAAAAAATAAATAAAAAAATAAAAACAAAATATAAAAAGATTGTCTGAAAATCTTTTTCGATAAATTTATAAAATCACCTTGAACATTTTTATTTTTTCCGTATGATACTTGACGCAGATATTTCTTTTAATATATTTCGTTTTATTTCCTCATTTCCTATCAGATTTCAAAGTTCTGCATTTCAAGTACATAACAGCTATTCCAGCTGTCATCTACATTCGCCTTATTTGTTGTGCAAACATCATGACACCGATGGAGAAAAAAAAATTACAAAATATTCTGCATTGAACGGAAATTATAGGGAATGTTATTGAATTGTGCGTTATTTAAATAGTTGTGAAATTCTACGCTATTGTCAATAACTTTATTTAAAGAAACATAATCGTGAACCTTACCATTTATAAAATTTATTCATAAATCAGAAAGGAAAATATTTTTTGAAACAAATTTCAAAATCTTGTTTTACTTATATTTTTCAATTTCCACACCAATAAATATTTATCTCATTTATAAATAACCAGCTTTTACGTCAGTTCATTGCACAGGAATTTAATTATTATTCACAGTACAGTCGGTAACAAAAGTCTCCGAACGCTAGCAAAAATTCCTATCTAAAAAAAGTACACTTAATACAGTTTTGTTAAATAAATCCTTGTCGAATCCTGTTTTTAGGCTGACTAAGAACAGGATTCGACAAGGATTTATTTAACAAAACTGTATTAAGTGTACTTTTTTTACATAGGAATTTTTGCTAGTGTTCGGAGACTTTTGTTACCGACTGTATATTATGAAAAAAAAATATTTCTCTTAGTTAAAGTTTACTATGCTGATAAAGATAAAGAGAAGGTTTTTATATTTAATAAGTAATATTTGTAAATTTTCCTCATATACATACATATATTTTAATTTGCACAATTGTTTGTGCACTGATTTGAACATAATTTTCTCAACGCTTTTAATACTGAACCTATGGCGATATTCGAATCTGATATTGATAACAGGGAATTCTTTAATATATATGCGTTATAAAATACATTTTTTAAAAATAGTTTTAGTAGTCCAAATTGGCGAAATTTGAAATTTTGCACCGAAGTAACTCAGTCGTTTCTCGCCAAAGACTTTTCTATCTTACAGTCGGCAGCAAAAGTATCCGAGCACGAGCAATAATATCTGTCTAAAAAATTTCACTTATTACGGCTTTTTTAAATAAATCCTTGTCGAGTGGTATTCTTAGTCTAAGGACATGATTCGACAAGGATTTATTTAACAGAACAGTATTAAGTGTACTTTCTGCCATCGGAATTATTGGCTAGTTCTCGGATGCTTTTGCTGCCGACTACAACCGCGACAGCCATTTTAATTCATCACCAAAATACAGCAAAACTTAATTGTCAGCAAGAGGGTACTGTCGGTAACAAAGTGTCCGAACACTAGCAAAAATTAAAAAAAGTACACTTCATACTTTTTTGTTAAATAAATCTTTATCGAATCATATTCTTACACTGACTATCAACAGAATTCGACAAGGATTTATTTTATAAAACCGTATGAAGCGTACATTTTTTACATAGGAATATTCGCTAGTGTTGGACACATTTGTTACCGACTGTACTATTCTAAAGCTGTACATCTGTCACTAACAGAAAGCAGTTCTTTCTGAAAAAATAATATTATTTTACTTACAAACTACTTTAAAATTAGCATACGCACATGCTTTTTTTTTTTTTTTTTTTTTTTTTTTTTAATGTGGAAACTATAATATTCATAGACTTATTATTACAGAAATATAAAAATAATGTCAAAAATGAGTCAGCTGACAGCAGGAAAAATTTTTGCCAATCATCGCGTTACTGAAGATTATTTGTTTGGATCTTTCATTATTTATTTATTTATTTAGATATACACTCATGGACAAAAAAATTAGCGCACCAAGGAGTCGTTAAAATGAAACGAAATTTTACATACGTAATGACTACTTTGATATAAGTAAATGATTAGAAAATCAAAGAAAAAGGATAATTTATTTCAGAGAAAAAGGCAAAAGAACGGAGGATTTAATACCCTATTGAACCCCCTCTAGCGCGAATGCACGATACGATACGATCAGGCATTGAGGCATACAAGTTCTGTATGATGTCTTGAGACATTTCGTTCCATATTTGCTGTAACCTTGCCTCTAGTTCGTTCAAACTCGTGGAATGCCCAACTCACCGTCCCAAATGATCCCAGATATGCTCGATTGGAGACAAATCTGAGGATCGGGCAGTCCAAGGAAGGGTAGTAACAGTGCGGAGACAGTCTTGTGACAGCCTTGCCGTGTGAGGCCGAGCATTGTCTTGTTGAAAAATGGCTCCTGGGAGCCGTTGCATGAGTGGCAACACATGTGGTTGTAGGATGTCATGGACACACCGCTGGGCTGTCATGGTGCCATGGATCAATACTAGGGGGTGACCGTGTATTGTAGGCAATGGCACCCCATACCATCACACCAGCTGTGGGAGCGGTGTGTCGCTGTAAAGCAAAGGCAGTATTGAGGCGTTCACCACGGGGTCTCCACACACGAACACGATTGTCATCACTGCTGAGATTGAATCTGGATTCGTCGCTAAAGACGACCTGCGCGGCAAAACTCCAAACGGAGGCGTCGATGGGTGGGCTTCATGGGCAGCACACGTAATGGGCGCCGCGATACCAAATGTCCTTCAGCCAGGCGCCTTGGTATGGTTCGAGAAGACACAGGGGCCGCTAGTGAAGGTGCTACCTGTTCCTGGATGGCGACCGATGAAGCAGTTGGCTGTACGCGTGCATTTCTTACGATGTGGTGGTCTTTCGACGACTGGTCTGTCGAGGGCGTCCTGAGCCTGGTCTTCGTGTACATGACATCTCTCGGGTCCACTGGTCCCAACACCTCCTCACTACACAATCAGAGCGGGCTAATTGAGGAGCTACTCGCCTAGCTGACCACCCAGCTTTCATCATGCCGATGATTCTCCCCCTCTCAAACTGCGTCAGCTGCTCATATTGTCTTTGAAAACGACGTAATGGCATGTCTACCTCAGCTCTTCCTTTGTAAACGATTCAGCACACTCAAATAAGCTTTGGTTACCTTTTTTATACTCCACAGGGAACGACATTAAACGCCCACTACCGGCTATACGTAATGCGCAATCACGCTGCATTTCTAATCATTTGCATATCTTCCCGACTTGTACCTTCATGCCAAGTTTCGTTACGACCCCGCAATTATTTCTTGGTGCGCTAATTTTTTTTGTCCATGAGTGTATATATAAGATCAACCGCCCGATGGTGTTTCTGCCTTGCCGGGGAGGTGAGGGTTGTGTGCACCGAGTACCCAATGAGCTATGTCGGCGGTGGCCTATCCGCTGGTAGAGTCTCCCAAGCCGAGTGCCAGACGAAAAAAGAACACCCTGAGGTTGATTTGCATGAGGTTGGTATCCTCATCATGTAAATGCACGCCTACTCGTAAGCTTCGAAAGAAAAACACACCGGACTGCTTAGCTGGAATTTGACATGTCGATAATGGATTATCTACTTCTAGAAGAACAATCTGGTTTTATATGAGGCAGATCCTGTATTGATGGTGTTTTTGTTGTAAAACAAATAGTTGAGAAACGCCGAGAATTCAACCTTGAAACGCATATCATCTTCATGGATTATGAGAAAGCTTTTGATCGTGTCGATAGACAAAGATTATGGATAATAATGAACATGAGGGGAATCCCAAGACACTTAATTCGAGCATGCCAATTCCTATACCAAAATACCAAAGTAATAATTGATTCGGAAGAAGTAGAAACTAACCAGTGACTTAGACCAGGCTGTGCTGTATCCCGAAACCTCTTTAATATTTATATTGATGACATTATACGAACGTGGAAATTGTCAATAAATATTGGTATCTATCTGAATATGTCAAGTTGTGTAAATGCACTATTGTTTGCAGATGACCAAATCATAGTTCAATCAAAAGAAGATGACCTTCAATGATCTGTCTATGTATTTCATAGACTATGCCAAGACTACAATATGAAAATGTTCATTTCAAAACGATCCATAAAGATCTGTTTCAGCTTTTTAAAAGGTTTTGTGGCATGAAATATCTTTGTAAATACAGTCGGCAGCAAAAGTATCCGAGCACTAGCAATAATCCCTGTCTAAAAAAAAGTACAATTAATACTGCTTTGTTAAATAAATCCTTGTCGATTCATGTTCATAGTCAGTCTATGAACATGATTCGACAAGGGTTCATTTAACAAAACAGTTTTAAGTGTACTCTTTTGATATCAGAATTATTGGCTAGTGCTCGGATACTTATTCTGCCTACTGTAACGGTAATTTTTTCTGAGCTACACTTTTCCTTAACTTTAAAGCTACATCAAGACGATAATCTACTGTATCCAATCTCTGGAAACATAAGTATGCGGAAACTATAATTTTCTTTCTTTCTTTTTATTATTATTATTTTTTTTTACAATTGGAAATCGCATTATATACATATAGTGTATATACATATATTACTTTCTCTCACCGATATATACTGTAGAGAAAGTATTGCTTTTGGGTAAAATTTTAGAAATTGAGTTTTTGTTATATTTATATGTTTAAAGGTCTCCTGAATCCGAAAAACATGTTTTAGCGGTTGGTCTCTGTGTGCATCTGTATTTGTCTCTGTCTGTGTGTGTGTCTGTCACCAGCATATCTCAAGAACAAACAATAGTAAGAAGTTCAAACTTGGTATTCCTGATTTTTATCCTAATTGGATGTAAACTAAAATTTCATTGAGATCAAGCAAATGATTCGTGTACTGGGTCATACAAGTGTGTTCAAATACTTTACGTCTACGGCCGAAATTGCAGGTATGTACAGTTTAACATATATAGGCTGCACTAAAACAAATAAAATGAATATACATATTGTTTATGCATAAAAGCATGTTTCTTGTAGATTATGGTATGAAAATCCTTCACCGCTCATTTACGGCGCTACACAAAACAACTAGAATATAGGGGGGCAATCTGGAAAATAAAGAAAAGTACATTTCAGGTTGCTATGTGTGTTATTATTATAGGATTATATTTAAGTGTACAATGTGGTGTGTATGTAATTTTTAGAAAATATGCAGAGGTGCCATCAATTAGGAGAAAACATTCTTTTTTACTGAATGTAATTAGTGGAAGTTCTTTACTATAACGTTTTAACATGTTCAGGAAAACTTCTCAGAAATTAAAATTATATCCTCCTACCCATGCAGCAAATAAAGTATTTCTTAAGCTAAATATTCGGCGCTTGATATTTGCATATTTACACGTTTTGAGGTTTTCTGAATGCTGATGTGAAATTTTTAGCATTTGGTATTTGTCTATACGTCTTTACAAAATAACTTACAAAAAAATAATTTCTGGCAATCCAAATGTTCCATGTAAAGAGTTGCTTGAAATGCAACATAAGGTTGATAATTGAAAAGTTGGATCAAGATTGATAAATTTAAAGGAATGTGTGTATGGAAGTGGTCCAAATAATCTGAAATGAAGAAGGAAATTTAACAATAGTATTGTATTCCATATAAATGTTCAATAGATTTTAGAATAAATTCTATATTTAAAATTTTATTATTTAACAATAAATTCAGTATTAAAACGGAGGGTTGAGGGGCAGTTTCTAAGCTTACACAGAATGTATTGTTAAATAATGTTGTTCTGAAGCTTGATTAGAATTGTTTTTATAGCAGTACTGGCAATTTTTTTTTCTTTAATCTCCAATCTGTCTTTATTGAATTTCAGGGTAAGAGAAAGTCGTGTAAGTGTCACACCAGTTTATTTCCAATAGTGAAATAATTTTCTAAAGAAAACATTGTACTGCCATGAGTTTGTAATGTCTCATAAGGCAATAATCTGTTGTATGTATTTTTCCTCGAAAGGATATTGAAGGATATCTTTTTTTTTTTTTTAAGTAATTTACACGTACAACATAGAAAGTTTGTTTTTATTTTATCTTTTTAAAATTCTTTTACATACATAATAATAATAATAATAATAATAATAACATAAAATTATATATCAATTTATTTTTAAAAAATATGACAATTAAAAAAGATATAATATTTTATCAAACAAAAAACTTATTACTATATAACACAAAATACATAATTACTAAAAGACAAACAAATACATTTTGATTTCATGCCAATAAATAATTCAAAGTATTTGCACTTCTCAACGAAGTTGAAATATATATTTTTAAGCATTCAATATAGGTTGAATTCTATATTTTGAAAGAAATAAAATTTAAAATTTTATTTCTTTTTCCCGAAAAAATAGAGAATATTTATCAAATCTACAACTACTTTGCCGATACGTATTTGAAGAATACTAGATCAGCATAAAACGTGCCAGAAGAATTTAGAAAGAATGTGAAAGGGGAGAACCAAGTGAAGTTAATATTTTTATGAATAATAATTTTTGTGTATTTTTATTTCATTCCACTTTTTCTTATACTGGTATATTGATACAACTATTATTATCTTTTTTACTGGTATTTCACATATAGTTACTAATACATTCATTTCATAGCTTTTGAATGCATCACTGAATTATAACTTAAGTGCATTTTATAAAGTTTTATGGTGAATCTTCATGACAAAATTTTAACTTATTTGTATAAACAATTATTTTCAATTTTTTCATGTATATAACTATTTATATTTCAATAATTAAAATACTTTTCCTCGCGTTTATATATTTTGAAAGAAGAAATATAAAACACAACTGCAACGAAACTTAGAATTCAATTCATCAATATAAATTCCTCAAAGACGCATATAGAAACATAAAGGACATAGAAAATTGACTGTCGTATTTCGACTTAAATTTTAGCTGCCTATATCTTTCTCCCAGTGGTCGGCTTTTCGTTGGTTTAAAATAAAATAACATTTATTTTAAGACGTAAAACATGTCCGGAGTTTCACTTTTTAAAAATAAGTAATATTTTAGTGGTCAAAGAATTCCTTACAAACCGAGATTATTTTTTTTTCTAAGCCCAGGCTGGCCATTAATTTAATATCACTTCGTATTTCGAAAAACCAGATCATGCAAATAAAGAAAAAGCTTCACATATTTTCATATTTTTGAATTTTATTTCACCTCTGATTAAAAAAAAAAAATAAAAACTCATTAATTGTATTCGCATTATGAAAACTAGAAATATATCGAACTGAATTTTGGATCGAAACATTTTCGGAGATAAACCCCCCTTCAATCAGAATTGAAGTATTTTTTTAACAAATTAATGTCCATTCATATCTTTACATATATAATAAGCAAAGTTTGTGTGTGTGTCTGTACGTCGGCTAGTCCCGTGATTCGACATGAGGGTGAACCCCGAGAGATCCTAGTGCACTTTGAATCCCAATTTTCAAATTTTTTGCTAGTTTTATTTTAATAAATTAAAATATAAAATTAATAATCTCACAGTAGCTTTAAATTAGCTATTTAAATTTTATCCATAATTTAATTGTTGGAATTGAATAGAATTGATCGAAGGGCTTTTGCTACATTTTAGTATGTCGACGAACACTGTTCAAGAAGCAAAATTAATTTTTCATAGGTACACAGTAAACATAGTATTTTTTGAATTTTCAACTTTTTTTTTAATAATATCACGTTTCGAGGTATCCTGATTACGAAAATATAAAAAACAAGTTAACTTAGTCAAACATGCTGCGTGGAAGACCTTCTGCTCTTCGTAGACGAATGTCTTTGGCACAGCACAAAAATTTTATTCGCAAAAGTACTTTACCCCTCATGAAATAATGTTACAAAGGTCTCCTGGTCTTTTTTCTAAACAAAACAACCTTGTTTTTCTTACACAGCAAATTTTCGGCCCGTCAACAATTCCAAATTCTGCGAACGTTCCCATCGTTTTCTCGGCGAAGGAGGACAAAGCCTTTACGAAGACGGAAATCCACACCGCGCTTAAAAATTTTAATGACAAAAAGCACCAGGTCCAGACGGCATAGATTTTAAAATTTTAAAACAAGTTAACAAATGCATCCCTAATATTTTGCACATCTGGATAAATCTCTGTCTGGACTATAATCACTTTCCTAGAGTTCTTCGCCAAGGCCAAGTTGTATTTTCCCTGAAGCAAGGAAAGTCACCTTCTGAGCCAAAATCATATCGCCCGATCGGTCTTCTTCCAACCCTAGGAAAATTATTAGAAAAATTAATTGTGATCCGACTTAATTACTTTTTCGAATCTAACCAGCTCTTAAATGAACGACAATTTGGGTTCAGAGAGGGCAGATCTTGCGAACAGGCCTTGGAAAATATTTTGTCTTCTAGTGCTCTCAGTTACAATACTGATCAATATACAACTTTAGTATCCATGGATATCCAAGGGGCATTCGACAATATCGAATGGCCCCACACTCTTAACTCCCTATCAAAAATTGAATGTCCGAGAAACTTGGCGGGAGTCATCTGATCGTACACATCTGAGCGTTCCATCTTAATCGACTGGGGCTCAGGCTCTAGTGTGCACTGTCAACAGAAAGGTTATCCACAGGGCTCGTGTCTCGGCCCGGTCCTGCGGACTCTCATTGCTAATAATATACATAATTCTATAAGCTCACAAGGCTTTGAATTATTTGCATTTGCGGATGACTTAACGTTAATTCTCTTGGGCAAACGCAGAAAAGATCTAAAGGCCTTAGCTCAGGATGCCTTCATTGCTTTCTCCCAGCTGCTCAAAGACCTAAACCTTCAACTTTCACCCAATAAAACTCAATCTTTAACTTTCTTCAAACCACGTATACTGAAGAGAAATCCGACGATGAGGTTTGAGGGCAAAAGTGTAAAACATATCGATCACTTGAAAATTTTAGAACTAACAATAGACAAAAACCTTAAATGGATTGAACATTTAAACTCACTTAAAATTAAACTTCTTATACATTATCATAACTCGTGCCAATTAATAGGAAAACAATGGGGTATAAGCACCAAAATGTTAAAAACATGGTATCTAACAATAGTGGAAAAAATCGTAACTTATGGGGCGGGAATCTGGGGAGGTAATCTTTCAAAAACAGCTATAGGAAAATTAAATTCATTGCAAAGGATGTTCCTCTTGCAACTGTCACGGGGTTATAAAACTATCTCCACTGATGCCCTCCACGTCATCACCGGTGTTCCTCCTTTACACCTCACTCTGAATTACGAATACAACAGAATAGACGTACTACAACTAAGAAACAAAGACTTACAGAAAATCCTATTTCCAGATGAAAAAATTCAACTCAAAATGGGCAAGCTAGTTCATACACCCAGCAAAGGACTTTACGCATGCATTAATTAATGCTAACATTAACTCCTTCTCTCCTACAGCCCCTGTGGCGATATATACAGATGGATCTAAGGCAGTTTATGGTATGGGTGCTGCATTTTGCGCCTTTGTTGAAGAGGTCTTGATTCATCAGTGGTCCTCTAGGCTTGGGGACTGTAACACTGTTTTCCAGGCTGAGATTATCTCTATCAGCCAAGCAATTTCTTGTCAATTTCCTATTTCACCAATTCGAAAATTTATATCTACAGTGACAGTCTCTCAGGTCTTCAGGCTCTGGCTCGCCACAGGAGTAACCATCCTATTATTCAGAAAATCAAATTAGATCTCCTGTCTAAGCCCGATACTTTCTCGTTAGCTCGTGTGACGCCCCGCTCACAGGGGCGTCGCGGGCAATGAAATGGCAGATCTGTTAGCAAAAACTGCCACTAAAAAGGAAGCAGTGGATTTCGTTCTGGCCCTCCCCCCCCCCCACACACTCTTACTTCAAAAGATATCTTAAAGCACGACTAAAGAAAGAATGGCAGCTATACTGGGATACATCTCCCAAAGGTAGATTTACTTTTAACCTTCTCCCAAAAGTGTCAAATTATAACTTTGACCTTTCCCAGCCATAACAGCCTTTTTAATGGTCATGGCCCGTTCAAATCACATCTTTACAAGTTTCATTGCTCGCGCACTCCACAATGTGAGTGCGGGGCTGAGGGTAATGCAAATCATTACTTTTTCTCATGCCCACTAACTCATGATTGGCGTATCCTTAACCCACCTAATAAACCTAACGACTGGATTTTTAATATCGTTACCCGACTTCCCCTACGTCAGAAACTAACCAGAATCTATAACTTCTTAATGTATCTTTCCAATTTGACCAACTAATTTTTCAATCTTCCAAAGCGGTTACCAACTTTTCTCTTGGAGGTCCATATAATTTTTCAACACAAGCTTTTCCATGCGAGGGAGCAAGGCTCCGTTCTTCTTTTTATATTCTTGTTACCTTGTCGCCCTCTGTAGTGTGAAAGCTACATTCTCTACTTGAAATACTTGAACTCTCCAAACAGAAATGTGCTGTAATCCATTTAACGGCCCAAAGAACTCAAAGCAATTAAATACCCTGGAAAATTTTGTAACACGGTTAGGCATGAAACTTCTTAAAGCAGAAAATCTAATATCTCTCACGAGAATATAATTCAAGTCGCATTGTAAAGGATTTAGAAAAGCATTTGAAAAGGGGTTAAGTGAGACGATACTTCACTGAGAAGGTCAAAGTAGAATAATACAAAATGTTGTTTTATTTTTATTATAAATAGATCCTTTTTTGTTTTCTTTTTTATGTTAATAAACGTAGAGATGTCATGAATTTTGAAACTTATAAATATGTGAGAAAATGCATATTAATGCAAAAGTAATTTTAAAAGTTTTTTTTTTTTTTTTTTTTTTTTTTTTAATCATCAAATGCACTTTTACAAAAATAAATAATTCGCTCAAAACCGCTGCATAGTAGTGAGCGGCCACCTTCTGCCGTAGAATCTTAGAATATTTAGCGGTCGATCTTATGCGTATATATTATAAGCGTATTTTAGAAACAAATAACTGCAGGGAATTCAAATTTGTTATTCTGAAGTCGGTATTAGAGAGCCACTTATTAGAGAGCCACTTTCTTCCCACTTTGAAGGCAAATATATAACAGCTTTGATTTGTTTTTAGATAGTTGCATGCACTATAATTGAACAAGGAATGAAAAATTACACGTCAAATAAATCCGTTTCTAAGCTTGTTTTAGATTATTTTAAAGTACATTTAAACTTCATTATCTTATGCTATTGATCATAATATTTAATATACAATCTATCTTTATAGTATTAAAATGCAGGGAAAGAGAAAACCGTGTGAATGACACACCAGATTATTTTAATCTCTACATATGTATATATTTAATATATACATAGCTCATATAAATGTTTGAACCAACTTTATTAATCTACTCCATCCGCTAACTTGTTTTAAAATTATAGCCACATTAAAATGTCAAATTCTAATAAAACATTTAAGAACTAATTTGCATGGAGCTATGTACATTGTATATATACACTTTATCGAGGTCTCAACCAATATTATTAACCAATTCGATGCTGTTTTGTTTCGAAATGATGCTTCATTTTTTGATTGACTGGGCTTTACGTCGCACTAGTACTACACTATGAGCAATTGGTGACGGTGTAGGATTCATCCTTAAGGGTGGTCCAGAGCCGTGCTATTTCATTTTTTCAAAGGGATAAACATTTAGGATTTTTTCACATAAAAAACATATTTATGAACATTTCCCTAAACATTAATATATGTATATAGCCTATATTAACATTTCAATCAGATTTGTTAATCAACTAAATACGCTAATTTGTTTCAAATGCACGTCCGCATGAAAATAAAAAAAATATCAACCTACTCTACCAGATGATCTAGAAGATCTTGTGTTTTATTCGCGTGAAACATTTCATTTTTAATAAGCACTGTTCCAAAAGTAATATTTTTGGGGTGACACATTTAATATATTTTGTCAAAAATATATCGTATCCAAAATTAAATCGCTACAAAATTTTTACCTCAAGAATATACATTAGGAACATTTAACACGATCATGTACACTTTGAATATTATTAATGCATACCATTCTCAAAGTTATTGTCCATTTATTAGAAAATCCACATTCTCTACTTGAAATACTTGAACTCTCCAAACAGAAATGTGCTGTAATCCATTTAACGGCCCAAAGAACTCAAAGCAATTAAATACCCTGGAAAATTTTGTAACACGGTTAGGCATGAAACTTCTTAAAGCAGAAAATCTAATATCTCTCACGAGAATATAATTCAAGTCGCATTGTAAAGGATTTAGAAAAGCATTTGAAAAGGGGTTAAGTGAGACGATACTTCACTGAGAAGGTCAAAGTAGAATAATACAAAATGTTGTTTTATTTTTATTATAAATAGATCCTTTTTTGTTTTCTTTTTCATGTTAATAAACGTAGAGATGTCATGAATTTTGAAACTTATAAATATGTGAGAAAATGCATATTAATGCAAAAGTAATTTTAAAAGTTTTTTTTTTTTTTTTTTTTTTTTTTTTTTTTATCATCAAATGCACTTTTACAAAAATAAATAATTAAATAATCAAATAAATAATAATAATAATAATAATAATAATAATAATAAACAAATTGCAAAATACAGAGAAAAGAATTAGGAATTCATAAATTCAATAAAAACTTTTGAAAGTTTAGTTAACCCTTTATTAACTGCATTAGGAAATAGACAAGAAAAATGCATTTGAAACGTATTTGTTCAGTTACTTAAGAGTAATTTTAATGATATCTATATAAATAAAGCAAAGAGTTTGTCGGCAGAACACTTCCGGGTGGATCACTCCTAATTTTGATTGGTCTAGATTGAACCAGTTTGGTGATAAATGCCGGCCATTATTTTAGTAAAACCTGCTGATTTTTTTTTAAAAGATACTGCATACATGTTATACTTCTTTAAATGGCCTCTAAAAACTGCTCATTTTTCGCGAGGACACTCTATACATCAAGTTATTAGATTTAAAGATATTACGTTCCAAAGTTTCACAACGCGATATCATTCGATTGCTTTTATCTTAAAATAAGAGTCTAATATTAAACAAAAAACTCTCTAATATTAAAGACTAATGAATAACTTTTTTTTTTTTAAATTATCAGTTTTGAAGTTCAAAGAGCTGTAATTTTTAATTCTACGCTGTAATTTTTAAATTACCGCGTACTTATTTCCCATACATAATCAATTCAATTTGTAAGCAATTGTTGATTCATTCTTGAGAATCATTCACATAAGACTAAAGAGCATTGTTGCAAAAGTAGTGCATGGTTGGTTGGTTGGGTTTTACGTCGCACCAGTGCTGCGCAACAGACATTTGGCGAAGGTCTGGGATTCACCCCTAGAGGTGGTGGTCCGCAGACATGGCATCACAATTTTGATTCTCCGCGAAAGCAAAACGAATGCAAAACGGAAGAAATATTTTAATTAATATAGTATAAAGAGCGGGGGACATAGCCAACGGGTACCTGAATTGAGGTTTAGAGCGATTTCAATGTAGGTTTTTTTTTTTTTTTTTTTTTTTTTTTTTAAAGATTTTATTTATTGTGTGATATAAAATATAAATGGAGATTCAATTTTTTTGAAAAATCATTTAAATACAGTGATCAGCGAAGCGGGCATAGCCTGCTAGTCACTAATAAAACTAAGGCACTTCACCTCATCATAATAGTTAATGAGGATTTAATGAAGTAATAGTTTAGTATACCATTGTCACATGGAGTTCAAAAAAGAGGTCAGAACTTTCAAAAATGTAAATAATTTATATTTTATGTCTTTTACATTTTTTTCTAAAATTGATGGAAGATTCTAGAAATGATATGTGAATGAATCCTAACATACATGAAAATCGTGAGAAATGTCAATCAAAACAGCAAAACACTCTGTAAAATCCTTTCTTGAACAAAAAAGACTCTATCTAGCACCTTTACCTAACTATCTTTTACATTTTCATAAATTCGATTTTATACGCATTTGAATCTGGTGGCACTTTAAAGTACCCTCAGTAGATAAAGGGTCAAAATTTGTTCTAGATTATATAAAAGTTGTTCATTAAATGCAATTTTAATTTTACAAAAAAATAATAATTTCGTATATCTTTAAGAGTATTTTTAGTTCTACTTCCGTATCGAGTCAGGGAATTCACATCGAAATAAAAGAAAATTTTGTTTTTAAAATGAGGTTTTCTGCTCTTTGAGTGTGGTTTTATCCCACATTAGACAATTTTGCCGTTGTTACTAGTCGAGTATGATGATGAAACTCACTGTTCGACATGAAAATTGCCCCCAACACCATTTTTGCAAATTTTTATGTAAAATGACCTCCTGAAACCGAATAGGACGGCCATTTTGCCCTATCACTCACCGTGTTTTGGGGACACACCCCTATATTTACCAATTTTTAGTAATTTTATAGCTATAAATTTAATTTATAGTAGGAAAAGAAATATTTTAACTGTTAAATATCTTCCGAGGGCCTAAAGAGAAGGAAAATTGTATAACAGGAACATTTGCAGCCGGGAGAAGATTTGGTGTGTGTGTGTGTGGGGGGGATTTGCCACTGAAATTATAAGTTACATTTATTATATTTTATTAATCAAATGTTATTATCACTTATTATACATTATATATATTTTATTTTTATTATTTTTTTATTACCGAAGAGCGAGAAAAATTGGGAGATGAGGTGACGTCTCGAGAAAACGGTGGGTGATGGGGCAAAAAAGGGGATCATATTCGACTACGAGAGGTCATTTTACATAAGAACCAGCAGGAATTATATCAGGGCTCAAAAACTTTTTTTTTGTCAGGGTAGGGTAATTTTGAAGTCGTCTAAACAGCCTTTTTTTAATTCAAGAGACCAGAAGAAAGTATTGTATGAAATAATTTCACCTTTATACAATAAACATATTTACCCTTTATACAATAAATATATTTACATTATTATTTACATATAAACAAATAGGTATTGCAATATTTCAAAATAATTCATTTCGATTTCGTTGATAACACGCGTACTATTTTAGCCCGTCTGGTAACTACTTTTCGTTATTTCAAGTGGTTTAAAGGGACAATAACCTCGGGTGACGGAGCAGCCATCTTGTAAACATATTCCAGCAACGTCGTAAACAATCTTGTGATTTTGTGCAAAGGTGATTACAAGTTCTTAATTAATTTCACTGTAATATTCCGTCTATCCCTGTTGAATAGTTTATCTTTTAAACTGATGATGTCAGCTATAATGTACTTATGCGCCGTTCAGTGCGCTGGGTGTATAGTAATTACTAACGTCACAGACAAAATCGAAGTCTTTGTTTTCTTCAGCTAATTATTTCTCTCACAGATTTTCCCAAAATAAATATGGGTTTCTGATAACCAAATGCCAATTTATAGTATATAATATTTTTTATTATGTATTTCAAAATGCATCTTTATGCATCACTGTGTGAAGACTGGAAAGTTAATGTTATTTTCAGGAAAGGCATCTAGACGTCTAAACGAAATACGGTTGTACGCGAATCAGTGGTAAATTCACAAATTTTATATATTTAATTGATGTTTGAATTGTTTTTCTTTTCATTTCTATAAGATTTTCGAACGAAATCATAGACGCACCGCATATTAACGAACATCTACTTGTTTATATGCGTATTATCGTATAACTTTACTAAACCTTATAGTCATATAATATATATATATACATATATAATTAAATGGCACCCACAAAACTTTCTCATACACTGCACTTCAATACCATGTAGACAGATTGCAGATGAAATTGTGAGACAACATGCGATGTAAGTAAACCAGCTATAAAAACAATTCAAAATAAGTATAGAAGTAGTTTTATTTGACAAATAATTCAGTGTGAGTGAGGCTATCGCCCACATGAACCTCCCGTTCGAATATATAGACATTTGTCTCTTTTTAAAGTTAAAGTTTATTCCAAATTTAGTCAACTTTCCCCCACACCACTCCTTTTAACTTACCAATTTTAATGAAATTTTTTAAGTGTCAACCTTATATGAACTTCAAAATACCAAATTTGAGTTTACTGCTAATATTTTTAAGTTATGCTGATAATAAACTTGCACGCAGATAAAAAAAAAAAAAAAAAAAAAAAAAAAAACAGCGTCGAAAATTGACTTAAAAAAATACTTTGTCTACAGTTTGGGCGTGAGAGCTTATTTTTCTTTCCTAAGCAGTTTTGATCGGTGTGTTAAGTTGAAAGCACTTCCATCAATTACACTTAATAGAAAAAAAGAGTTTTCGCTTAAATTTTGGCAGACCTGCATATTGTTTATAAATTATTTACGCACCATATTGTGTACTAAAGCATAGCGAAAGTATGAAAACTGAGTACGAATATAGCATAACACAATCTGGAATGCACTAACAAAAATATCGATGTTTAGATTCAATTTAACTGATTTTCTTTTGGATAGCCCTATAAAGGAAAGGTAAATGTTTTTCATTCCATATTCAACACTAAATGTGTTTTTGTGCATGAGAGAAATATATGTTCATCTCACAGTACAGTTAAACTTTATCTACCAAAATTTCTTCAACAAATCTAATGTATTTCTATTCTATTGGATGTTCCGGTACATGAACTTTATGCTTCACCTCAACGAAATGATTAGTGTATCATGCTTATAAAATGTACATTTAAAATGCAAAGTTTGGTATGATAATATTTGTTCATCATTTGATTCAACAAGTAGTATCAATTTGAACAAATGATACTATTATTTCAAAGATATACTGATAAAAGACACACAGAATAAACGCAAGAAAGATGATTTTATGAATTGAAGGAACCTGAAAAAGTGTAAATGTATGAAAAATCTGAGTATCGAAAATTAGACCCCAAAATAATAACTTTATCATTATATAGGTAAATGAAATTAAAAACATATATTAAAATTAATAATAATAATGATATAGTGATTTCTAATTATTGCAACTTAAAATAAATATTAAATTACCGAAATGTGAAAAATCTAAAGCACGCAACTTAACTGATCAACTTAACTGATTAACTTTATTGGTGATTAATTTTATTGGTATTATAGTAGTAGGATAGTGTAAGAAATTTAAAACAATATTTTTAAAGTTATAAAATAGAATTTTACGTATTTTTGTGATACGTTTACTATGTTTAAAGCTGTATAGATTAAAAAACTAATTTCCACGCATCCTGTATTATCATTTAACTATTAAATTAGCATAAAGCCCAGTGTCAACGGGGTATTTTTTCAACAAAATTTGTGACTCAAAGAGTTTTTTAAAAAATATGTAATTTTCCAGTATGTCTATTGTTTGTTTATTTATTTATTTTGGTTTATTACAGCAATTAACACACACACATACATATTAATTTTGCTAATTCAAAAATTAATTATGATAAATAATTTGCTGTTATAATAATATAGCCTATATGTTATAAATACATATTTGCATAATGTGAGAATGTGAATTACCAAGAAATTCGTTACCATATCTCAGGAACTAATACACGGAATTTTACAAAATTTTATATTCCTTTAATATTAATATTATTATTTTTTAACCTTATATCTCCTTATCTATCTCTCTATATAAAATTAATTAATCTATATCTTTGTGTGTGTGAATATATATATACTTATTTAGTTTTTCCTTTTTTATTTGTAAAACTTCTTATAGATATGAAAGAATAGTTTATTGAGGGGACTTGGCACGTTTAACTTGGTTCACTGAAGGTTTCATGTGAAAGCTTATAGTTCCATTTATTATTTATAAATTGAACTATATTAGGTTAGTTCAATGAAATATATGTCCACGCAGCAATTCTTATGTTTTTTGATGCATTTTTTACAGATTTGAAATCTTTCAATTACGTTTTCTCAATTTACATTTTTTCATGAATTCATGATCTTCAAAATGTTGAAACTTCCATAGATGATTAAGAAAATACATAGTATTTTTTTTTTTTTTGGGGGGGGGCGGGGGGGGAGTGCGTAATAGAGAACCTACATAAAAGAATTAGGAATGTTATTTTAAATTTATTAATTAGTTTTTTGGAAAAATTTAAAAAGTGAAAAAGTCACAAAAAACATTATTTTTCTTATTCTTTGTTTTTTTATAGTTTTTCTTTTAAATATATTGCAAAAGCCCTCCCTAATTCTGTACGTTCAATTAAACATCCAAAAAAGCAGTAAGCCTTTTCTTAAATACATTGCTCGGCATCAAAATTGCTTCTGACACCATTTCAGCATATTCTTATGTAAAATGATCTCCTGAATCCGAATAGGAAGCCCATTTTGCCCTATCACACACCATTCTTTTTCAGGAACAGCCCCATATTTTCCTCATTTTTCGTCGATTTTATGGCTATAAATTTGATTTTTAGGAAGTGGGAAGATTATATTAACCGCTAAATATCTTCTGAGGGGCTACAGAGTTGGAAAATTCTAAAACATTTACACTTGCGACAAGCGAAAAATTTTGGGTGGGGATTTACCACTGAAATTATGCATTACATATCGTATATATTTTTTTTTTTATCTGTCAGTAATGTTATTTTTTAAACTTTATATATATATATATATTTTTTTTTTGTTTTTAGGTGTTAAAATAATTCTTTTTCATTCTTCATATCAAATTCATGGTCATAGAATTATCGAAAAGGGGAAAACAAATGAGGGAGAGGGTGGTGTTTCTAGTAAACGGTGGGTGACTGGGCAAAATGGGAGTCATATTCGGATTCAAGAGGTCATTTTACATAAGAATCAGCAAGAATGGTATTAGAACTCGATTTTTTTTTTTTTTTTTCAGAGCAGTGATGTCTGTAGATTAAAACATCTATATGAATTCATACAAAAAAAAAAAAAAAAAAAAAAAAAAAAAAAAAATGCATCTGAGAAAATACAATTTATAGATTTCAAATTTGTAAAAAAAATGTATGAAATCCATAAAAATTGTTGCCTGAATAAATACTAGATTGAACAAACCTTGTATAATTCAATTTAAAAATATTAAATATAAACATGAGATTTTATATGACACCTCCAGTGGTGCCATGTTAGAGGTAGCCAAGTCTTCTTAAGACGAATCAGAGCAACCCAAAATATTTGATTTTTATATTAAAAAAATAACACCAAATAGTACTTCATATTATTAAAACTTTTAAACAAAGTTGAAAACGGGTTATAGCTTCGGTTTGTCTGACTGTCCATTTATAAATCTATTTGTCTGAAAATATTACTCTCTGTCTTTCTGCGCTCTAACTTTCATGTATATTAATAGAATTTCTTGAAACTGATAAATGTTATTCAGGTTCACTATTAGAAAAAGGAGTAAATACCACCACTGGTTTGTGTACAGGGATACCCGAAAGTATTTTCATAAACCATATTTCAATGCATTTACTTAAATCTTATTGAAGTTGGAATATTTTATTCATGTTCACTATCGGATGTTCCCTATTGAAATTGAAGTAAATACAATCACTGGTTTTTGACAAGATCATCCGAAAGTATTCCAAGGCATTCCTATAAACCGAATTTTAATAACGTTGCATAAATCTTAATAAAATCAAAATATGTTATTCATATGCACAAAAGAATGCTTTCTACAAAATATAGTATGATTAGCATTAAAATTTACAGGGCCATGCAAAAATATTCAGTTACATTAAAGGCTGTTATTGGAAAGTTGTTGGAATTGCATTTTCGTTTACATTAAGCGTTTTTAACACATTCTAACAATTTTAAGGAGTGAAAATTATTTGCGTAATTTTTTCTGTCTCTCTGTTGGGTTATCCACTGCCAGCGTTCGTAAAAATTTTCCGAATTTTTTTAAGAAGATATGTGTTATGTAAGTTAACTATTAAATGTTCCATATTTAAAGAATCATTAATATGTTATGTGCAAATGGCTTGCGTACAAGAACACCTCTCCTACACCTCCCCCTCCCCCCAAAAAAAGCCAGTGTTAGAAAAGTCATTTTTCTAAATCATATTCAAATAACTTTCTACTGCACACATCATAACAAAATTTACATTTGTTGTTAATGTGCTAAAATAATGTCTTGATAGAGAATATAATATGCTTAGACTTCATAAATACAGGACTATACTAAAATATATAAATATGTATAGAACCACAATTGGAAATTTCTGGAATTACATTTTGGTTTGCGTTAAACATTTTTAACACTTTTCTACAATATTTAAGAGTTATTATTATGAATCTTTTTGTCTGTCCGTTGTGTGATATCATAAGCAAACAAAATTGAAGGTTATATTATACAACGAGTACGTGCATTTGTAAAGTGTTAATAATCAATGCATACTGCATGAATTTTCGTTCTTGCTTAAATTAAAAATGATTCGGAAGATTAAAACAATCAAATAAGGAATGAAATAAAAATTTTAAAGGTCATTGAGTTATGTATCAATCCAATTATTTGTTACTTCCAAGAATACATGCCTCATTACGGGAACGATAATATTAGTAATCTTAACAATTACTTTAAATCTTCTTTCTCTAATTAGCAAATCTGACATCTAAAAATCTATATACAAAAATCGAAATTTTCATTTCACCAATAATTCTTCATTTAAATTTCTTTCAAAGTAGAATTTAAACAGGTATTTAAGATTTTCACTTAAATAATAGTACTCAACTTTATTATGAATCGAACAAATTCAGTATATTTTGTTACAGATGTTTGTTTTTGTTTATGCTCCCATGTACATCAACGCACAATCTTCATGTTGAATATCTACGTACAATCTTCACGTTGAAAATCCAAATAAAAGTTAATTTAATGCTACATGAAGCTCGAAGCTAAACTTCTTATATTTGTTAACTTTTTTTTTTTGTAATTGTAAGAAAACTGATCGTTCGTATTTGCTCAGAATACCAGGGAAACTTGTTTAACAATTTCATGCCGTTACATTTTATTATCCTACTTTCTCGAAAATTTCACCAATGAATAAAATAAATGTTCTTCTCAATGCATCCCTCGTGAGGTTTCAAAAGATTTCATGTTCGGTTCATTTACAGTTGATTGTGAGCTGTTTCGTAAATCCCATTTCAACTGTTGAAAGTTTCTTCACGGTGCCAGAAATTGGAACGACTTAGAAATACACAGGCATGTAAGTTTTTGTTCGTCGGTGAAAAATAGCACAGACGTATAAGGTATAAAAATTTATAATAGAAAGAAAATAGCTTTTAGCAGTTTAAAAATGCCTTTTCTTTCAAGAGTAAGACTTTGGTAATATTTTTTGTTTTTTGATAATCATTAATTTTAGACCATAAATGCTAATACTATTTACACAATTATTAATACTTCTTTTTTTAACGACAGAATTTTAATGAAACACAAAATAATCATAAAATGATGGATATAATATGAATAATAATTAGAGAGAAGAATTGAGATCGAAACAACATTTTACTGACAATGGTTTCAAAAATAATTGTGATGATTTTAAATTGCTGATTTTAAATTTTAAAACTAGGTAAACTTTATTATGCTGCTTCAAGATAGTGAGCATATTATTAGTGAGCATATTACACAGTTTATATTGAGACTCATAGATGGAAGCATGGTACTACTTCTATACATCCAAAAAAAAAAAAAAAAAAAAAAAAAAAAAAAATCATGGTAAATGCTATGGTAGCCATTTTATACAACTTTTATGTTTTGAGCTGCTCAAAGTAATTTTTGAAGTTTGAAGTTTTTTTGATTTTATCAGGACAGAACTATTGACTACAAGTATTGGATAGTTGTTGAGAAAAGCTAAGATATTGTTGTTTTTAAATTTATAAAAGTTATAAGCATATTTATAGTCTATATAGAATTTTAATATTTTTATTTGTTTTGTCTGGACATGGGGCACAGTGGACCACCTTCCAATGTTCCTAAAACTTTAAATTATATTTAATACATAATTTATTTTAGTTGAATTTACATATACAAATATAATGTGACTCAAAATAATTAATAAAAAAATAATAATCTTAATATTATAATAAAATAAATTTCTGAAAATGGAAAATAGTTGAATAGTAGTATAATAATTATGAATTCTAAATTTAATAACTATTTAAATTGTTTAATATTAAAAAAATAAATAAATAAAATGATTATGTGATATAATAAATAGTAGGTTATATAATTTTATTGTTGTTGTTTTTAGGAATAACATGTAAAAGATAAAAGTAGAATAATTTTAGTTTAACCTATCTCACAAATATAATATAAAGTATTAATATCTCAAAATGATTAATAAAAATGTTTGACTAGTAACATAATGTTTAATTATATATTTCATAATTTTTATAACTACATAACATTAATAAACAAATTAAAAATATATCTTATTGTTTTTAGTGATGGCACATAAAAGACAAAGGAAATCTGATATAGAATTCATACTCTAATTTGATTTCTTCTTCTTCTTCTTTTTTTTTTTTTTTTTTTTTTTTTTGTACTCCTTTAGACTTTGGTAATTTTATTTCATGAAAATGTTCGAATTATGTTATTTAGACTAGAATTGCATAAGAAACTAATTTAAGAAAAAAAAAATTGAGTAATTTAGATTAATCAAACATGGACAACAGAGGTTCGTCCACTGTACCCCGGGTTGTGGACCACAGTTGTCCACTTTGTGAGTGCACACAATTCATTTGTTTATTCGTAATGTATTAGAAGTACTGTTATAAAAAAATTAGGACATGTCAAGAAAGATTTAAAGAATGTTTGCTAATTTTTTCAAGTACATTGCTTTTTTATTTTTGGGGAAAAAAAATTAAAAGTGTAAAAGTGGTCCACTGTGCCAGTCTCCCCTACTTACTAAAAAGTAAAATAATAATGATTTTTAAGTAAAATATAATTAAATATTATGTTAAAACATAAAAATTATTAACTACCCCTAAATTATTATTGAATACTAAAATTTATTGAATACTAAATTATTTAAAACACTAAAAATTATTAAATTATAATAATTAAATTATTTAATAATACTTAACATAATTATTAAATATTGCATAGTGTGGTATTATGTAATATATTTTAAATAACTAAGGGGGGGGGGGTATATCCCCTGATCACTCCGCTCATCAACCCACGAGGGAGAGTTTCGCCCCCCTCCCGACTCGCTTTGCTCATTAACCCTGATTACTACTACCCGCCTATTCATAGCTTAAAAAATAAAATAAAATGCAAAAAAAAAGCGACGGCAGTAATTTTTGTTTATATATATAGAGAGAGAAAAAAAAATATTTATCTCAATAATGTTTTGAGTTAGAAAATGTTTTTCTAACTCAACTCTAATTCTTTTCTACAAACCATATATTCGTATAAATACACAACATTTTTTGAAAGAATACTTACGATACTAATTATAATCACATATTAAGTCAACGATACTAATTATTATCACTTATTAATCACTAAATAAGCGATAATTAAATAAAAATAATACTATGTACATAATTTTCTATTTACAAATTAAAATGAGTCAAAAATCAATTGTGACGTCTTTAAGTCCAAAAAACTTCATAAAGTGAATATATATATATTCCGTCTTCTTATTTCGGGTCTTAAATTGGAAGCACTGAAGTGCAACCGTTCTTCTCGACTTTCGCTCGACGAGCTTTCGAATGGTGCAGATATATTTCCTGTATTTTTATTCGTTTATACAAAATCAAAATTTAAAATCAAAGCCTTTAAAGACAGAGCTCAAAATAAAAGCTTCACAAAGTCCATGCGCGTTTCACAAACGTAAATAAATAAATAAATAAAACAAAATAAAATAAAAGCGAAATTTTGGAATCGAATTTCTAACTTTTTGGGATTTATTCCTGCCATCGAGATGTATATTAAAAATAAAATAAAATAAAATGAAAATTAAGAAATGATTTATTTTGTAAAATTTTTGAGTAAAATTTTTGGTTTCAAAGAGGATTAAATGGCCTAAAGATACTTTTCGTTAAGAAATTAAATGTTTAGTTTTTTGTACAGGACTATTCAAAAAGTGATGAGTGAAAAAAAGAGCATTTTAAAATTAATTTTTAAATATTGAAAACATCCATATTTAAAAAAATTTCGCCCGTTAGAATTTGGAATAAATGATCTTCCAACTGCTATAAACGTATTTTGTACATCTCAATCCGTCGAGAAGGGATCGTTTTTCAAAAACGCGCAAAATTTTCTACATATCATTCTTCTTTCCACGGAACACTTTCGTATGAAGCAACAATGATTTTCGGGGAAAGTATTTGCAAGTTAGCAATTAGAGTAATTTTGTTAACTCGACGTTTTTAATTAATAACTTCTTTAATTAACTTCATTGTTTATTTGTTGATTCATTTATACTTTTAAGACAGTGACGTCAGAGACAGGAGAAACGACGTAATAAAAGAAACTATTTAAAAGCTGGCGAACAGATTACTTTTAATATCGCGAGGTTTTTATTTGATTATTTCGTTAATTAAGGAGACGGAAATGACACTCATGTTCGCAAAGAAATGCAGTAAGAGACAAAAAAAAAAAAAAAAAAAAAAAAAAAAAAATCGGACAGCAGCAAAAGGTTTATATACATATATATATATATATATATATATATATATATATATTATATATTTTATTTATATATATTTATATATTATATTATATAATAGTTATAGTAGAACTTTAATTAAAAAGTGAGCTATTATTATTTAAATAAAATTATAAAATTTTCAGGGTGTTTCACATCTTTTATAGAAAATTAAGAATAAATAATATTTCATTAATCTTTTCCATAAACTACGAAAACTTTTTCCTATATTTCGTCTTACTACATGAAGCGAAATAGAAAAAACAAATAGTTTTTAATATTATTACTTTCAGTTTTCATTGTCTAAAATATGCAAGTTTACACTGTTTGAATATTAAAAAAAAAAAAAAAAAAAGATTAATTATTTTTAATGATCTTTTATGGAAAAAAATAAAACTAAACAACTTAAGGCAATGCTTATTAAAGTTTAAAAACTGTGATATTCTTTTCACAAACTTAAATAAATAAAAGAAAGAAATGTAAGATTTTTTTTTAAAATTTTCTAATTTAAGAATAAAAATTGCTTTATTAATATATATATATATATATATATATATATATATATAATTTGAATAATTTAATTCCTTTGAAACATTTAGCAAATGAAAGATAGATGAAAATACCAACAATGAAATATATATATATATATATATGCCATGAGAATATATTACAAGTTTAAATACAAAAGAATGTGTTTCATTTTTTATAAGGTATATATTACAACAAATTCAATATATTTATTTCAAGTATTCCTTAAATATTCCAAATTTCAGTTTTTAAATTTGGATGTTCATCAATGAGAATCGTTTTAGAAATATAAAAGTAAACTTTCTAATTGAAAAGGTATTTTGAGATCACTGTTTGGGTAATACATTTTCCGTCAGGAGCTTTCTAAAGAAACATACCCAGTATATTACTTACATACTTTGGAGAAAATTGGAAAACGCTTCCAACGCTCTAAATTAATGTGTACAACCTGGGCTCGAGCCACCAGTGCCTGACTGATTCTGCGCTCAATACTGATAGACGAAAAAAAAAAAAAAAGGTCGTGTTTGCTGATCTAGTCGTTCGGAGTTTTGGTGGTCTTCCCCGAAACTCACGTAAATACATGCTAGGGCCTCTTAAAATGACTCCCCCGGAAAGCATTCCTCCTTTAGTCTAGGTTTACAGAATAGACAGTTGGCCTTAATCCGAAAACCAACACAGGACCTGGACTCGAGCCATCTCCCTCCTACTAGCTATGAAAGAATAATTCCCTTGAGAGATTTTGTACAAATGTTTTGTTGAAAATATAATCAAAATTTACACATTTGTGTGTATATATATATATATGAGAAAAGCTTTTGAAATATATCACAAAAGAAATATAAGTTTTAGTCATATTATACTATTTAATAGATAAAAAAAGAAAAAAAAAGACAGATAGATAGATAGATAGAAACAATAAAAGATTACAATAATTAACGCCTTTAAGGGCAATTAGATGAATTATTGTAGTAGTTTTTAGGCAGTAGATATTGTAGTAAATAAAAAAGACTGTAAATATCTGTTTACTGAAGCTAAAATTAACCCCAGGGACATCGAGGTCATCATTAGGGGAGCCCCACAATGCAATGTGAAAACATTAAGATATTTCAAGAGCTACTAGGAAACACAAAAAGAATCTTTGATACTTTCCTGTGCAAATATTGTATTCACTCATTATTTCATTATAAATATTATGTCCATTCTTTCTGCACATTCATGTACATATGCATAATTTCCTTGAATTTACTGTTTGTACATTAAATTTTCCATTTTAAAAGAATATATTTTTGGTAATTATAAATCAATATATTATGGGCTGGGTTGGGTTGTTGGAATTAACTACACTATTGTCCTAGGGTAGTATTTCTAAGGGGTCCTAGCTCGTATTTCAGAGAAAACTACAGAAAACTCGAACGGTTAAGATGAAGGGTGCGACCTGGAATAGAAACCGGCCCCTCACGTCTACGAGCTCTGAGCGCAGAACCGCTCTGCCGCTGGTGGGCCCGTCAATATATTATGAATTTCGAATACATTATTTATTAATTTTGTATCGTAAAATAATTTAAAATGTTTGCTATTTTTAATTAGTTTTAAACAGACTTAAAACAAAAAATATTTTGTGTTACTCATACTACATCCTTTTAAACTCTAATCCCATAAAAAAAATGTAATATAAGAGTTTATACATAAAACGTATAAGGTTGTTAAGAAAAGCACATTTTAAATTATTGTGGCGATTTTTGCCAGACCTTTGAAACATATTAGATTAATTTTTAAATAGTCCGGCACGTTGACTATAGATTGTATACATATCGCATACCGCACTTAAATTTAACCGAGTAAGAAGACCTATTACACAACTTTAAATCCACTTCAAGTACTTTTCCAAGTGCCCTGTAAGAGAATGATAAATGCTCTTCAGAGAAATGCTTCTTGAATAAACATACTATATTCATATTCATTATTTCAGTTTAGTGTAATCTAAAGAGCGTAATCTATCACTCTTTAGGTATTTAGATATACTCAATAGTGAAACAGGAAATTTCTAGTATAGATGTTATGTAGAGTAGAATCTTTTGATGTATAGTTTTTATAATTTTAATATTTCCTTTTTATAGTGAAATTTATGTCACAATGTTTGTTTAATTTCAGAAATTTCGATTTCTTTTATTAAATGTAAGCTTTTTCCGGCTTTTTTTTATTTATTTATTTTAATTTATTAGCAAGTGCCATCGTTATTTTAGAAACTTTATTTACAGTAATTTTTAAAATGTTAATTATAAACATTTTCAAATAATTTCTTAGTCGATTAAAGACCTCATATCCTTTTAAAATCATAATAAATACATTCAAGTTAAATTTTCTCGTAATTTTTCAACGTATATGAATAATAATAATAGTACATAATATATATCGTTATATATTAAAGCTGTTCCTATCTTTAGCAAGATTTTTCTAAATTTTATTTTAATTATAAAAAAAAAAAAAAAAAAAAAAAAGTTTGTACGCTCATTTTTTTTTTTCGGCATTAAAGGAAATATAAATTTCAAAGTGGAACACTACAAATGAGGACAAAGCAAAATCACACAATGAAAGAAATAGTCCTGTCGTAATTAAAAGAAAAGAGAGAGAGAGAAAGAAAAGAAAAATCTTTATATGATACAGATACATAATAACAAATTTTGACTTCCTGCTAATTTTTTTTAATTCTGCTGAAACTGACTTAAATATCCATATACAGGCATACTGTCCAACTACATTAAACCTGATTTATTTTTTAGATAATCTCAAAACATTGCAACTATATTAAACACGCAGTTTTAAAAATTCAACGTAAAAGATTATTTTCTCTACTATACATTTAGTAAGAAAATGTAGAAATTATTTAATATTATTTTCAGACGTAATCAGAGTGAATAAAAAATTTTCATGTTAAAACAACTCAGAAGCATAATGTTTAATTACTAACTCTGATTTTAAATGTTATGTATATATATATATATAATATATATTTATTACTGATAGTAAAAATAATTTTATTTACAACAAAAAATATGTCTAACTTTTTTACAAACTGAAAAGATTTCACGAAAGTTTTTATTTATAATATAAACCATGAATGATGAGCACTGTTTGCTGCTTAGCTTTCTATATATTTTGACTGCATCGAAAATATATTAGAAATAATTTAAATAGTCACCATGAAGAATAAATTATACTAAATATTTTATGATTGTGAATCAAATACGCTATTTTTGATTTCTTAAATACTTACCAATAAATAACTCTATAACAGAAGCAATTTCAATTCATTTTACCCATCTAAATCTGTAAATACTGTTTGTTATCATTTATTCTAAAATTCCTATTTCGGTACTTCAAATATTTGGGATATTATAAATTAACTTTAGTATGAACTATTTAAACGGTTCAAAGCGTTAAAGCCAATTAAATGCATTGGAAAACTCTGTGAAATTGCTGGGGACAAAATTTCTTAAATCAAATGGCAAATCAACTGGAATGGAATCCTAATTTTGAAATTAAAGGTTTAATACTTTACTTTAATTTATTGATCGCACAGCTATATTTAAAATAAAAATTTTGATATAAAGTTACTTTTACTTTAACACATTAATTTTCCTTTTTCTTGATAAAATTTAACATAATATTTACTAACTGAATGTTATTGAAATTTTATGCTCTAAAATGATGCAGAAAAAAAAAATCTCAGAGTACAAAATATTACTGCGCTTTATTTATATGAACAAAATGAACGGTCGGACGATATCGATCTGAATAGCTCAGGTGTTGGGACATCAACCTTAGGTCCCGAAGAACAAATGAATTTTACTAGCGCCCATTGGTCAAATTCGCAGGATTTGATTATCACTTAAACATCAGAGGGTAACGGATTTGAATCACGAATTAGGCAAGGTTGTTTGCTCAAGTCCTAGTATGCTAATAAAATATTGTGTAGAGTTATAGCATAGCCTCCTTAACTAGATGCCTGTCGCGTGGTTTATAAACTTGGCAACAGTTGAAGCGGGAGACAGCGCCACCTGGTACAGATTGCATGACTTTTTTATTCAACTGTCTGTACTTTTGTTGACGCATCTTTCTAATTTATTATATAGTTACCCTCATCCGTCACTGATTCTGTCACAACTTAGGCTTAAGAGATAGGCTTAAGAGATTTCCTTGGACTCAGTCTCCTAATTTTCATACATTAGTTAATTTTAAAAAATCTAATTGTCTGATCGATAAGCTGTTTAAACAGACGTATTCACAAAAATTGCGCCTTTCATTTGGTACCTTATTTGTAACGAATATATAATTACATTTTTTAAAATTAATTAAAATATGAAAATAAAAGCTTTAAAATATATTTAAATTTTTAATTGTTGCCATTTTTTTTCAGCATAAAATGAAATATGCTTTCCCGTAAAAAATAAAATAAAATAAAAATAAATTTGCTCCTGCATATAAAAAAAAAATGACGTCTATAAAATAATAATTTTAAAGGTAACCAAGAGATAAACAAAGTGAAAAAATTTCGCATGGGCTTGCTAGCAAATGAATTATTTAAAGTGAGAAATAAATAAAATGAAACGATTTTTTTTTTCAACGGGCGCCTTATTCACCCTACAACAAACTAGTTTATTATATTTGTCTAATGCATTAAAGCTAAGTTCAACGTTTATTGATCACCCTGTATTCTTAACATTTCATACGAAATAAAAACATATTCCTAATATTTGTTCTACAAAACTAAATTAATTTAAATTGATGTAACCTAAAACCTAAAGCTGTCCTCGTAATAATGATTAAATAATGATTAAACATTAACAAAAAGTAAAATTTTGCTCATAGTCTACAAAATATTTTATATTCTGCTCACATTAGATTAGCTTAGATGACAGCAAATCTAGTGTAAGCGGATTATCGTAACTTCCATTTGAGCGTGTTCAGGGAATTTAATGTACGCTTTTATTAAGGGGAGATTTAACTGTCAAAGTTTCTTTGTTTCTCAAAAGTTTTAAAGTTTTTTTAACAAAACAACTTGGTATTTCTTTTGATGAGTTTGTAGTGTAGTTTTCAGAAAAAAGATTTGATGCAATATTTTTGATATTCTTTATTCTTTATTAATACAAATAACTGAAGAAACTGTGTTTTAACTGATTTAAAATTGACAGCACATCTAACAAACGTGATTTATTTTAATTTAGGAAGAACTGAAAATACTGATTTACCACCAATTACAAATGTTTCTTCAGCAAGGCAATAATATTAGGTGCTTCTAAAATGTCGGTGGAAGTAATGAATTTTGATACGTGAATGGAACTCTATTTTACACGATTAAACTTTTTAAATTTCCCTGAAAGATTTATATCGATCCTTGTGTATTCTTTATAATTTCAGTAATAAGTGGAATTTACGTATTTAAATTATTTGACTTTATTCATATTACCAGCTACAATAAATGCTCATTTTCAGCTGTAATAACAAAATAATAACTTGTTTAATTATTGTTTCTGGTTTATTTGCATTATATAACTTTTTTTTTATCTGGACTTTATCTCATAGTACTGAAACTAGCATGTTCACCACACTGTAAAAAAGAAAATGGTACGTTTCATCAGAAAAATGGTTCCAGTTTAGCTGCAATCAACTTCCTAAGTCTCACAGTTTTAATAGTACTTACTACTAAACGGGCTCTATTAAAATAGTGAAAATTATGGTCTTAAACTACTGATTGCAGCTAAAATGAAACATTTTTTTTTCTGGTTAAACATACAGTCGGTAACAAAAGTGTCCGAACACTAGCAAAAACTCCTATGTAAATAAAGTACACTTCATACGGTATCCTTGTTGAATCCTGTTCTTAGTCAGTGTAAGAACATGATTCAACAAGGATTTATTTAAAAAAACAGTATTAACTCTAATTTTTTTACATAGGACATTTGCTAGTGTTCGGACACTTTTGTTACCGACTGTACCATTTTCTTTTAATCAGTGTGTAAGGATAGTTTTCTTGAAAAATATCCATAACAGAATTTCAATGAAAATACTTATATATATATATATATATATAAGAGAAGAATGTATTGAATCTTTATTGAAGAATGTATTGAAATTTTTCAACATCCACTTTTTGATGTATTTACACGTTTTGAGACGTCCTGAACTCGATTAGCTTTTTTTTATAAAATGTCTGTCTCTCTCTGTGTATGTTACCAAACATTTGTGGTAGCTGTATGTCACAAAACGTACAAAATTCCAAAAAAATATATTTCGAATGAAACTGGTGATCATGATATTTTAGAACATTTCGACAAGCAGGTGACGTTGTTATGCTGCATTTTTTCTTCATTTACTGGAAAGATTTTTTCTGTATTTCTATAATTGCACAAAATTTCATACACGAGGAATTCATTCAGAAGAACGCTTCTAATTCAATGCTGGGGAATATGAGCAGACAGATACAGATAGACCGGAGCACGTTGTTGCTCATAAGTAGATAGTTCCGTATAATATTTCTCCATGTCAATGGGGATGCTATATATTAGCTTTAAAAGCGCATTAGTGCAGCAAACTTAATATCTTAGCTTTTTCACCACATAAATAAATGCATCAAACTTTACTGTTTAATGGTTTCTCAAAAATGAGCAAAATTGTCTCAAAATAGCTCCGAAATATACTTTAATTTGAAAACAAATATACTCATTTTTGAGTATATTGACATGCTCAAAACTGGGGCTGACCACTAAGAATCCCAATATTCCCACTTTTGAGTATGTGAATATACTAAAAAATGAGTACATGGGTTTTCATTTTTATTGTTTCGGATATATTGTTTCAAATATATTGTTTCGGAGCTATTTTGAGACAATTTTGCTCATTTTTGAGAAACCATTTTTAACAGTATTGATATCTGAGATTGCCATTATGAAAAACTATGTTGATTTTATTTGGTGTAGATCAGCTGACAAGTGATGCTGCTTTAACTTACTTCCTGTAAATCATCGGGTGGATATTAGCATCTATGGTATAAAATATCTCTAAACTGGATGAATAAATCTTTAATGTAAAGAGTATTGTTGATTACATTTTTATGGAAAATTTTATGTCAATTGGTTGGTGGCGTTGATAAGCAGTCATATCAGTTTAAGTCTAATTTTCCCCCCAACTTAATTTTACATATATGTGTGTGTATATTTTAACAAAAAACTAATTTTTGAATAGAAAGAGGACAATTACTATTCACGTATAAACTCTTGTATAGAAATTATATGCAATATGTTTCTAAGTTAGAAAATTATATCAGTATACAAATATTGCAAAAATTGCTTTCTTAAATAAAACAAAAACTTATTAAGTGTCAATTTACATTTCACAAATATGATTAACAAGTTAAATATTTCCGTTTATAAATAGAAATTTTTTACAAAAAAAAAAAATAAATAAATAAATAAATAAAATAAAATAAAATAAAATAAAATCAGAGGGTTTAATATTTTGGACCTTTTATTTAATAATGTTGCGTATCTAAAAATCTAATTGATCGATATAATCAATAAATCTATTGTGCATTTGAACATTATAACCATTTGGTGTAACTTTTCAATACTTTTGCAAAATTTATTATAAGGGATTGAAATGTTTTAAATTTCCAACTATATATTTAAAGAATATATAATCAAATAATTTTATTCCTTCTTCAGTATTTTCAAAAGATTTAAACGACTGAAACTTTTCAGAATTTTAAATCTCTACTTTAATATCCTATCTTCGATATAGATATTAGATTTTGAATAGAATATCGATAGCTGAGAGAAAGTTTGATTGTTACTTTGACTTAAAACAATTTTATTATTGAAGTTTTCTGATATCAGAATGAAATAGTGGAAAATGTTTATAATTTAGAAAAATCAATCAGATAATTTTTATTTTCAATAAAATGTTTCTGCTTCTGATTTAAAAAACTAGTATGTTGTGGCCACCACGAGACTTTCTTCTATATTTTCCTATACAAATTCACTCAGTAACAATAATAAAAAAAAAAAAAAAAAAGTGGGACTTCGACAAAATTTTGGGTAAAATGTGAAAATTATTCTAAGTTTGTCAAAACACGGAAACCGTGGGACTTTGACAAAATTGGGGGAAAAATGCAAAGTTTGTTTAAGTTTCTCAGAACACGGAAACCGTGGGAGTTTGATAGAATTAAGGGGAGAGAAAAAAAAAAAAAGTGGGACTTTTGGTAAAATGTGAAAATTTGTTAAAGTTTGTCAAAACACGGAAACCGTGGGACTTTGACAAAATTAGGGGAAAAAAGCAAAAATTAGTTTAAGTTTGTCAGAACACGGAAACCGTGGGAGTTTGATAAAATTAAGGGGAGAAAGAAAAAAAAAAAAAAAAAAAAAAAAAAAAAAGATTTTTTTTTCTAAGTTTTTTTTTTTTTTTTGTAAAAACTAAAAAAAAATCGATAACTTTGTTTTAAATTATCACAGATTTATAGTTCAACGATTCGTTTTAAAGGTACTGACGAGACCTTTCGAAAGATACCCATCTTGAAAATTTTTGCCCTATATCACCCTGTTAAAAATTTAGAAAAAGCGGGATGGCAACGCAACCTGTAAGACGATTTTTACCAAAAGTTGATAGGCACTAATTTATGTCAAGGTGCAACTACATACCAATTTGTATGAAATTCTGTGCAGTAGTTCCAGAGATACAGTTGCCACAAAATTTTGTCACACACACACACACAGACAGACAGACAGACATTTTCTAAAAATGGTAAAATCGTGTTCTACAGCTCTCAAAACGTGTAAATCCATCAAAAACCCGAAATCAAAAATTTTTACGAATCCAATACTTTCTTCTATTGAAGATAGAAGAAAGTAATAATTTGGTGTCACATTCATACTATTTTATCTTAGATTTATATTATTACAGGCGTACTATATACAGTGTAAAGTGTAATTCCACATTATTATTATTAGTTTAAGATAATGTTTGCATGTGCATATGTGCGTAAATGAAGACGATTTCGTCTAAACATCTTCCCATACAGCCATTTATATCCATAACACATCTATAGACACAAGAGTTAAAAAATGGTCCTTCAAACATCTATAAACATCGTAGAGATATCTGTTAAGGTTGACAACTGTCACTCTTTTTTAAACTCATTAGATATCTGTTAAGTATCCGATAAATCTACAAATATCCAATAATTAGACTTGTTATATTTAATAGATATTGAAACTATCTAAATCTTGTTTTGATCTAACGCGTTACATCTATTAGACATCGAAAAAGGCGCTTCTAAATTTCGTCTACATTTAAACATCTAATAGATATCTATAATGAGTACAAGATATCCAGTACTTTTAATGGACATTCTTAAGATATTTTGTACCTTTTATGGATCATTTGGATGTAATTCTTATTTCCAATGGCACATTAAAAGACAATTGAATCAAAAGTGATAACAATAAATCTATAAATGAAAGTGAGCTATCCAGTATCGTTCCCAGATTGATGTGCGAGGAAGAGCAAGACATCTATACAGGTGAGGCAAGTCCATTTCTTCGTGGAGATCACAGTGGGTGCAAAAAGGGTCAGGAACCACGTTGATACGACATAGATGTTTACGCAAGCAATCGTTGCCAAAAATCAGACGAAACACACTGTAAACAATAGGTTCTTAAAATAAGTATATATTGTCCCAAAATAGCCTCGAAACGATATATACTCAAATTCGAAAACCCATGTACTAATTTTTGAGTATATTGACATGCTCAAAAATAGGGTTGGTCCAGTAAGAATCCCAATATACCCATGTTTGACAGGTCAATGTAATCAAAAATGAATACATGGGTTTTTTAATTTAAGTATATATTGTTTCGGAGCTATTTTCAGACAATATATACTTATTTTTAAGAACCTATTTTTTACAGTGCATGGCGACAGATCTCAATCTAGGCCATTAAGGGACATTAAGAATCTGATTAAGCCATGATTTATTAAGGTTGGAAATTTTTGAGTTCTTCGCGGAAGGAAACCCTGTAGATGTTCTTTATTAGACATTTGATATTGTTAAACGGGAATTTGGGATTAATTCTCTGAAGGACAGAGGCCCCCTTTTTAGCCAAGAAATCGGTTGCCTCATTTCCTTGAATTCCACAGTGGGCTGGAATCCTCTGGAGAACTACTATATTGTTACTACTGGCAGGCCAGTTGAGGAGATTTAAGAAATTATCGAGTGTTCGGAAGTGGCTGGGTGAGTCAATTGCTTAGCCATTTAAGATACGGTATCGGTAGCTTTATATAAGATACAGTATTTGAATATGTTTAGTGTATTTTAAAAAGAGCTTAGCATAATTCATAAAAGATTTTTGTCATACATTTCTGCGAAGGGAATGAACCCCACTCAACATTCCACTTGAAAATCGTAGTTTACTTCAATGAATATTTAAGGCTGTTATACAAATTAAAGAATTAATTTTGAATTATTCAAAGAAATTTCAATTATACCGCTCTTTGAAACATATTAGACTAATTTCAGACAGCCTTGTACATTAATTATAAATTGCAAACTATATGGATATTGTATTTAATTTTAATACAGCAAAGAAAAAAAAGTCTTAACACAATTTTGGATGCATTTCGCGCAATTTTCAACTGTAGCCTCTAACGTATCTTAATTGTTTTGCGTGGCCCTATAAATGAATTCTGGATGCTTTTAATTCCAAATTCTATATGAAATATGCTTAAATATTATGTATTATGTTTATTGCTGTCTAAATGTATTATGATGTACAAATGGGAAATTTTGTTCACACGCGCAATGTGTTAAACTTATTTTGTGTGTTTTCGTAGGAATCATTTGTTCAATCTCAATAAAACATTTCAAGTAACCGGCTCATACCATACATATTTAAAATACTTAGTTTAAACCTTCTGATTTTTATTTTTATTTATTTATTTATTTTATTTATTATTATTATTATTATTATTATTATTATTTGAGTTATGCCGATAACAGGCTTATGGACACACACACACACATACACATACAAAGAGATAGAGAGGGAGTGTTTAAGAACAAAGACCAAAAACTAAAAACACATTAGATTCAAGGGACTAAAAAACGTGTGTTTATTTAACGAAACAGGAATTTAGAAAACTTCACCATGCACAATACTTTTTCTACCACTTGTTATATTTTACTAGCCCTTTCCTGCGTAGAATATTTCGGAATTTTTTTTAGAAAATTCTCATAAATAATATAGCAGGAAAACTTTTTTTTTTCTTTTTTTTTTTCATTAAAGAGGTAATTTTCATTTTAGAAAATAATTTTTTCCACTGCTAAGTCAAAAATTTCTAGAGTTACAATTTTATTGTTATATTAAAAAGTCGAATAGTTCCTAAATTTCGGCGGAATTAAATTGTCATATTACTATACATAACAGAAATTCCATAGCTAATGAATGTACCAACAAATAAATAAAGAAATAAAGTTCATTCGATTGATAATGAATAAAATATCTAATATATATATAATTTTAGCTTTCAGAACTCTATATAGAGTCTCATTTTTATACTGATTACCCTGTATCCCCGAATCTATCATTTTTACTGTTAAATTTATGAACCGTTGTAAATTTGAATATCAAATATGAAATAATAATAATAATAATCAGATCAATAGATGGCCCTACCATCGTCCTGTCATATAGCTAATCATGAAATGAGACGCTAACTGACTTTAAATTCTTTCAACTATACTTATAAATGTAACATTTTAAGCATATGTTTCCTCACAAAAAGTTAAGACTTTTTCAATTGCTTTAAGAAAATGTGCGTTTCGAGGGTATAATATTAACTTTTTTGCAGCTGAAATCTGTATCAGCCGAATTTAATATCTGATTTTGGTTGACCAATCAAATAACACCTTTCATCACAATCGTATCATTTCTACAAAATTTAATCGTAACTATTCCACGTTAGAGAAATAGTATAAAAATTATATAGATTACTTTTTAAATGCAATAATTTACTTTTAAGCATTTTTAATACAAATATACTGTTCTTATTTCGGTTTGGTAACAACAAGAAGACCATCCGATAGTTTTAATTAATTATCTCATGAAAGTTTAATGAGTTACATCGTGAAGGAATTACCTCATGTCCCCCCAAAACATTTTCGAAGAATATAGTCATTATCAAAATCCTCAAAAAAAAAAAAAAAAAAAAAAAAATGCACAATTTTTATTTTTATTTTTAAATTAGTTTCAAGTCATGCATTGTTATCATAACTAATTAATGAGTTATCATTAAAATGATTTTTATTACTCTAATTCAGTAATTTGAAGAGGGGGGGATAAAGTAAGTTGATATAATGGTTTTAATTGTTTATCAATTTAAAATATCTAACAGCATAACTATAATTGTTTATGTTAAACTATCATTGTCTATGTTAAACTAGCGGTGTTTCCTTCCAAAGTTTCATTTTTTTTTTAAACGTCTTGCAACTTATTAAGTAACTCAGAATACAGGCCAATATTGGTAGGTGGATATAGAATTAAATTAATCAGTTTTATAGTAATCATTAGTTTAGCATAGAAAATGAAAGTTTAACATAGACAATTATAGTTAGACTTTCAGGATTTTAAATTAATAGATGCAAAATTAAATTATTATATCAACTAACTTTATCCTCTTTTTTTTCACATTATTCAAACACAGTAATTTTTTTCTTTATATATATATATATATATATATATATATATATATATATATATGTATGTATGTATGTATATAATAATAAAGATAATAATAATCATTTTATAGGAATTTATTTATAACTAGCGGTGATAATTTTACATGTCTTTACAATAAATTGGAAATTTTTTCTTATGATGAAAGGATTTTTATAATGGACACTTGATCGATTTTTTTTTTTTTTTTTTTTTTTTTTTTTTGAGGGCTGTACTTAATATTTTTTCCTTATTAACCATCTTTTTCAAGACACTCTAAATATTTTCAGTGAAACAAAACTACATTCCAAGAAAATTTAACTAAAAATATATTAGAGAACGATGTTCACAATAAACTTCAAATGATCCAAATACTCTTTCAATAAAAGTTCAACGAAAACAAAATTCCAGGAGAATTCTTTTCATTATAGTCTTTGTAAGAACAGTTTTACTGTAATGCTCGTTTCAATAAAAGAAACAATTGGAGAAATTTTTTTGAAAGGAACTAAGGTTAAAGAAACTAGTAAAACCTAAATGAAACTAGAAATGAAAAAAACTTATGAAATATACATATGAAATTATAATTAAACGAATGCGATTTTTCCATGTATATTTCCGGTAAAAAAATAAAGGGAATTTTTATAATATTATAGTCTATTAGGAAATTTATTTTTAAAAACAAATGTTAGCCATTCAATTTCACCAATTAAAAAAAATTAATTATACAGGTTTTTTTTCTATCTTACTACTTTAAAATATTTAGTTGCTTTGCAAAAGAATGTTTGATCATCTAAATTTTTCACAAAAATTAGAAATTAATAAATTAAAATCATTGGATGTGTCGTGGTTTTACTTTTACAAAAGATACACGAGTATTAATTATGTATGTTTATATATATATATATATATGTTTATATATATATATATATATATGTATGTATGTATATATATATATATAATAGTCATAACATTCATAGTGAGTATACATTTTCAGGTGTATAGCTATAATAAAAAGGCTATATTTTAAATAATGTAATATAAAGCCACTACACAGAATAAACTTAATTATTCCAATAGCCGAGGTAATTTAAATTTTATATATTAGATAAAGTAAAATATAAAGCATTTCTTAAAACAAAAGAACATGTAACCTATATAACCCATAAAAATTTCTATGTTGTTATAAGCAACCTATCTACATTAAAACATTCAAATTTATTTTTCTAACTCTGCATTTTACAGCTTTGGATTTGTAAAACACATAGATAACATAAATATATATATATTTTTAATCTTAAAGTATTGATTTGTAAATAATTTGTGCAAAGACGGAAAATGAATATATATATATATATATATATATATATATATAAATTAGAAGTATATAGTACATTAAAAGGCAAAATTCGATGCACTTGAAGAAATCAGTGCATTTGAATCACCATAGAAATGAATTTAAAAATGAAAATGCTAATAATTATAATTTCTATTGTTTGAAATTCCTGTTCTTGCAGTTCGATATGTCAAAATACTATTTTTAAACCGGAAGTTTAACGCATGGAAATGACTTTGATTTGCATCCTCCATCAAAATCGGGGATTTAATGATTTCCCTTGGTTTCAATAGCTTTCAAAAATTCGATGAAAGAAGTAAAAAAATTTTTCTTGTTAGTTTTCGATGATAAAAGATTTATAATGATTCGGATTTCCTCTGACTGATTTCCGGTATTGTCTCCAAAATCCGAAAATAGTTAGCATTTTTTTTACAATTTTCTTTCATGTAAATTCTCGAAATAAATGTATGGTTTAATTTAAACAATACATTATTTTCAATGACAGGTTTTTAAAATAATATGTATTGCTAAGTAACACTCAAACTGAATGCCAAATAGTTTATGACTAACAAAGCATGTTTTTAGAGTTAAAAAAGTTTTCTAAACTACACATTTTTCTCTGTAAATGAATATACAATAAATAAAAGACATGTTATGTATACATAGGTATACACTTTGACAACTGATTTTAAATTTTAGTGAGATTCAGATAACATAAATAATTTAATCAATCAATTAATAAATAAATTTTCAATTTTTAAAACTGCATTTTTTTTCTATAAAATTATCTACTGAGATAAATATAGATCATTTACGTGACTACTATTTCGGTTAAATTTTTTTTCTTTGTGTAATATTTTATAATTTATTTACAGTGGTAAAGAAACGCTAGGCCAGTTTTTTTAACCGACTTCAAAAAAAGAAGGAAGGTTCTCAATTCAAACCGTATGTTTTTTTTTATGCTTGTTAGCTCATAACTTCTGAACGGATGCTCCGATTTTGATACTTTTTGTTTTGTTGAAAAGGTCTTGGTCTGCAATAGGTCCCATTGTAATATCTTTACGATCTAAAGAAAATACAGGGTGCCCAAAAAAATCAGTCCCAACTCTTTTAACTGCTAAACGGCTGCAGCCAAAATGATAAAAATGGTATGTAAGTATAGTAAAGTAGCCCTGCAGTACAAGGTTAAACCGCTTGCTGCGCCACCTGGTGGAAATAGTGGAGTTAGTGTTCCTATCTCGAAAACGGTTCTAGAGAAAAAAAGTGAATTAGAAAGTTGAAGATTATCATCGATTTAGTACAAAAAGATAGTTTAGACATTCATGCTAGCGTTTCTATCTCGGAAACGGTTCAAGACAGGGGAAAAAAGTGAAATATACGCGATTCAACCACCTAAAGCGCCACCTGGTGGAAAAGAGTGGAGTTAGCGATCCTATCTCGGAAACGTTTCAAGACAGGGGAAAAAAGTGAATTATAAAATTGCAGAGCATCATCGATGTAGTACGCAAAGATAGTTTAGACATTAATGCTAAAAACAGAATGCTTAAAACGTGCATTTGGTTGTTCACAATTTTCTATTTTGTGCACACTTGAAAAACATTGCATATGTTGTAGCGTAGCGGGTGACATTTATGCTATGTAAAATTCAAAGTATGGTTATTGTAAGCGGTCTCATCGATTAACGCATAGGCGTTTTAAGCCGACTTCATAAAGGAAGAGGTTCTCAATACAAACCATGTTTCTCGTTATTGTTGTTGAAATTTGTTAGGTTAAAACTTCGTAAGAGATGATTTAATTTTAATACATTTTTTGTTGTCGTAATGATCTTGGCCTGAAATAAGTTTCATTAGGATTTCATTAAGATATAAACAAATTACAGGATACTCACAAAAGTCTGTTCTCACTCTAACTGCTGAACGCAAGCAGCTACACTGGTAAAAGCAGTGTGTTGAAACTTCTGTCCGTCAGCTGCAATGCATATTTTGCTCTTTGTTTGAACTTTACGCTGCGCAATTTCCAGCGCAGCGGGTGACACGTATTTACTGTAAAGTTCATTATATATGCCTAACAGAATTTTCGGTTACGAATACAGCGTATCCTTTCTTTACATTTCTAAAGACTTTTTAATTTAACGTATGTTCTTTCAATAGATAGTTTTTTGGTCATATCCGATAAACGCAAGAAAAGTGACACAATTTAAAAATGCAGCATTTGAGAAAAATCAACTTAAAAATAACTTCACTAGAATAAAACTGGCACAACTGTTTCTCGAGTGCATAACTTTCTAGATGGAGATGTAACTTTTTTGTTCACATTGGGTGCATTTAACGTATTTTTCAGTGACATAAACCAGTTTTTGAGTAATGTCACTTTTCTTGGAAGTTGTGATTTGTGAAACTTCCATCGAACGTCTTCTGATGCTCTGCTATATAAATAAGTTTTCACTGAAAAGAGAAAAATAAAATCTTTTTGTAAAAAAATAGAACCGACTCCAAAAAGGAACTACTATTCAAACAACTAAAAATGAAGGAAAATTGGCAGAAAATGGAACTGTAGATTGCGCCTAAAAGTATAAAATAATTTCCTTCGCCAAACAACCTATAACACTACAATTAATCATAACTTTTGAAGTCGGCGCAAAATTAAATAAAAATTGATACCTGTATTCAATACAAAAATCAAATCCTATTCAAAATACACGTCTCACATTGTTACCTGCAAAACGCAGCCGAAAACTACTTTGATTCAAGAAAACAAATAAGATTTCGTAAGCAGCAAAAGTTGGCGAAGACGCTGGTATCTGACGTCCTTGGTGAACGAAAAATCGCAAAATTATCTGGCAAACATATTTAATTTTTTGGGGATATCATGATTATTTTATTAAGGTATATCAAGAGAGTAATCAAGAATATGAAACAACACATCGTACAATATATATTATGAAAATATACATCTTGCGTGTATATTTTTGCCTTACGTTTTATCGCCAAATTCAAAAGCCATCAAGGATGATCTAACTTCGTAGAAGCATAAATACCGCATTGAGAAGAATGTTCACTGTTCTATGTAGATGCTACTAATGGACCAATTGTATACAGTGATAAAATAATAAAGGAAACATGAAAATGGATCATTCGAGACAACAGCATTTGGTACAACTATAGTATTTCCCCTCAGCTGAATTTGGCGATTTTTCTTTGGCGCCGATTTGAACGACAATGACGTCGTTCTGGATTGTTTGCGATATAATAAGGCAGCCTACATGCTATTTATTTTGGATTTATGATTTTATGATTTACTAGCAGGCTTTGCCCGCTTCGCTGGACATTAAACTTAAATGAGTTGTCAAAATGCCATATCTTTATTAATAACCTAATTTCTCGCTGTGATTAGTAGAAGTTTTTTCGCTCCCAATGTGAGGAGTCTGGGTCCCCACTGTCTTCGGTACAACTTACCCACTTCTTACTTCCCCACCCTCAGCGGGTGAGTTCGAAGTTTTGCAAAATCCCACTAATGTACATAATGCGTACACTTAATCAATATCCACACACCAAAATTCGCCATTCTAAAATAATTCAAAGCGAGTTCAAACGGAAAACATGTTTTTACACATGTTTATTGCCCACCGACTCCGAGAAGGGGGGGGGGGATTTCGAATTTCGTGAAATGCAGTTACAATAAGTGCCGGGTGCATACAAACAATTTACGCGCCAAATTTCGTGACCACAGAAGTCTTTAATAGGCAATATTATAAATAAAAAAATAAAAATTATACAGACACGACATTATTTCATTATTTAAAACATGAAAATCTGACATTGACAGATTTTAATTTAGTGCCAGAGGCCTACTGCTAAATTTGTTAATATCGACAAATTCTTCTTTAGTTAATTCGTGACGATCTAAATTCCATGATAAAGTTTTCATTAAATCAAACCAATGTGTTTCAGCTGCAGATATTGTAACAAATAAAGTTGGAAGTCCAAACTGTGTTATAGCCGCAAAACAACGTTTTTTCTCTTTTTCCCAATGAGGGGGAGGTGTGCCTTGGGGGGGACTCATGTCAAAGGTGTGTTTTGGGGGGGACTCATGTCAAAGTTGTACCTTGGGGGGGACTCATGTCAAAGTTGGACCTTGGGGGGACTCATGTCAAAGTTGGGCCTGGGGGGGGGACTCATGTCAAAGTTGGGCCTTGGGGGGACTCATGTCAAAGTTGTACCTTGCGGGGGACTCATGTCAAAGTTGGGCCTGGGGGGGGACTCATGTCAAAGTTGGGCCTTGGGGGGACTTCATTCAATAAATCCCCATTCAATAAACCGACTGAAATAGGCCTATAGCACTAATTAAGAGTGACCTATAAAAATTCGACAACTGTACCGACTGAAATAGGCCTCTAGCACTAAAAAAAGCACAGCTTAAGTATCGGAACCCTTTGGTGGCTTTAAATATTTTAAGCCATTTTTGCGATGAACTGTATTGGCTATCTCAATTGTGCAATTAAAGATCTTGGCGAGAAACGTCCGAGCTACTTCGGTGCCGAATTTCAAATTTTGCCAAAGGGATCCAATACTAAAGCTGTTCCATATCGAATCTGAGTTGAAAACGGAAAAAGGGTAAAATAAATTAGAAATATCAGACCTATATTTATAAATTTGATACCAAATGAAAGGGGTGATTTTTCTGAATCCAGGGGGGCAAATAGTTTTTCGATGCGACAATTAGATTTTTAAAAAATAACTAAAGTGTGAAATTTAAGTGGCAACGGAAAAACGGAAAAAGGGGAAAATAAATTAGAAATATCAGACCTATCGTTACAAATTCAGTACCAAATGAAAGAGGTGATTTTTCTGAATTCTGGGGTGTAAACAGTTTTTCGATACGACAATTAGATTTTATAAAATTAACTAAAGTATGAAACTTAGATGGCAACACTTCATTTCAATCTTTTCATAATTTGTAGTGAAAATCACGCGAATACAAAAGTCTATCTTAAAAATTTATTTTTGCATTTTATTTTTCCATTCAAAGCGTTTTAGTGAAAAAATGTTTATGGCGCATGCGCAGGCGTTTTTTACACACAATTTAAACACTAATCATAATTTTGAAAATTTCTATAGATATAATTTCAAGTTGGGTGAAGACCTAAGTTTTTGCCAAGCGCCGTTGAATTCCGTCCAGCCGTTCTCGAGTGATGCCCGGACAAACGTGTTTTAGTCTTTTACCCCCTAGGGGGGGAACGGGGGGGAATTTCTGAAAAGTTGATAGATATAATTTTAAGTTGGGTGAAGACCTAAATTCCTGCCAAGTGCCGTTAATTTCCGTCCAGCCGTTCTCAAGTGATGCCCGGACAAAAAAAGCGACATTCGGACACGATGACACACACACACACACACACACACACACACACACACACACACACACACAGGCAAAATTTTCTGAAGTCATTTTCGGCTTTCATGGGGTGTGAAACGTGAAGATATCACAAAATTTTTCGATTCCGACAAATTTACAGACAAAACTCTGATTTTATTAATATAGATGATTTATAATTTAGTTTACGATTTTATCATTTACGCTATATGATTTATGATTTTTAGATTTATGATTTAGCCATAATCGCCAACGAAAAATCGCCAAATCTAGCTGAGGGGAAATACTATAGTTGTTCCCAGCATTTTTTGCTACCGATCTAAAGACAAACCTTTAAAAACTAATTAAATTTTATTTAATTTTGCGCCGACTTCAAAAGTTATGATTAATTGTAGTGTTATAGGTTGTTTGGCGAAGGAAATTATTTTATACTTTTAGGCGCAATCTACAGTTCCATTTTCTGCCAATTTTCCTTCATTTTTAGTTGTTTGAATAGTAGTTCCTTTTTGGAGTCGGTTCTATTTTTTTACAAAAAGATTTTATTTAATAACAACTCGACAGTAAAAATATAATAACTATTAATTAAGTTTTAATTTTAATCAGTTTAATCCTTTCTATTATATACTACCATAGATATTTCACATAATAATAATAATAATAATAATAATAATAATAAAACTCTTAAAACTATAATGACGTCAATTTTACCCTGCAAGTTTAATTTTTCACAAAGTTTTATATCAATTTTAATATTTACACATGAATTTCTTTTCATTAAAAAAAAAAAAAAAAAAAAAAATCAACTCATAAACTGTTTTGGCAACAATTAAAAATTAAAATAAATTATGTATTTATATCTAAAAAAAAGTCTTTTTGAACTTTTTCGATACTGTCCATTTCGATAATGATTATTATTAATTTTCCTTTCTTGTTCTCCCCTCCCCCCCCCCCAAAAAAAAAAAAAAAAGGATTTTTATAAAATTTTGGCAAAAGCAAAATTTAGATTAGAACGGAGGGCTTTTTTTTTTTTTTTTTCCAAATTATAACATCGCTTTCAAATTATTCTATTATATTTTCGATAAATTTTCGATTTCGATAAATGTCCAACCATTGTAAAACTCGCGACGACGTTTTATCCGTAGATTGAGACTGATAGTCCTCTGTCCTAATAAAAGTAATGAAAAAAATTACAAAATTTATCAAATTATTTTTAACACTTTCCGTAAAATGTTGAAAATTGTTTATGACTTCGTTCTGCCCATCAGTCTGTCTGCGCTGTAATTCCGTAAATATTCATAGATTTTCTTGAAACTGATATATGTATTTCTAGATCACTATCGGATACGAGTACAGGGACACTCAAAAAAATTCCAAAGCATTGCTTTCTATGAAAGATATACTGTACCTTATTCTTTACCTTCATTTTGTAAAATTCATGAATAATTAACATTTATTAGTCATAATGCACACACACACACATACACGCAAAAAAAAAAAAAAGTTTTCTAGAAAACATGGTATGATTATCATTTACAGGGTCACACAAAAATATTCAGATACATTAAGAGTTGTAATTGAAGAATTGCATTTTCGTTTTGTTTAAGCATTTTCAAAACTTTTTAACAATCTTTAAGAGTAATTATGATTTAAATTGATCTATCTGTATGACCGGCTGTCTGTTTTCTAGCGTCAGTAAATATTTCCAGAATTTCTTCTGAATGATATATAATGTGTAACTCAAGTTCACTATTGCATCATTTTCTTAAAGGTAGAAAAGTTAAAATAAGTCGCAAAAATTTATATTTGTTAAAAGTTGAAATAGTGAAATTCGAAACTTCATCAGGCAAATAATAATAATAATAATAAGTGCAGTATGAAACCAACAACGTTAGATACAATTTTTATTAAAATCACACATTCAACTGTGAAGAAAATCATATTAATTGAAATTTTATTTTTCTGACTGAGTGAAAATAATGCCTGGACCGGGAGTCGAACCCCATATTTTTGACTTACAATGATGATTACAATGATGACTTACAATTAATATGATTTTCTTCCACAGTTGATTGTGTGATTTTAATAAAAATTGTATTTCTTTCTCCCATTATCTAATGGTGTTTTCCATTTCCTGCGGCTTATTTCTGTCGAGCTATCTACATGATAGACCAGAGATGTTTCTGCCTAAAGGTTGTCTGAGTGAGTAATGCTGACCGGGGTGTCAGCCTGGATAGCTCAATTGGTAGAACCTTGACATTGTAGGTCAAAGATCCGGGGTTCGACTCCCGGTCCAGGCATTATTTTCACTCAGTCGGAAAAATAAAATTTCAATTAACACAACAACGTTAGATTTCACACACATAGTTTGAAGACAGAAAAACTTTGAATTCAACTATTGAGCTATTAACGACTTTTATACATAAAAAAAAATAATAATAAATAAATAAATAAAATAAACGAATAATAAGAAAAATAATATTAGAGTTTGTTATAAATGCGTGGATTTTGGTTTATAAAAGACTATATTTTCGCCTATATTTCACCAATATCAAAATATATTTGTTTTCATTATTTAAAAACTAGTATCAGGTAATAGAAAAATCAGTTTATTTCGATATTTTAAGCGACGAACTTTCGTATGCAGGACCTGTTTGGAAAGAAAAGCAAGACCGAAAACTCATGCGGTACTCATTGATTATTAACATTTTCCAACTGTATGTAATTCTTATATCCTATAACTTTCAATGTTCTTTGTTTGCGTTATCATATAACGGACAGACAGCAGTTCTTAAAGGTGTACAAATAGACTAATTAAATTCATAATTACACTACACCGAAAAAAAAAATTCGAGGTCTGATACCATTCTTGCTGATTCTTATGTAAAATGACCTCCTGAATCCGAATAGGACTCCCATTTTGCCCAGTCACCCACCTTTTTCTAGAAAATCCTATTAAATGCACTAGTATTGGCTTATCATATTGATTTCGCAAATTACAAAATAATATGTTGTATGATTGCTGTTTTCAAATTAGTTTGTAAGATATGAATACTTGTTGAAAAGAAATAATAATACTAAAATAAATAAATGTTATTAATGAATGGTAGCACTTTTAGCAAAACTTTAATTTGGAAGAAATAAATGTTATTGAAAATAAAAATGTTAGGAAGTCGTTAAAAGTATGGGGCCTTAGGCCCGGGTCTCTGGCACCTAATGAAAAATCAGAGGCTACCCACACAGCACATACGTTCAAATTTTGTTGATTTCGCGTCTCGTACGTCCAAAACACGTCCCTCCAGAGAACTGACATCCCATTTTTGTCAGATGCTCACATAAATTCAACCATCATGTTGAATGTATGTGTCGTGAGTAACCAAATTTGGACATACATTATTAGAAAAATATCTTGGAAGTAATGTATTCCACAATTGAGCGAATTCATCCCCAATGAAGTGTCCTTTTACGTTGAATTCAACAAGCATGCAGCGTACTTTTTACTAAAACGGAACGAGCAACTGGGCATGCGCATTCAACCAACCATTCCACTTTTCCTCTCGTCCATCGCTTCGCTCGCCGCCATGTTTTTTTTGTAAAATGTGAAAGAATTGCGCTGTTTAATTAATATTGTGATTGTCACATTACCGTAGATTTGACGAACCATTCTAGCATGCCTTTATTTTAAGCAGAAATGAAATTATATTACAAGTAAACATTATACTGTAAACTTAATCAGAGTTTCCATTGCATTTTACCCATTCGAAATCGTCACATTTGACAAACATCTGAGATGTGCATTTCATCCTAATTATGTGTTTCTGAAGTGAAAACAATTTTACATTATCGTTCTGTACAGAATACGATTTGATAATAATTATCATGTAAGTATATAAAATCATTTAATTTTATTTTCATTTCTGATATTTGACTTTAGTGTAATAATGCATATTATCCCTGAATAGGTTTATTATTTGTAAAATTTAATTTCATGGGTGGTTTTAGTTTTTGCTTGTTGTGTAATAATTTCTTATCCGTTGATTTATAGTTCCATAAATATTATTACATGGCCAAATGGACCTTTCTTTTATTTTAAGCAGAAATGAAAATATCGGTACGGTACAAGTATTTTATTGTAAACTTAATCGGTATTTCCATTGTATTTTAACCATTCAAGCATGCCTTGATCAGTTGTTTACCTTTAATAAACAATCCAAAAATGTGTTCATAAAAGCTTAAATTTATTTTAAAACTGTTGTAATTTTATTTAACTCTCTCAAATTATTAAAAAAAAAAAAAGATTGATTTCATTAATGAAAGGTGTTATTTAAGTATGAGAAATTCAGTGATTCCGAAGTTAACTTATATGTATAACAACTGTAAAATTTTCTAACGAACAACGAACCATAGAAAATGAGAATAAACAAAGATTTCTCATGAGCTGCTTGTACTGGTTTGGATTCTCTTATCTAGAATATATGTATACTCTTTAACTTGTTTTTCACGAGTAATTTTTTTCCTAAATATTGTAAATATTATATATTTATATATATTAAATTTTATATATGCAGGGCCTGATTATCCAAAAGGCTCAGGAAGCACAAGCTTCCCCTCTAAAATTTAAGAGGGGACCCCATAAGGATTAAAAACATGGTCTTGAATTTTTTGTTTCATATTTTCACACTGAGATTGAATTTTTTCTGAGAAAGGTTACCTAAAACAAGACAAAACACTCACTATTTCGGGAAAAATCTAATATTTAACCTCAAAAATCTCAGTGTTCTTAATTAAAAAGTTGTATGATTTTAATGTTCTGTGTAGAAACCACCCAGGTGTACGATAAAAAATAAAAAAAAATAATAATAATAAACACACACTCTTTTTTGGTCTATAGCATTTTTATATTACTACTATATGTAACAGGAAAACAAGATTTTCAAAAATGAAAGGGGGCCCCGAAATGATGCTGAGCTTCTCCTAGCTACAAAGCTTAATCGGGCTCTGTATATATGTGCAATTTACAATTAGAAGCCAAACCATTAATTTCTCTTTCTCTTATCTACAATATGCATACGTTTTAATTTATTAAATTTAGTTATGTTTTTCTCAAGAGTAATTTTTTCCTAAATGTTGTAAAAATAAAATATTTGTATATATTAAAAATATATGTGCAATTTACAATTAGAAGAGAAGCCAAACCATTAATTTCTCATTCTCTCACTTTTTATTTAATGATTTTAAATTGATATTTTTAGTCTTCTGCTATTTATGTGTTAATACCAATAGCAGAAACAGTGCAGCTAACACTGCAGTTTAATTTAATAATCTATAAATGAGATACGCTTAGCAATTTTTCTCCTGAATGTTGTAAATATTATATATTTATATATATTAAATATATATATGTGCAATTTACAATTAAAAGAGAAGCCAAACCATTAATTTCTCTTTCTCTCACTTTTTATTTAATGATTTTAAATTGGTATTTTTAGTCTTCTGCTATTTATGTGTTAATACCAATAGCAAAAACAGTGCAGCTAACACTGCAGATTAATTTAACAATCTATAAATGAGATACACTTAATAATAATAATAAATCAATGTCGTAGCTAAAGAGTTATACTTTCTCCTTTGTACAAGCAAATTTTGCACATTTTATGAATTATATTATTTCTTTTTATTATACCAGACCTGATCCCAGATTCTGTGATTGCAGAATTTTGTTTTATTGTAGATATATATAAAAAATTCTTCCTGTGCACATGTGTATACGCATATTTATATAAAGTCTAAAATTACAGTTAACATTACATAAACTATGACAATTGTAACTTCGTGTTGATGGTATTTTTTGATTAGGCATAATTTTTGTTTTTAAAAATTTGATTTCTCTTGGAGGTAATTATTAAATGTAAAATATTACTCATGATATGTTTTTTTTTCCCTCTAAAGTTGGAATATAAACTTTGAAATGGTTTTTTTTTCTTCCTGTACTATGCAGTATTTATAAGCTATTTTTTTTTTTTTTTTTAATTTTGGCCTTTTGTATTTTTCTTCCCAGATTATTTATTTAAGAAGTTTATGAAGAATATGTAAGGAATCTAGATTTGGCCTGCAGTTTCCTAGCAACCCTTCAGTTTTAAAAGCTTGCAAATTAATTAAGTAAGATGCTTACTTTCTGCATAATTATAACATAACTCACTACTATTCTTTTTTAATTCACGATTCTCAATGTTTCTTGAAAGTGGCATTTTGGGCTCTCTTTATATTGGTGGCTAATAACAATACATTATAAATGACATTTATTTCTTTTATTGATGAATTTCAACAGTCAATGAGATAATGAGCTTTTTACTATAACAGATAGTTTTTAGCCATTCACGTAGAGATAGATCAAAATGCTTTATTTATTTAAATGTTATTTTACAACTATGTATATAAGCTTTTAAATTATATTAATAATGTTTCTGTAATTTAGTATACTGGTTATACAACTATATTGATTTATACAACAGATTCTTTTTTTACATATGTTTAAAATTATTTTAGACATATTTATCAATGTACATGTATGTAGTGTGCACCTATATATATTCATTCATGTTCATAAAAAAATCATGTATGTATTTTGCTTAAAATCAAAACAATCTTTCAAGCTATTTCAAAATTTTGTAGTAAGCATGACTAATAATCAAGATTACTAAGTATTGTACTAAATGCTAATAAATTAAATTGTATTGTATACACTTGTGATTTAAGTTATACAGTTATATAAAACGTTACTTATTTTTAACTGTTAACTTCAATACTTAACTTTAAATCAAAGAAAAGTTCAAATTAAAGCCAACTATTTTATCTTTATTTTGTAGTAAAAATAAACTGTAATAACAATAAATGGTTTTATTTATTAAGGATATAATAAAAAAACTAAATGTTTAAATTAAAATACAAATAAAACTGAAATATTTTTAATTGGTAATTGCAATACTTAACTATGAATCAAAGAAAAGTTCATATCAAAAACATAGTATTTTACCTTTATTTCACAGTAAAAAAGAAACTGTAATAATAATAAATGGTTTTATTTATTAAGGATATAATAAAAATGTATGGTTGAAATAAAATATATAATAAAATTAGGACAGTAATGCTATGTACATTATGCTTTTAAATGTTATAAAGCGTTTTGCAAAGAAGTTTGGATAAAATTTCAAAACAAATAAAAATAGTAAATTAAATATGCTTATTTAAATATATATATATATATAATTAAAATCAGGTTTATGTTAAAAATGATATAATTTGTAGTCCAAATTAATCAATATAGAACAAAAAATGTCCTGATCCGTAATTCCCCCGGGGTCAGGGTGTGATCGATACTTACCCGGTTGCTGGGGTAATTACTGATCAATGAATTTTTTCAATTAATCAAACTTTTGAAACATTTTAATCAAACTCTATATTTTATTGAATTGACACATGGTAAAGCTTTAACCATGCTGAATTTGGTTAACATCAATTGTGATATTTTTAGAGTTATTTAGATGTTTTTATTTTTTTGATCGGGAATTACCCTCGTCCACCCTAAAATCTTATCCATGCTATGGAACTGATAAAATAATTTTGAAAAAGGGTAATTTATTAGGGAAAATGACATCATAATCTGAAACAATGTATTAAGAGGAAACTTTTACTCATACTACCCAAAGAAAATAGAATAAAGAGTTAAGAAAAATAAAAGTAGGATATCTTAAAAAACTTATATTTAGGCTAAACTAATATAATTTGAATCAAGAAAATTTTTTCACGCTATACCCATTAACAAAATTCACATTTTCATTTTCATCTTATTACTTTCATTTATTCTTTTAACTTTTCTATATTGAGTCGGGACAATTCATTAAACAAGCAGTGACAGCTGACTTGAACTGTATGTAACTGATTATATGTAATTAAATGGGTATGGAGTTTTTAAAAAAAATTTGGAGGCTTCAGCAGGGACCGTTGTATTCCTGTGGAGCACTGTGGCACTCATGTTTAATGGACCCCTCCTTCTCAAATTTTAATATTTATATTCTATTAATCTATACAGAGAAAATATTTTAAAGGTAAATATTTTTTTCTGCACATGATTATACAGTTTACGAAAGGATTAAACACTGATTATCTATATTTAAATAATTGATAACATACTATCATTTTACGGCAAAGTATCTATTGTTCGAAAAAATACAAACAACGTTCAATCTTCCATAGTGCACACAATGGAAATATTCACAATTAGTAAAAAAAATTGTATTTTATGTTATAGGATAAAAAATCAATAAACAAAAAAGTGTAACTTATGATGAAGTGTAACTTACAACTATTTTAATTATAATTAATATGATAGTTAATGTAAGATTTATTGTTCTGATTTTGTTTATTGTGTGTACATGTATGCAATCAGATTTAACATTATTTTTATTATTGAATAATTTATATTGTGTCAGTTGCCTGTTACCACTTTTGAGAGGGGGGGGGCATGAAAAGTTCAGCCTTTTTTTCTGTAAGCTTGTACCATGTCTGAAATTTGAAAATTTTATGGATTTTAGTTTTTTTTTTACTTTTTTTTAGTATAGACAAATAGTTTTTTTATTCGTTTTATTTTTATTCTTTGAAATTACTTTTTATTTAAGCACAAAAACTTTTTTATAAATTTCATTGTTTACTTTGGTTGTAACTTTATTTATAATTTTAGTAATACATATTAGGGTATTTATTTGCATTGTATAATTTTATATTGCTACTATTCAGAAGTTCTTAAAAGATTGTTTTTATCATATTAACTAGTATGCTGTGGCCATCACAGGTCTTTCTTCTATATAATCCTGTACATATTTACACAATGTAAATTATTTGTTAAATTATAATTTATTAAAATTATTTTGCATGATGGATGCAGACGATTTTTATCTGAAAGTAGTTTAATATTAAATGCCAAAAGAAAATCAGTTTTGTTCAGACATGAGAAGAAATGAATTTTCTTCCCATTATTTCATTTATTTATTTTTTCATTAAAAATGGAAAAAATCAATAACTTAGTATAAATTATCACTGATCTATTGTTCGATCATTCATTTAAAAGGTGTTGACGAGTTCTTTCGAAGATACCCATATTGAAAATTAACGAAAGGGGGATGGAGCAGAGCAATGTTCCTACATGCACTTACCTTTTTCCCCTAGCTTACTACTACTGTTAGCAATAATTCATCCAAATTTTACAATCATGCTTAAAATAATTCTCATCATGTTCATTTATACAAAATTTCGTCTTGTATTGCCATGTTAAAAATTTAGAAAGAATAGAATAACAGCACGGCCTGTTGAGTGTTTAATCCCCAAATCTAATCATTACCAGTTTAGGTAAGGCTCCAACTAAATACCAAGTTTTGTTCAATGGTTTTGAGATACAGTACCTACAAAGTTTGTAACACACACGCAGACAGACATTTTCTAAAAGCAGTCAAATTGTGATCAGGAAATCTCAAAACATGTAAATACGTCAAAAACTGTTTAAAAATTTTCACAAAACCAATATTTCCTTCTTACATAGAAGACAGTAAAAATAAGATTTTTTTTGCTAAGTTTTTTATGGCAAAAATGAAAGAAAAAATCGATAATGTTGTTTTAAATTAACGCAGATCAGTGGTTCAGCCATTAATTATTTTTTTTTTTTTCTTTTTCGTATGTATATAAAGAGAAAGTATTGCATTAGTAAAAAGTTTCAAACTCCAGTTTTGATGGATTTACACGTTTCAGGATATTCTGACTTCTGATCACGATTGAACTGATTTTAGAAAGTGTCTGTCTGTCAGTCTTTCTCTCTCTGTGTGTGTGTGTGTGTATCACTAATGTAGTAGACACTGCATCTCATTAACCAATTAACAAAGTTTAACCAAACTTGGAATTTTGTTGAAACCTGACATAAACTGATGCAGATTTGATTTGGCGATCAATTGTTCAACAGGTCGGGCTGTAAATTTTTAACGTGAACAAAACAAAATTTCATATAACTCTAAACAATGTAATTATAAAATTAATTGTTAATTAATAATTGTTAATCAATGATTGTAAAATTAATATAAATAATTGATAATAGTAGTAATAAATTAGGGGGGGGGATGTGCATCTGAGAACTTCGTTTCCTGTAGTGATGTAACTCTGTTAGATAAAAATCGTCTACATTTATATGGAAAATAATTTAATAAACTTCTATTTTATGATTTTGGTGTATAATTAAAATTATACAGAAGAAAGTCTTGTGGTGGCAATATCACACTAAAGGTATTGATAAGCTCTTTTGAAAGATACCCATGGTGAAAACTTGTCCCCTCTGGGCAATAAATGTAAAGGAAAATATATTCCATAGTCTGCAGAACTGCTTTTCTTTTTCTGTTTTTTAGTAGCTTTCAATATAATTTATATATATTTTTCCATACATTTGGACAGTGATCATTGTATTATGTGATCTGTATAAATCATGTTAAAAAAAATCACCTAGGAAGATCTATAAATAAAGCTTATAAAATAAAATTTGATTCGTAGAGTTTAGAGTGCTATTCAGTCAAATGTGATATCATTGACAGTTTATTATCTACAATTTGACAGTAAAAATATAAAAAATAATTATAATAGAACTAACCTTTAATAGCTATTTGTTTTTAGCATCATGAAGTATATATATTAACATTTATCAATAATTGTTTCAAAATTTTTAAGTTATAATGATGTTCTATTATTATTATTATTATTATTCACGTTTAATTTTAATATGTTTGTCAACTAATTTAAAACTAATATAAGGTTATTATTATCATGTTTCAATTAATTAAAAAATGATGAAAAATTTGAAAAATCGGGCTTTAAAATGCACTAGGATGATGTCTCAGTAAGCATCTTCGTGTTGAATCACATGACTGTCTTTATTACCATTTTAGTGCTATGCTGTCTGGAGACACGTCCAGACACTGTCTTTTTTATATATGAAGATTTACTCGTATTATTGAAAAATCTAGTACTTATTGTAGATGAAAATTCAAAACTGATTGGTTTCAATTAAATAATCATACAAAATTGTTTCTTATAAATACCATAACTTGCATATTGTTATTGAGTATAATTTTTGGTTTATGGGAGGACATAACTGTCAGTTTTTATTTATTTATTTTTCCTTTTGAAATGTTTTTTATTTTCTCTCTCTGCAGGTGCTGCGAGAACTTGTCTATTACAGAGAAAAACATTAGATGTTGAATTAAAATAGTAATGTTCAATTAGCTTCGCTATGCAAATAAAGAAATTTTATGTAATTTTTAAAATAAAAATGCATAAATACATATTGTTTCTTTTGATTCTTTTTGAAATTTGAATCTCAAACCAATACAGGTAGGTTGGAAGTCAGTCCTTCATGGTATCTTGCCGAACAGTCTACAATTTGTAGTAGTTAAAACAAATTCAGCATATGGAACAAAGCACAAGTTTGATTAATATGTTTAATCAAATAGAAAATACGTATGTATATATATATAAAAAAAAACATATGTTAAAAAAAAAAAAAAAAAGTTAAGCAAATCACTTTTGATAAAAATATGTGTGTTTTTAAGCTACGTAAGTACTTTCTAATTTTTTCTTTTGTTTTTATATTTTATCTAAAAATTGCACTGAGTTTAATTTTGTTTCTAATTTTGACATTCACTGAGACTTGATTCTTGGCTTTTTCTTTTTAGCTGCATTTCATTGATACAACCTGTCGTCCGAAAAAGTGGGATCATATTAATTATAGTTTAGTGATTACCTCTACAGTTTTACATCACAACCATCATTATGCATCACGATGTGAAAACATGGAGGTAATCAGGAATTTAACTGCCTGTAATTAATGTGATCCAACTTTGTTGAATGCCAGGTGGTATGAAATGCTACTAAAAAAAAAGTCAAGAGTCAAGTTCTTTGAACGTCAAAAGGGGATGCAACTTACTTGGAACAATGAGAATGAATATGTTCATAAAGATAAAATTTATATGGTGGTATTTAAAATATTTGAAAATTGTATATACAGTACACTTATTATGCTGCTATTGCACAAAAACTTTTTGCACAACATTTGAACCGGTTTTTGCTCTAATTTCTGGAGACTGAAAAAAATTTTTGGTTCAGAAAGTTCTCCAAAATACTTCAGATCTCAGTGGATGGTGTCACATTCAGTCTATGCCTAGAACCGGTTTGTAGCTGCATCTATAATGAACCAGTTCTGGTCCTAGACTGAAAGTGGTGCCATTTACTCAGATAAAAAAAGGAGAGTGACAAAAAATCAGTTTCAACTGTCAACATCACCTAAAACATGTGCTGAGGAAGTTCTGGATGGAAAGAATGATATACATATAAGCTCTGAATAAAGCTATTAAGTTTTATCTTTAATTACAGTATAAAAGTTTCATGTTTTTTAGTAATAGTAAAATGTGGAATTGATTCATTTTTCTAATTTGGATTCTGTGTCTCCATTTGACATATTTGTGATCCATGTTAGTTAAATGTAAATTGGAAGAATGTAATGTTTTTATTATAAGCTTTTAAGACAAAGTTGTAGCAATTCAAAAATCATGAGAAAGGCTCAAAAAATGTTTAAAAAATTGCTTAAAATTATTTACAAGGAATTAGGTGAATAATAATTAATGTTCATTAGTTGTTAATTAAAGAAAACACTGTTATTTATTGACATAAATTTTACTATTAAAGATGTGATTCTTTAGATTAGGTTAATGCCCAGTGGGTGATCCATGTATGCTAAATTAATTTTATATTCAAAAATCTGGAGTAACTCTGTTTGACTTTCTGATAAATTAAAGTAAAAGAAGTTGTTAAATGAAGAGAAGAGTAAATTATAATAGGGCATTTGAATAATTTTCTCCATATAGTGTGTTCTTTAACATTATTGCACTTTAAAGAATTTGAGCCTGTAGATCATAATGTTAAAGAATTTCGCATTGTGTCACTATAAAATAACTAAGCTCTAGATACTCCAGAATCAATAGGTCTTGTGTTACGGTGACCTATAGCATATATACCAACATTCAGGTAAATTCATCAATGCATTCAGATGCTATCATGTTCACTCACACATATATACTACACACACATGCATATAGTACCGTGAAAATAGCAAAAATGAACTCTGAGACCTCAAAGCCTATCGAAATACCAAAATCTCAAAGTAAAATTTTTGTCATGATTACAATATTTTCTTTACATATATATGTTTGTAGAGTATAAGTAATATTGCTATTGCTAGGGGATAAGGCTGATTATCTATTTTATGAATTTAAAACTGCAGGGATACTTTTTTATATTTGTGTGTTGGGGGGGGGGGATTTACTCCCCAACAGACAGAATTTTCTGTAATGATTTGCAGACTGCAGTATAGAACTGCTAAACTAACTTTTAAATCACATGTAGCTATTAGCACTTAATAAATTAAGTAATATCTGCATATAAAAGGAAAACGAAGAATGTACAAAAGAACAGTAATCTAGAGACATGATGTAAATTGTATTACTTTTCTTATCTGTATACATGGTAGAGAAAGTATTGTTTTTGGATCAAATAGCTGAAATTGAGTTTTTGTTAAATTTAAATGTTTTGAGGTCCCCTGAATCTGAAAATCATGTTTTTAGCAGTTAGTCTGTATATCTGTCTGTTATCAACATATCTCTAGAACAAATAGTAGCAGAAAGTCGAAACTGTAATGTACAAAATGCGCATCATATAGACGCTACACTAAACTTTTCTTTGAGATCAAGCAAGTAGTTCATGTACAAGGGCATCCAAGAGAATTCAAACATATTATCCTTGGAAAAATTTCGAGTAAGTACAGTGTAACAGCATTAAGCTGACAAAAACATTTTTTTTTTTTTTTTTTTTAATGCATAAAAACATGTTTTGTGTATATTGTGATATGGAAATCATTCATCTGTTGTGTACAGGGCTACCCAAAATATTTGGATATTTGGGGCTATACTTATATTGACCAAACGTCCCCATTTTCTGGGGACAAATGGGGACTTCCTTTTTTTTTTGAAGGCATTTTTCTAAGTTTTAAATAATTGTAGAAAGTAAATTATTAATCAGTAATACTTTATTTTTAGTCCTTATTTATTAGGAATGAAAAAATACACCCATAATTGGATAATTGTAGCAATTTTTAACGCTTCTCTATTATAAAGGTATTTTGATCTGGTCAGCCTAGCTATATTTGAAAATTGCTGGAATAGTAATTCATTTTTTGTTAGGTGTTTTTTGTTTGGGACTAAATTTAAGTACACAATATTATTTATAGACAATATGACAACAGAGCTACCAAAATTTGAGCTAAATGTTCTTTTATATTCAATGTAATTGATGGAAGTGCTTCGATGCACGTTACTGTGTCGACAAACACTGCTCAGAAAGAAAAATTAGTGTTTCAAATTCATACTGTAAAAAAAGTAATTTTTAAAATTTAACTTTGTTTTTTCTTGTATAATATCATGTTTTGAGGTAACCTGATTACAAAAGTCCAATTTTTAGTGATCAATCTGTATGTATTTATTTATATTACCATATCTTAAAAAATCTGGTGTGTCACACACATCATTTTCTCTTACCCTGCATTTCAATATTATAATGATTGATTGCATATTAAATTTTAAGTTCAATAGCATAAGATAATAAAATTCAATATACTTTTAGAACATTCTAAAATAGTTTTAAAAACAATTTTATTTGATATACAGTTCTGTGCATAGAATTATTACAAAAAAAAAAACCAGGCTATTATTAATTTACCTTCAAACTTGCCAGTATTTATAAAATTTTTGCCGGTAACCTAATATGAAATTCAAAGTGCTAAATTTGAATTTCCTGCAGTTATTTACTATTAAGTTATGCGATAACAGATACACATACAGACCAACTGCTAAAAATTGGACTTTCATAATCAGGCCACTTCAAAACATGATATAATACAAAAAACAAAGTTGAAAATAAAACTTCAAAAATTACTTTATTTACAGTATGCATATGAAACATTAATTGTGCAGTGTTCGGCACCATAGTAAAATATACAAACCACTTCTGTTAATTAGATTCAATAGAAAAGAACATTTTGCTTAATTCTGAGTATCCCTGTGTATTGTCTATAATCAATATGCACTATTAAGAATACTTTGTATTAAAAATTAGTCTTCTTTGAAAAGCATTTAACGCAAAAGGAATTATGATTCCTCCAAGTATAGCCCCATCCAAATACTTTAATTGGCCTTGTAAATGAATGATGAATAATTTTCATACCACAATCTACACAAAACATGCTTTTAAGAATTAAATATATATATATATATATATATATATTCCATTTTGGTTAAGTCAGCCTGTAGATGTTACACTGTATTTGCCATATATTTCCCCTTAGACAATGTATTTGAATTCACTTGGATGTTCCTGTACACAAACCATTTGCTTGGTCTCAACGAAAAGTTTACTGTAACATTCCTATATGATACGCATTTAGAATACTAAGTTTGAACTTTCTGCTATTATTTGTTCTTGAGATATGCTGATAACAGATACACACTCAGACTAACCGCTAAAAACATGGTTTTTGGATTCAGGGGACCTCAAAATGTATAAATATGATAAAAACACACTTTCAAAAATTTGACTGATAAACAATACGTTACCTATATACCCCTTTAGAAATATATACATAATGTTAAAAAGCATTATCATTAGCTCTGAGACAGTTAGCTAAAAATATTTAAAAAATGCATTGTCAACGTGTTCTGAGCTTTTCTGAAAGTTTCAAATGCCTAACTAATCAAGAAGTCAGTTAAAAATTGATTGCAAGATCTGTACTTGTAACGCTGCCGAAGGCAACAGGGACCTGAAACAGTTCTCTAAAAGTATTAAAAAAATGCATTTTCACCATGTTCTGAACTATTCTGAAAGTTTAAAATGTCTAGCTGGTTGTAAAGTTAGTTAAATAAATTTTCTGTTGAATCATATAAACACTGCTGAAGGCAGCAGGTATCCAAAACAGTTGGCTGAAAATAATAAAAAAAATGCATTTTGAATGTGTTCTGGGCTTTTCCGAAAGTTTCAAACGTTTAGCCAGTCAGGAAGTCAGTTAAAAATCATTTGCAAGATCTGTACTGGTAACGCTGTTGAAGGCATCAGGGATCCGAAACAATTGGCTAAAAGTATTAAAAAAATGCATTTTCACCATGTTCTGAACTATTCTGGAAATTTCAAATGTCTAGCTAGTCGAGAAGTTAGTTAAATAAATTTTCCGTTGAAACCGTATAAACGCTGACAAAGGCAGCAGGGACCCGAAACAGTTCTCTAAAAGTATTTTTAAAATGCATTTTCACCGTGTTCTGAACTATTCTGAAAGTTTTAAATGTCTAGCTGGTTGAAAAGTTAGTTAAATAAATTTTCTGTAGAATCATATAAATGCTGCTGAAAGCAGCAGGTATCCGAAACAGTTGGCTTGTTGGCTAAAAATAATTTTTAAAAATGCATTTTCAACAGGTTCTGGGCTTTTCTGAAAGCTTCAAATGTCTAGCTAGTCGGGAAGTCAGTTAAAAATCATTGCAAAATGTGTACTGGTAACGCTGCTGAAGGCACCACGGATCCGAAACAATTGGCTAAAAGTATTTTAAAAATGCATTTTCGCACTGTTCTGAACTATTCTGAAAGTTTCAAATGTCTAGCTAGTCGAGAAGTTAAATAAATTTTCTGTTGGAACCATACAAATGCTGCCGAGGGCACCAGTGGCCCTCAACTATTTGCTAAAAATATTTAAAAAATGCATTTTCACTGTGTTCTGAGCTATCCTGAAAGTTTCAAATGTCTAACTAGTGAGGAAGTTAGTTAAAAATTGATTGCAAGATTTGTACAGGTAACGCTGCCTAAGGCAGCAGGTATCTTAAGCAGTTGGCTAAAAGTATTTAAAAAAAATGCATTTTCACTGTGTTCTGAACTATTCTGAAAGTTTCAAATGTCTAGCTAGCTGGGTAGTTAAATAAATTTTCTGTTGAATCATATAAAAGCTGCTGAAGGCAACATGTATCCGAAACAGTTGGCTAAAAATATTTAAAAAATGCATTGTCAACGTGTTCTGAGCATTTCTGAAAATTTCAAATGTCTAGCTAGTCAGGAAGTCAGTTAAAATTCGATTGCAATATTTGTCCAAACAATTTTTGAGTTAAAGTTTTTTGTTACTTTATGGCCAAAAGCTTTGTATTTTTGGTCATTATGAACCTAATTTTCTTAAATATCTCCAAAACGGAAAATTATACAAAGTCCAAAAAGGGAGGTGCACAACTGGATGTTATAACAAACCTATGTACCAAATCGCAACTTTCTACGTCCAATCGTTTTTGAGTTATGTGACACACACACACATGCGTACGACGTCACGAAAAATCGTGTAAAGTCGCTTATATCGCTAAAACGAGAGCTCGTGTTAAGACGACACTTGCAGGTGTACAACTGGACATCATGACAGTCACACATATAAATTGGCAACATTCAGCGACCATTCGTTTTCGAGCAATGTGAAATACAAAATCCATTTCGCAAATCGGGATTACTATAATTCCTTATACTTTGTACTTTGAGTACAAAGTATAATTCCTTATACTTTGTTGGAAGTAAAAAATGGTGCAGAATTTTATGAAACCAACTAGAAATTTTCAAGGAATTTGAAAAAATAATAATTGTTGCCTGTACAAAAAAACAAAAACAAAAAAAAACAGTATTTTGCAATGAGCAAAATTATGTCTCATATTCTAATAAGATGATATACAAAGTTTTATCTGAAAAACTTCCAGGTGTGATCTGAAAAAAAAAAAAAAAAAAAAACTATCTTGCCAAATTTTCTGCCTGGGTAATGAATTCCATTAAAATCTACCAAAATTGGATATGGAATATACATATTTGGATTTCATCCAAGTTTTATAGAAGTTACATACAATCAGCATAACTGATGCATTTTTCTTTTTTTTTTTCTTTTTCTTTTAAGCATTTTAATGCACTTATTTTAAACAGGGAAGCCAAAAGCATTGGCCATGCTTTTTATTATGCAAATATTAATTTTAGACAAAAATATACAGGTATTGATTTTAAGCATATATTTTTAAACCCTGATATTGAAAATCAATATCACACTTATGTTTAAAATTAATCTCTGCATTATAAAAAACAAGGTCAATGCTTTTGGTTCCCCTGTTTAAAATAAGTGCATTAAAATTCTTAAAAGGAAAGGAAAAAGAAAAGAAAAATGCATCAGCTATGTTGATTTTACGTAATTTCTATAAAACCTGGATGAAATCTAGATGTATATTACATATTCAATTTTGGTTGATTTTACATGATTTAGATGAGATCTGGATGTATATTTTACATCCAAATCTAGTTGATATTACATGAAATGGCTGAAAACACAATGTTTCATTTACATCCAAATTTGGTTGATTTTACATGAATTGGACAAACTCTGAATGTCTTACATAACAAGTTGGTTGATATTACGTACCAACTAAGTCTCATTTGGGGCCATGTTACAACTTTGCTTGTGACATTTCAACCAAAAATCAACCAAAGCAGATAGCAAATTTCAACGTAATGGGACGTGATATTTGATCGCGATTACGTAATATCAACCTAATCGGGATGAAGTGTGTTGTGTGGGTAGTCGTATGGAATTTTGCCGACATTTATTAGTGGCTTGATGATGGTTGTAGATATATTTCCATGGTGATATAAAATCTACTTATACCATTTAAATTTGTTAGATACATTTGTTAAATATACTGGAGATAGATTAACGCAATATATATATATATATTGCGTTATCCCCCTTGTGCAGTGTAAGGCCGTAATACTAATAAAATATCGGTTAGTCATAATCTTAATTTGTTAAACTTATTTGTTAAACTTAATTTGTTAATCATATTTTAATAACATTATTTGGCCAAAATCATATTTAAATTGACATTTGTTATTTATATGCATAAAATAATGCTTTCTGTACAATATAATGTGATTAGAATTAATATTCAGCATTAATATTTACAGAGCCGTACAAAAATATTCAGTTACATTAAGGATTATATTTCAGAAATGCTGTAATAATTTCTTTCCTTTTTAGTAAGCTTTCTTAATACTTTGTGATGATGTTTATGAGTGATTATTGTTTGAATTAGTTTGTCTGTTTTTCCGTCCATCTGATTGTCCGTCTGTGTATATCGGGACATCTGCCCACCTATTGTGTATTTAAATATTTTCGTAATTTCTTCAAACTGATATATGTTATTCAGATTTATTATGCGATGTTCCTAATTTAACATGAGGTATGTATAACCAATGGCTTGTGTGCAGGGACATCCAAATGGATTCCAATACATTGCGTTCTAGGCGAGTTATTCCTATAAACCATATCTTAATACATTTATTTTGCATAAATTATAACGAATCTCATATTTATTTTTCATATGTAAAAAAAAAAAAAAAAAAAGAATATTATAGAGCTTAGTATGATTAGCATTACTATTTACAGGGCTACATTACAATAATCAGATACATTAAGGATTAAGGGCTACAATTGAATATTGTTGGTATTGCATTGCCGTTTGTATTAAGCATTTTTAATACGTGCCAATATTGTTTAAGTACAATTATAAATTCACTTAGTCTATATGTCTGTCATTCTGTCTGTCTGTTCTGCGATCACGGTGGAAAGTTCATTGAATGTTAAAAGTACATACATGAGTGTTAAAGTTTAGTGTAATTGAAAGTGTTAATAATCTATGAGAAACGCATAATTTTTCATTCAAGTTACCTTAAATCAATTAGGAAACTTCTGAATAATTTTTATTTATTTATTTATTTATTTATTTGCTATAACTTCCCGACAAAAAATGGATTTATTATTTTTTAATAACTCTTTTAAAATAAAGCATTAAAGAATATCTGTTATAAGATTATGATTAAAAATCAAATGAATCTCTTAATTTTGAAGCACAGTTATATTTCTTCACCATAAAAACATTGTTTTAGTTTAAACATATATTAGAGCGTAAAAGAAATGTAAGTCATAGTTTTATACTTATAATATCAACGACTTAAATAAAGATACTTTCGAAAAAAAAAAAAAAAAAAAAAGAGAGAGGGAGAGAAACGAGAAAGAAAGAAAGAAAAAACTGCGTATCTATTTATTTAAGCTTTTAACGTAAGGCATTAATCTTCTGTAATAGATAGATTTTTATACGATAGCAAACACTTAATTAATGTTTCTCCGAAAGAAACGAAACACGTAATTAACTTTTAAAAAAAATAAAGAAAACAAAAAAATGTCAAGAAAAAGTGTTCTAACAATGTTATCAGTTAAAAAAACACAGAAATAACAATGTAATTACAAGTTATTTATTTAAAACTACTAAAACAAAAGTTAGAATATTTGAAACGCCAAGTTCGTATTATGAATTCGTATTTATTAATTAGTTCCATGTTTTTCGGCAAGTGATATTTCCCCAAGCTTATGTAAAATTTTCTGTAGCTGGTATCGCCATCTAGTATTGAACAGATGAAATATTATTTGAAAAAAAGCTTTTTCTGTTCGGTAAAAAAAGTATATGCATTTTTATACATACTAAAAAAATATATATTTGAGATTCCAATGGGGGAAAATAAATAATTAAAAGGATCATTCTTAACGATAATATATATTTTTTTTTAATTCTTTTATTTATTTATTTTTTATTTTTTTATGAAATCTACTTATTTTCAAAACGGATATCTAATAACTATTTTGAACAATAACGTTTGGATTTTCTAGAAAAATTATTAAAGACGTGTAAATGGCAAAATCGCATCGACCACAAGTATATGAAAAATGTAAGATCACAGATATTTTTATTTTAGTATTCATTAAACAAAATTTCACAAGTATGACTCAAATACCTCTATAAATATACGGTTTTGTTATATAATGATGAAAAAAGAAAAAGAGAGAAAGAGGGAGAAAAAAAAGGGATAAGAAGAAAAAAGAAAAAAAGAAAAAGAAAAAGAAAACCATTGCAGATAGACTGAGAAAAATAAATAAATAAATAAATGAAAGACTGAACGATACAGTATTAATATATATAAAAAAAGCAATAGTAGGATTTTAAATATTTGGTATATTTAAGACCCACTTTGAACAACTAGGGAATAGCATGCTTAGAAAAAAATGTATAAACTATTTTAATCTTTTATAAAAATGTTCTTCTTTTCTGCATAAAATATGCTGTTGGAATAAAAGTAAAATTCTGGTTAAAGTGGATACAAACAACAGTCTGTTCGCTTCCCATCACACAGATTCACTCTTTCTCCTTTCCCTTTTAAACTATAGCATTTTTGTTGCTTTGTTTTACAAGCTATCTCATTCAAAAATGAGGTTTTTCAAATTGAGATTTTTGAATATTACTCTTTAAACATTTTCTTTAGCTTAGTAATAAATAAATAAATAAATAAAATTCTCTCTCAGATAAATGGCATTATGTTCAAAAAGTGTAATGTTCTAAAGTGTAAAACAGAAATCAAAAGCTTCATTTTTGAATGATATATCTTTATAATAAGAAGCAACAAAAATTCCATAGGATTAACATGGGAAGGAAGAACAGATAAATCTAACACATGGCGAATCTAACACAGTTCTATTTTCAATAGAAGCCGAGTTCAGGATTTTTTTTTTTTTTTTTTTTTAATTCTAGTATAGAACAAGTTGCATCCAAGTTGCTACAAGCGTTTGATCAACGTTTCTGAATACGCGGAATTACTATTTTGGGGTGTACTTAACGCTGATTATATTTGTCGTGCGAGTCGCTGTTTCGAGAATATACATTAAATAAAGTACATTCATTGGTTAAAAACCTACCTGTTTGTTTACGAATTACATTCTTGACGTAAGAATCGGCATTTTCGTAACAATGTATTGGAAATCAACATTGTACAATTTGACACCAATTTTAAAATTTGACATTTCTTGTCGCTTATTGCATTATTTGAATATAAAATAGCTAATTTTTTCTTTTCTTTTCTCTTCTTTTTTTTTTAGTGATTTCACCGTACTTACGTGGTGTTTTTTAGCTTATAAATTGGAAATAATTATTGTTTAATTGTTAAACTTCATTTTACGTATAATGCTTACTGCGCTTACACATTATTACTCTATACATTATGTAAATGTTTAGGAATTTCTGTCCAGAGAAACAGAAAAGTTTTCGTTCCAAATGACTTTTGAATTCAGTTTTAAATTGATACTTTGTAACAAGAAGTAAGTAGTGCATACAATATAGCTTCTTAATCCTCTTTTCTCAACCGTTGCTTACAAAATGCCTACTCGAAGAAGAAACATGTTTAAAAGAATGGAGAGATACAGAGTAATGCTAAGCATTTAGTTAAAGAGGATTTAAATAATTTGCTTTACTTAAATATTTAATATTCGTTAAAGGTTTCATTCTTGAGTATGTTTATTTTAGATTTTTATTTTTTTTTTAAACGAGGCTAGAAGCAAAATATGTGAGAAAGAATTGATAATTAAATTGTCCATTTTGTATTCTGCAATAATAGAAATGAAAGGTTAAATTTAGTCATGACAATTTTCTCTTTTTATAGAAACTTCATTAATTTAAATAGAATATGTTATTACATTATTTATTTCTTTATTTTATAAAAATGCATTCATTTCGGAGTAAGATTTTTTTGTTTGAAACAACAACAACAACAAAAAAAAAAAAATCAATTATTATTGATTTATTTTTGAAAGAAATAAATTTATTTTGTTACTAAAAACTGAATGTATTTATTTTTTACTATTACAAACACAATTTTGCAAAACATGTGTATCCATCTCTACATTGTAGTCTCAAAAATAAATAAATAAATAAATAAATAATAATAATAATAATAAATCCTGACGTATTGTAAACTCTTTTTTTTTTTTTTTTTTTTTATCATGAAGTTCCGTATCATTTCGAAAGTTGCTTGCTGAAGCTATGAAAATAATTGTGATTATGATGATGGCAAAATTAAAAAAAAAAATGGAAATTGTAATAATGGATCACTTGGTGCAACTGTTTCTTTCAATGATTTTGAAAATTCCATGTCTAAATTTAGCGGCGAACCGCATGAAAATATTATTGAATTTTTTTCAGAATTTGAAGAATTGTCAATAATGTTTAATTTAAATGAGTTACAAAAAATCGTTTTCTGTAAGAGATCGTTGAGCGGAAACGCTCTTCTCTTCATTAAATCCGAAAAAGGATTATTGACATACAAAAAACTAAAAAATGCACTAATTAATGAGTTTAAAATCGAGGTAAATTCCGCCTCTTTACATGAAATGTTGAGTAAAAAGAAAATGAAAACTAATGAAACAGTTACGGAATATTATTTTAAAATGCGTGAATTGTCAAAAAATGGGCACATTGAAGATGCCGCGTTAATGCATTACGTGATCCAAGGAATAAATGATAAAAGTGAAAATAAACTAATTTTATATGGTGCCAAAAACCTTCGAGAATTCAAAGCGAAAATAAAATTATATGAAATGTATAAAAGAGACAGCGAAAAAAATAAATTTAAAGTTGATAGAATTGAAAAAGTAGAATACAGTGCAAAATTGAAACCCATCAAACATAATGTATATGAAAAATTTAGTCCTAGAAATGAAGTTAATAAAATATGCTACAATTGTGGTGATAAAAACCATGTATCTAGGGACTGCCCCCACAAAGCTAAAGGTTTTAAATGTTTCTCATGTAAACGATTCGGGCATAAAAGTTCGGAGTGCCCAGGTTCGAAACAAGAAGTTGAGACATTGTGTATTGGTGTAAATCGAAATATGAGTAAAATTATACAAGCAAATGATATAAATTTCATAGGTATAATAGACACAGGAAGTGAAGCAACATTGTTGCGAAAAAATGCTTTTGAAAAATTGTATGTTAATAGATTAAATAGTATGAGTACTACTTTAAAGGGGATCGGGAAAAGTTCAATAAAACCATTAGGTTCATTCAGTGTTGATCTTAAAGTTGATGATTTTAAAAGTAAAACTGACATTTATGTTGTAGAAAATGACACAATACCCTATGATATAATAATCGGTATGGATGTGCTAATGCTGGGTGAAACAACAATTAATGAAAAAGGTATCTAAGTGAAAAATAAGTCTAATTCTTTCCAGGTAAATTTAGTAACAGTATTTCCAGTAAATACATATGAAAGTGAAATTAAATCGAATGTTGTTATTGATACCCCCATTAACTTTGAGAACAAAATTTTTGAAAAATCCCCAGAAATAAATAAAACAGTGAATAGTATTAAAAAATGTGAAAATGTAACCCCTTAACCAATTATGCTGTCAAAAAAATCATTAGAATCCTCCGAAAAAGCCGTAAGTGAAAATGACGATGAAGACGAAAATGACGAAAGTGATGACGATAAGATGCTTTTAGAGGACGATATTAGTGTAAATGATGACAGTGATGAAGAAGAGGAGCCTCGACGACAGAAACAAAATCAGACGAGCATTTTCCAGACAGATGATGATAGTGATGAAGAGGAGGAGCCGCGCCGAAAGGGACGAAGTCAGACAAATGTTTCCCGAATGAAGTCGCTAAAGCAAGAAAACACTTATATGAAGAAAGATGAAAAACAATTCCTACTTAGAAAAATTTCACAGTTAGCCGAAGAGTTGAAAAAATTAAAAGGAAAAGTTGACGAAAATTCCAAACTCCTTAAAAGAAAGAAATCAAGAAAAAAGCCATCGACAATAGATTCCACTGAGTGTAAAAGACAGAATTTGCCAAAAGAAGAGACTGCCAGTATAGATTTGAGAAAGTTGTTCATCCCATCACTTCCATTGAAAACTACGATTAGCGAAATAGCCATATTATTTCCCAAAGCTGTACAAATAAAATTAGAAGTTTTCCCTACATATAAGACTGCCATTATAGACTTTTCGACTGAACTTGATGCAACAGAAGCCTTAAAAGGCATTAAAACTGAAAATGATCGATTAGAGGGTCTCGAGTTCGAGTCCCAAAATAACTCCGAGTTCCAAAATAAAGATTTGAGTACACATATCAAAAAACAACTTTCTAGAGTTAAAAAGAAAAATAAAGCTAAATGCAAGTTGAGTAGACATCCACCAAAAACTGATACAATAGGCAACCAAGTTGCCGTAAACCCAAAATTGACTTTTTCCTATGACTATGCAACAGTAAAAAATAAAAATGATGATATTGATAAGAAAGTTAGAAATGGATGCCATGAAGGCTCCCATTGCACATCTACTCAAGCTAAGATTCTCAGACATAGGATCACTTAGCTGAAGAGCAAAAATATGAAAATTCTCATAAGCTGTAAATAAGTATGTTATTATTTTGTGTTGCTTTTTTTTTTTTTTTTTTTTTTTTTTTTTTTTTGTATATTTCAGTGTGACCGCCTGGAGGACCAGCCGGATGCAGGACGGCCGATCTTATAGTAGCAAGATCTTTCTATTCCCCTAACCTTGCTTCCTGCGGCTGCTGAATCCTAGCTAGCTGATCATGTGACGGAGTATCAGAACATGAGAGGAAATGCGTACTGATGACGTGAGTGACGCTGCTTCCTTAAGCATGCCACTGCTAAGAGCGCTGAGAGGATAGAGTTTGAGTTTCGGCGGAGAGTTTGACGAAGCTGCACACTAGACGGGCGCAGTGTTTGTTTATAAACTTCGATTTTCATGTTCAACGTATTTATTGAGGTACTAGGTGATTTATTTATGTGACGAATTATGATTAATTTGACGAACTGTTGAACTCACTTTGGATAATCAATTTTAATGTTCATCAGCATTCCTGTAAATATTGTAATATATTTTAACTTTCTTTATTAAATTTTAAGTAATTAGTAAATAATAGAATTAGTATTGTTCTTAAAGTTCTTAAACGCCCACAACCCACTGGAAACCACATATATACATATACATAATGTTTATTTATAGTTACGTCCGATCTTAATAAATATCCGCCGTTGTCGTCAAACTCAATTTGGTATTAAAAAAAATAAATAAAAAAAAAATAAAAAAAAAAAATAAAATAAAACCTTATTATTTTCTTTAAAGATAAAACATTATTATTATTATTATTATTATTATTATTATTTATATAAATTAACAAACTCGACTTTTAAAGTAAATGAAAGTAAAATTGATTCAGCATATAAATTTTCTAAAATTATTATATGTATACCGATTGCAATGTTATTTGTCATGTATATTTGTGTGAATTATTCAGTTTTTATGCATTATTATTTTAGAAGAACATATTAGTATACTTTCTTTTATACTTATTGTATAAATTTATAAGGAATCTGTTAAGAATATGAAAAAAGGTCGTAAACATAAAAAATAATGTCCAATACAGCTCTTTCCTGGATAAACAGAGACCCGCATCCTAAGGGATAACTTGATTGCAAGCAATGCAAGGAAAAGACATCCTTTAAAACAATATATGTGCATCAACACTTGTGCGGCAATCATATATAGCCATTTATTTTCTATTTTTAATTCTTTTTTATTTTCTTTGTTTTTTAAACAATTTAAAATGACTTTTACACATGGATATATTAACTAAATTTTTTAAATTGTTTTTTTAAGAATATTAAAATTTTTATTATTTATATTAAAGTAATATGTTTCACAATTTTTTTTTAATTATCATTATTATTATTATTATTTCTGTAGGATTTTTAAAATAAACTTATATGCTTCACTTATACTTGTGCCCAAAACATATATTTTAGGTTTTTTTTTTTTTTTTTTTTCTGTTTGTTAAACTAATTTCTCAATAATGTTTATTTATTTATTTATCAATATTAAACACATAAATATTGCTATACTTTTAAAAGTAAAAATTGATTTTTATTTTTTAAGGTATGTTTGGTTACACTGTGAATTATATGACTCATAACCACTCATATTCATATTTCCTTTCCTTTGTACATCTTTACATTAAATTTCTTTATCTTATGTTCACTATGGTATTATATTTATACAAAAAAAAAAAAATAAATAAATAAATAAAAAAAAAATAAAAAAAATAAAATAAATAAATAAATAAGAATAATTTATTAACATATTTTTAATCAGAATGAATGCTACATGTATTTTTTTATACATACACTAAAATAAAAAGCTTTAAAAGTATTTAATTTCTACAAACACTTCCAATTTAACTTTAAATTATAAGTCAAAGTAGCAAATGTTAAAAAGTATATGGAGTGGAATCTTTTAATTCCCTTTTTTCTATAATTGAACAATAAACGATTGGTTCAAAAAAAGAAAGAAAAAGTAATCTTACTAAAGTAAAAGAAAAAACAGGCTGGCGTTTAATTAAAGTTTAGAAGAGGATTTACGAACTGTATTTCACTTAAAAGGAAATTTAAGGTTTGGCAGAGCGTTTTTCTCATTAATTCATGTCGATTTATTTTATTTTGCTTTTATTTTACTTTTATTTATTTATTTATTTTTTAAGAAATAAAGAGGAAATGTGGAATAAGAGTTATAGAACAAAAATAGATAAACTATTAATTTTTGATTCTAGATAGAACCGGAAATAAGAATACATGTGTTTAATGTAAATGGGTGGATAAAACCGTTTACAAGATTATTTTAATTTTAATTTAATTATTTTTAATTTTAACAGTATTTTTATCCTTTAGATTAATAAAAGTAGACTTGATTGAAATTGAAAATTTCTTTGACGTCTGTCTAACGTCATTGTGATTTTATGTGAGAATCAAAATAAAATAATGGACAGAGGGAATAATAATTTCGGCAACTGTCCCAAGAAAATACCAATGACTGTAAAGAGCCATATATGTTGAAAAAAAAAAAACTTATGACATTTATATATTTTACTTTTCATTATTTGTGTCATTTTTTAAGGAACTATTATTTAAATTTCGGTATAATACTGGAAATCAAGTTAATTTTACCATGTTTTTATTAACTTCTATTCTTGTTTGTTTGTGTGTTTGTCCGGTACAAATCTTGCAATCTATTTTTAACTAACTTTCCTACTAGCTAGACATTCGAAACTTTCACAGTAGCTCAGAACCCGGTGACAACACAATACTTCGAAGTCATATTTTCGAATAGTTTCTTTTAATTAATTAAAATATGAAAATAACAAGCTCTTAATAGCAATAGAAATAGTCATTAAAATATTAGCTATAAATTAATTGTTGCCAAAAAAAAAAAAAAAATTACGAGTTCATTTTCTTTCGACATAAAAATAAATACATTCAATTAAATGTCACGTCATTATCATTTTAAAGATTTTCTACACATTGATAAAGTGCTAAGTGTAGTTCATGATGCAAATATATGTTGTTCTGAAAGGATTAATATTTTATTTTTAAAACCAACTTTTTTTTTAAATTCAAATTTCCCGTAACTATTTAACCAATCACATTAGAACGTCCATCTTTGAAATATCGATAATAAGGATTTTCTCGCAAACAGTCACCAAAAATGTCGCCAGGGCAAAAAATCGTCAAATTTGGCGTTAAATCCATTACCTGCCTATTGGAGCTTTTTAATGCGTTTAAAAGGGAAATTAAGCTATTTTAACGCGAAAAATAGCTGGAAATGAAGAAAATTGACATTTTATCAACTTACTAAGCCTCTTTGAAAGAATTTATGCAAAAATAAATACAATTATTTACAATTTCATAACAATACGCATTGATAAAGTGCTAATGTAGTTAGTTCTATAGTTATGATTCAACAGAAAATTTAAAAACATGGTTTATAAAAAGTTTTTATCGTATAATTTTTATATTAAAATTGCATTGTTATTAATGTTTTCGGTTAGATACTCAAAGAAAACTTAAGAGATATAAAATAATTTCTAAGCAACCGCCATAAGTTGCAAAAACTAACAATAATCGTTAAAGAAAAAAAAAAAAAATATATATTTGAACGTACACTCTTGGATTAAATTTTTTCGCCTTACGAGGAAAGTTTAAAATTATTTTTATGCGACTAGAATTTTTTTTTTTTTTTGCATTTGCAATTTAGGGCATTTGATTAAATTTTCCCTTTTTTTATTTGTTAGCACGAAATTTATTGATGCATTATACTACAAATTACGAGTCTTATAATTTAGTAACATTTTTAATTTAAAGAAATTTCATTTTTTCTACTTTGTAATAGTAACATTCGAGAAATAGTTATCATTATTAACATATAGAATTTATTTTTAGCAATATAAAGGCAGACGTAATAATGCATATATATAACTTTAATGCTGAATAAAACTCTTATTAATTTTACTATTCATAATAATTATAATTTACATAAGAATCATATTTATATTAAAAATGTTGCAATCTCACAATTCTCATGTGTCTCTAGTCTTTTGCTTGATTTATATCTACTTATTTATGAGTCAGAATTTTACTATGGTAATATTCTACCCATACCATTTATGCTATTGCCTAGCACTGTCAGGTTCGTTTCACACAAATGCCGGATCGTAGAATCGTTGAAAAATAAAGTAGAAGTCTTTACCTCAGAATAATCAGGATACATATCATTTTGGTACTGTGATTTATTAATGCAGCAATATAATAATAAGGTTTCAGTGACAAATAACTTTACATTTCATTCTTCTATTAGTAAGAAGATACTAATATTCTATCCCCGTCAACTAGACAGAGAGGGAGGAGGAGACCAAAAATTAACGTCTACTTAGGACTTGATCAAAAGCGAAAAGATACACTAAATCTACTAGCCACAGATAGCTTAAAATCGCAACCCCCGAGATTGGCATCGTTGAAATGCAGCCAAAAGAATGCCAAACTGTTTCTTTGTTCTTCTAAGATATTCATACTAAATTTTGAATATAAAAAGTTCGTTACAAATATTAAATCGATTTGACATTGAGAAGCCATGCCAAATGACCTTCAACTCTCAATGAACAAAGACGGTGACGCTTAGACTATCAAACAACCCTATAAATCTATTTTTAGAATTATAATGACCCTCTTGAAATAATAATAGGTTTTTAACATAAACATACAAGGGTAATAAACATGAAATCAAATGATTATTTTATTTTATTAAAAGCTGTATATAGTAGAAATATGTTGATAACGGCTTTTTAAATTACCCTCTGAAAATAAATAATTATGGCTAAATTGATTTAATCCATCCGGGGAAAATGTATAAACATACTATTTTTCAAAAATCCTGATATAAAAATTGCTTATTTTATTCGTAGATCAATGTGTTTGTAACGATAGAAGAACAAAGAAATGAAAATTTTGATTTAAAAATAAAACGGGAAATTGTCTATAATTAATTAATTGAGTTAGATAAATTTAAAAAGATTTATTTTATATAATCTATATTAATCCCTCCTTTTTGTTATAGATTAAATTTGGATAAATAAATAAGCTTTTAAAGGACATATGTGTGAGAACACTCACACATATATCTCCCCTTCGACTAGTAAAAAAATAAGTCCTCCTCGCCTCCTGTATAGAAATGCATATACAAACAATAATATCCAAAAGCACTTACCAAAGACGCACACTTAAAAATGATATTACATCATAAGTAAAAATTATATGAATGCTTAATATTGAACAAACCAAATATATATGAAATATAAACACTAATTCAAAAATACAAAATACACATATTTCAAAAATATCAGTATAACCAAAAACTTTAAGAGAAACACTTTGTCATGACAGGCGCAAAAATGTGGCTTCTATAAATAATTTCAACTGCAGTTCAATATAGTTTATAGTCTTTTTTTTATATGCCACCAAAAATTTCAGCTGAAATGTTTTTCTATGAAAGAGTCTCTTTTTGATGAACTTAGCAAATAATGCCACAGTAACAGTTACTAACGTTAGATTTTTACACACTAAATACTAAATTTTCACACTAATATGTATGGTGAAATAGAGAAAAAGGAAAAAAATATATATAAATTACATATATTCATATATATTGTTGTAATACTAAAGGTTCCAGCATATTATTGTAATATTTATTTGTCTAACACCTTGGTTACACATATTGGTCAACGTTAAACAAATTTATGTACAAAAAAAATAAATAAAAGTAAAGAAACCGAAAAGTTTTCGTGTATACCACACAGGAAAGATTTTAAAAAGGACGCCATTGGCAGTCAAAAAAAATAATCTTCCCTTAATCCTTACAAAAAGTAAGTGTAATGATGTTAACTTAAGGCTAACATTCTAGCGGGACAGGGCGTGTTGAAAGACCTGTACTGTTAGGCACAGGCCTCCGTCCCCCAGCAGAGTCCACAGACCCCTGTAGGGACACCTCACGAAACCGATTAATTAAGTGTCATAAATGTTGAAAAATTAATGTCAACAAAAATATAGATTCTCATCACATATCCAATGTTGCTCTCCCGGGAGAAAATTTTGAACGAGACAACATATATCTAGGATAGGGTAATAAATAAGTAAAAGAAAACAAATTGACAAAATTTTGAGTGATGAGAGGGAGTGCCAAAATAATAAAAATTTAGATTGGATATTGAACAAACCAAACACATGTTGTACACCAAAAATCAATTGGAAACTTATAAAATTTAGCTGTATGTATACTGTTAACACTATTATCATTAATAATTAATTTCCTATGAACTTAATCTGTATTCCAATGAAATATCTCTATTAAATATATTTCAATTATCTTACTTTTGTTTAACCTTCACCCAATAAAAATAGATATAGTAAACATTAAATAAAAAAAATAACACCTTGATTACAAATTTAGAAATTCAAAATATGATCTACAAACATTTATGTTATCATTAGAGTCCTTTTTTTATTTTCTTTTTAATTGTATCTTATTTATAAATATTATATATATTCAACAACACTGCAATGCAAGAAATAGTCTTTACATCAAAAGAAAAATATAAAAAAACAGTGGACCAGCCATCTAAAAATAAAAATAATAAAATAAATAAAGACGAGTTCCTGCACAGCAAACAAATACACTCCCTTGGCCATTGGAAAATGCATTTGTGAAGCAAAATATATTCAAACTTTTTTTGTGAAAAAAATTAATTGCGATTTCTTAAGTTATAAGGATGTGTAGATTTATTGCCAATATTATGTGTTACATTGGAGTTGGGTTCAGTAAACAAATAATTACGTCGAGGCGGAGCAATAAGGAGTCTATCAATATGGACTCTGAAAGCTTTATTATCAGGTGCATGTAATCTCTTAATGGAAAAGGAAACTGGCGAGTGTTTTTGTACAACAATAAATGGCCCAGAATACTTGGGTTTAAATTTATCTATTGATTTCAAGTATACAACATCATGAACAGCAACAGGCCTCAGTTTTGCACGCTTTTGAAAATTTTGATATCTTTTGTCTTAATTTTCTTTAATGTTAGAATATGCTTTGCTATAGATGTTATCTAAGTCGTGTAATAATTTATATATGTCTACATTTTTATCCAAAAATGGCTGATTTATAAATTGGTCAAATGTATCAAATATTAAAGACAGTTCCCTACCAAAATGCAGTAGGTTAGGTGAAAACAATGTGGATGAATGTGTTGAACCATTGTAAAGTGATTTATGTATAGCTAGTGAATTTTCAAAAGAATGCCCCTCAGAAATTAAAGTGTTAATTGAGTACTTTATAGATTTATTTAACCTCTCAGAAATAGAGTTACTTTGAGGATGAGCAACAGATGAATGTAAAATTTTTATGCCAAGTTTATCATTAAAAATATTATAAATAGTTGATGTAAACTGTTTGCCTAAATCTGATAATATTACTGATGGTCTACCAAATGTTGTAATGTAATTAAATAAACATTTAACTATTTTTGATGAAGAAGTGTCTTTTAATTGAAATACTTCAATGTGTCGCGAAAAATGGTCAATCACAGTCAAAACTGAATGTCTATCTATAAAAGGACCAACCAAGTCGACACTAATAGTATGCCCTGGATGTGTTGGAGTATAGGTGGGTTGTAGAGGAGCTGGTGGTGTGTTATGATGTTTATTTTGTAAACATAAAGTACATGAAGCAACAAAATTTAAAGTGTCTGTGTACATACCTTTCCAATAATATCTATTTGATAAAAATTCGTATGTTTTTGTCAACCCAAAGTGAGAAAGGTGTGAAATGGTTAAAACTTTAGATTTTAAAGAATGTGGTACAACAATGAGATATGAAAAAGTATTATTATGCAAATTTTGTTTCTTGTACATTAAAACTTTAGAATCTGGATGAATAAAAAAATTATCATTATTTTTTGTAAAACCTTTTCTCAAAATTTGCCTGTAAATAATTGACAATTTTGGATCATTCTTTTGCTCAGATATAAATGTATTATTTGAAATTTCCAAAAGGGGATCTTTATTTTGAGTATTACCAGAAACTAGAAAATTGTTGAATTGATTTTGTTGTACAGACTGAGTAGAAGTGGAAATTTGATTAATTGAATGTGTGTCATCTTGTACGATAGGAAGAGGTTGAGAACTGAATATTAATTCTGGATTTGTTTTTAAATTTTGTTGATTATTTGAGAAGTCTGATCTTGATAAATAATCCGCTAAAACATTTGTAGGGCCAGGAATATGTTCAAATTCAAATGAGTATTCTGACAACTCGAACAGCCATTTAGTAGTTAAATCAGCAGGACTATTTGTTTTTCTATATGTTTTTAAAGGAGCACTGTCAGACAAAATGATAAACTTTCTATTGTATAAGTAATATTTGAAAGCAATTACAGATTTATAAATGGCCATTAATTCAAGTTTGATAGCCGGATATCTTTTTTCAGACGGTTTAAGTGATTTTGAGAAAAAGGCGACAGGTAATAATTGATTGTCAAATTTCTGCATCAAAACTCCTGCAATAGAAATATTTGATGCATCAGTGTTGAGAAAGAAAGTCTTGTTCCAATCCGGTAATCTTACCATAGGTGAATTTAAAAATATATCCTGAAATTTCTTAAAAATATCCTGATGATGTTTATTCCAAACAAATTTTGTTTTCGGTTTAGTCAATTCAATAAGTGGTTGAATTAATTTAGAAAAATTATGAATAAGAGACTTATAAAAGGTTACAACTCCTATAAAGCGTTTTAATTGTCTTTTTGTTGTAGGTGTAGGGAAAGAGTTTATTTTAATGATATTTGAATCAATTGGAGAAATTGAATTATTCTCTATGTGAAATCCCAAATAATTTACAGCATTCTTATGAAATGTACATTTACTAGGAGCTAAGGTTAAATTATATTTAATTAAAATCTTAAGAATTCTTTCAAGTTTTACACATGTCTCTTCAAAACTATTTGCACCAAATATTAAATCATCCTGATACGCGTAAATTCCATCTATATTAATTTCATCAATTAAAGAATCCATGAGTACTTGATACTGAGAAGCCGCGTTTTTAAGACCAAAACATAGTCTTTTAAATTTGAAACTGCCAAACATTGATGTGAAAGTAATTTTATCTTGTAAATGTTCCGGTAAATCAATTTGATGATACGCCTGTTGGAAATCAAGACAAGTGAAAAATTTATACGCAGATAGATCAGCTATTATATTTTGAATTTTAGGTAACGGATAAGAAGAACGTTGAATAATAGAATTTAACATTCTTAAATCTAACGCGAGGCGAATTTTCTGTTTACCAGATCCATCTTGTTTTTTCTTTACTAATAAAATTGGGCAAGCCCATTCTGAGCAGTTTCGCTCAATAATCCCAGCCTCTACCAATTGGTTAATTTGATCTCTAGCTTCCTGTTGTAAAGCCTGAGGAATGGGAAAGGGCAAAGTCTTAATTGGATAGTCACTTAAAAATTTTAAATCTGGTACTACCTTGTCAGTATGTCCAAGGGTTTTCATATTTTTAGAAAATGCTGCGAAATTACTTAATAAAATTTGTTTTAATTTTGTTGCATGAGCCCCATTGAGATGTTTAACATCAAAGTCCGTGGGTGTTAAATCTTGTTTTCTCATTTTTAATACATCACTAGAAGGTTGAATATAATTAATAAATTGTGAATCCTCTGAAATTTCAACATTATCATTTTGTCTTGAACCATAGTCTATAATTTGTTCGATTTCTTTAATTGTACCAATATTTGAATGTTTGTTTACATGCATACTTCTATTAGTGTTATTCTTAACATATAACTGAAATTTTACTCTATCATATTTACTATTACAATTTTGTTTCTGAGAATGATCAATATTAACTATTGAATCCAAAAAAATTAATTTGGAAGAACTCTTTTTACTCTGAAATAAATAATCACCCGAAGAAACTTTGGGACAATAAACCGTAATAGAAGATTCTTCTTTGGGTTGTAAAATAAGTTTTTGTCCCGTTTTTACTGAAAGTTTCTTACATTTAGTATGCATATTAAGATTTTCTTCATGGTCGCTATATGTGTTTGATATGGGAATACTCAGATCTTTTATTTTTAACAAGGACCTCTGCATATCTAATATTACATGATATTGTTGAATAAAATCATAACCCAAAATAACCCTAAATGCAGAACCTTCAGGAATGTCTACTATGAAGAATTTTTGTGAAAAAAATTGATTTTGAATTTTGAAAGTGGTTTGTATACAAGATGAAAACTGTACATTCGAGTTCACGGTTTTGATTGTCACATGGGAAGATAAATGCTTATATTTCAAACTATGTTTTAATTTATTAAATGTACTTTCAGCTAACAGACTAACAGAACTACCAGTGTCCAGAAGTGTGTTTACCTTTTGTTTATCTAGCAAAATTTTAATAAGAGGTAACTTTGGAGAATTTACATGGACATTAAAATGTTCTCCCTTTTATCGTTATTTGTTTGAGTACATTTAGAATCAGAAATTTCCAAGATTTGTTGTGTCTGAGACGCAGTAGAATTGACCAATCTAACACTAGATAATTTGGGTAGATTAAAGTTATTATCAATGTCCAGAGAAAACTTTTGTGCTGATGCTCTATTCAATTCCTGAGATGTACTTGCATCAGCTAAACTACATCTCTGCGCTCGTTTAAATTATTTGGATTTTTACTATAATTATTTCTGTCATAATTTTTACCCCTAGTCTAATTTCTTTGCCATCTAAAGCACCTAGTAGCAACATGTCCTCTTTTATTGCACAACTGGCAAATAGGAGAAGAATGATATCTGTTCTTATTTTGATTACCCCTGAAATTTTGTTTACCCCTGAAATTTTGATTTCTACTTTTATAATTATGTCTTAATTCACTTTGCCTATTATTGTTTCTTTGCCTATCTTGCACTGGGGATTCGTGTGTATGATTGACTTCATCAGATTTACTAGCGAATGACAGATTATTCATTCTATCTGTCAGTTCGACTAACTTTTCAGATAGTGTATTTATGACTTGGTTATTTAAACTCAATTGTAATAATGTTTCATTAGCATTAATATCTTGTAATTTCTGTGCTCGGTTGACCGCTTGTTGATACTCAGAGATTCCCTCTTCTTGAATCTTAACTCTGATATTTGAGGGAATGGTTGAAATAAATTTAGTAAACTTAATGGAATTTAAAGCATTAGCATCATTAATCTGAGAATATACCACATCGGCTAAAATATTTAGCCTGTGGGAAAAATTTCTAATAGACTCTTGTGGTAAGAGTATTAAATTGTTAAATTCCACAAGAGCCTGAGTACTGCTCATTGGAGCAAAAAATTTTTTGAATTCATCCTTGATAAATTTTAAATCTGTGGATTTATATAATAAGGGAGATTGAGTCATGAACTTTAATGCAGGGCCGGTTAATTTTCCTTTTAAAATTGCCACTGCCTCTTCTGAATTTAATCTATTTAATTTAGCATATGACTCAATCTGATCAAAAAAAAAAAAAAAATTTCAAGTAAGGATGAGTCACCGTCAAAATTTAGAATATTAATATTGATGTTCTTTTTAGTGGCCATCTTAATTATTTATGTTGGGTCAAATAAATACTAATATATCTCAGAAATACTCGAGTAAAAAAAAAATATATAATATATTAAATTAAATGAGCACAAAAATTACGCATCTTTCCTTTTGATGCTTACGGCAACTGCATCAGATAAAATACCTCATTAAAAATGTCAAAAAGTATACATATATATCTTAAAATATTCGAAAAAATAAAATAAATCATAAGGAATTGTAGAAATTTGCAGCAGTAATTGTAATAAATCACTTTAAAAAAATAAATCACAATATGCAAATAAAAGTATTAATCATCATGAAAGAAAAATAAAATCCCAACAAAATACTGTGAAACCCATTAAAAATATATATTTCAAAATTGTCCGAGCAAAAAAATAAATTGCGTTAAGATCTATGAGCACAAAATATTATGCATTTTTCCCTTTGTTACTCACAGAAAATGCAAATGAAAAATACCCAACCAAAATATTATGTAAACATATTTATATATTTCAAAATGTTCTAAAAATTAAAGTAAATCACTTTAAGCTTTATAAGCATATAAAAATACCAATTATTATGAAAAACAAAAAAAAAAATATATTTATATCAAATGAAATACTTTATTATGCAAAATTAAATATTTCCGCTACTTGAAAATTGTATTCATAAACACTTAAAATCAAAAATAAAATGAAAATGAAAATAAGGTAAAGCAAAATCTCAAAAGTAGGAAACATTTATATCTAATATTTTCCATAAACAAAAATGTATATTATATATTTTATTTAATGAAACAAAAACTTCCATTCAACTATCTAAAACACATGATAAATTTAGACTTACCAATTCCTGAAAGTGACTTGGTTGAGGGGAAAGATATTTTGTATGAGAAAAAAAAATTATCAATTTGTTTTTATTATATTTCTTTAATTGAATGTTTAATAAAGTTATTAGATGTTCAATTATGCACATTTTTCATTCAATTCTTCTTTATAGTTCATAATAGTTATATTTCACGTTTCAATATTTACTTTTGTCTGGAGTCACAAATAGTTTCACAAGACTTGCATAGTCAAAAAAAACTATTAAAAAAAATTGTAGAAAAAAATTGCTGTGCTGGTCTGGAACCAGCGAACTCAATATTCTGTAGATGCTACAAAACACACAAAAGAAAAAATCGAACGGTACCTTTTTTTAAAAAAATTATACGATAGCTGGGATCATCTGACGCGAAGAAAATCCGCACATTGCACAAAATGATCAGAAGAAATGATGGAGAGAAAAATTATTCTGTAGATACACGAATAATGCTAGCTGCGATCATCTGGCGCGAAGAAAATCCGCACATTGCACAAAATAATCAGAAGAGATGATGGAGAGAAAAATTATTCTGTAGATACACGAATAATGCTAGCTGCGATCATCTGACGCGAAGAAAATCCGCACATTGCACAAAATAATTAGAAGAGATGATGGAGAGAAAAATTACTCTGTATATGCACCAACTGTATCACCGGATATACATATTCCTGAGGAAGGACCGCACCATTCACTATTTTTTTACACACACGTTGTTAGCTTTCGTAAACCAAAATATCTCTTGAAGACAAGGGCATACTCGTATGACTTTTCTGTTTATTTTTTCCACACAATCCAAAATCTGCAACAGCGAAGGATGCTGAATTCCACAAAACACAGGACAGGAGGTACACAGTATTCAAATCCCCATCCACTCTGAGAGCAATGAAGAGATTTTAAGCGCATCAATGTTTCCCCTTTTTTTTTTGTTGTCTATTACAATTGAACCAAGTCTTTCTGGGAAGGAAACCTTCAGTAAAAAGTTCTATTCTTTTCTTTCCTTCCTGTCCAAAGAAAAACCAGAATTTCATTTATAGAAAATCCATTATGCTGCCGTCGGGTTCCTCCTCCCCCTCCATTTTTGAAGATCGGGGAAGCTGGACGGGCACCAAATAATATATGCTATTGCCTAGCACTGTCAGGTTCGTTTCACACAAATGCCGGATCGTAGAATCGTTGAAAAATAAAGTAGAAGTCTTTACCTCAGAATAATCAGGATACATATCATTTTGGTACTTTGATTTATTAATGCAGCAATATAATAATAAGGTTTCAGTCACAAGTAACTTTACATTTCATTCTTCTATTAGTAAGAAGATACTAATATTCTATCCCCGTCAACTAGACAGAGAGGGAGGAGGAGACCAAAAATTAACGTCTACTTAGGACTTGATCAAAAGCGAAAAGCTACACTAAATCTGCTAGCCACAGATAGCTTAAAATCGCAACCCCCGAGATTGGCATCGTTGAAATGCAGCCAAAAGAATGCCAAACTGTTTCTTTGTTCTTCTAAGATATTCATACTAAATTTTGAATATAAAAAGTTCGTTACAAATATTAAATCGATTTGACATTGAGAAGCCATGCCAAATGACCTTCAACTCTCAATGAACAAAGACGGCGACGCTTAGACTATCAAACAACCCTATAAATCTATTTTTAGAATTATAATGACCCTCTTGAAATAATAATAGGTTTTTAACATAAACATACAAGGGTAATAAACATGAAATCAAATGATTATTTTATTTTATTAATAGCTGTATATAGTAGAAATATGTTGATAACGGCTTTTTAAATTACCCTCTGAAAATAAATAATTATGGCTAAATTGATTTAATCCATCCGGGGAAAATGTATAAACATACTATTTTTCAAAAACCCTGATATAAAAATTGCTTATTTTATTCGTAGATCAATGTGTTTTTAACGATAGAAGAACAAAGAAATGAAAATTTTGATTTAAAAATAAAACGGGAAATTGTCTATAATTAATTAATTGAGTTAGATAAATTTAAAAAGATTTATTTTATATAATCTATATTAATCCCTCCTTTTTGTTATAGATTAAATTTTGATAAATAAATAAGCTTTTAAAGGACATATGTGTGAGAACACTCACACACCATTATATTGATAACCAAATTATTTTTACTTTCCGAACACTATAGTGAGGAAAGTATTGTAATCATGTCAAAAATCCGAATTCGAGATTTTGATGTTTCTATACGTTTTGAGGTCCCCTGAGTCCGTTTTCACTATTTTTACGATGATGTATGTATGTGTGTGTGTATGTGTGTGTGTGTGTATGTGTGTATGTCTGTGAGTGAACACGCTAGCGTCTAAACGCTTTGTTCGATTAACCTGAAAGTTGGTACGCATATTGTAAGTCACCATAGTACGAACCCTATAGATTTTGGTGAATCTAGCACTTACAGTTTTTTTACAGGGACACAAAGAAAAATTCTTTATCATTATGGCCTATGGGAGCAAAATCTAAAAAGTGCGATAGCATCTAAACGCCTTATTTAATTGAGCAAAAATTTTATACACATATTATAGATCACAAATACTCAATCTGTATAGATTTTGGAGAATCTAGCACTTATAGTTTTTTTACAGGGACACAAAGAAAAATTCTTTATCATTATGCCTATGGGGCCAAATTTTTAAAAATGTAATAGCGTCTAAACGCCTTATTAATCCGAGCAAAAAATTTGTACACATGTTATAGATCACAGTTGAACTAACTGTATAGATTTTGGTGAATCTAGAACTTACAGTTTTTTTACAGGGACACAAAGAAAAATTCTTAATCATTATGGCCTATGGGACTAAATTTTTAAAGTACGATAGCATCTAAACGCCTTATTGAATTCAGCTGAAAATTTATATGAATATTATAAATCACTGTTGCACTTACTATAAGCATTTTGGTGAATCTAGCATTTATAGGTTTTTACAGGGACACAACGAAAATTTCTTTATCATTATGATCTATGGGCTCAAAGTTCAGTAGCGTTAAATAAAACAACGTGTAATAGAGGGAGAAAAATACTCAAACACTCTATTATGGTTTTCTCTCTTTTGTTTGTTTAACAACTACTCTTTCTTTACTTTATCTACAAAACTGTAAATTACTCAATGTTCGGAAAGTCGAGTGGAGTCACTCCAGATTTTTAATGTAAATAAAATTCTCCTGCTCCATTACCATTAGATTATCTATAAAATTGAATTGCCACTAAAAAGATTCTTAACAAACAATAAATTAAATTCTCACATTTAAAAATTCATGTTAATGATAATAATATTTGTGCTGATATTTATGATTAAAGACAAGACTTTTGTTTTAATGTAAATCTGTTTACACACTATTAACAAATGTTTCAAGCTTAAAAATATATGACTTTATTAGCTGCTCATGCGCGATAGTCTTTTACTTTTGCTCATAAATATATTATGTTTTATATTTTCAGGAACTTCGTTTCTTCATTATACATCTGATGTCTATCTCACAGTCTCAAATAATTTTAATTATTATTTTCCTTATTATGTATGCTTTCATTCATGGATTTCATTAACTAATCTTTTTTAATTAAATCTTTCATTTCTTCTGGTGATTGAATTTTACTTCCACTGAAATACTTGAAAATGTTTTTCATATACATACACTATCTACCAATAAGTACTTGGACACTTTTGTCAAATATTTAGAAAAAATCTACAGAAATTATCTTGAAACTTTTGATTTTTTGATGATTGTTTTAATTGTCTATATACATCTTTATGAGGCTACCATATATATTCAAGGATATATAATGGTTTCTCTAAAAATTTGAAAGAAACTTGACATTTTACATTACACACAGCTCCATCCACACAGTATACTGCAGTCAGAATGCAAAATTGTTAACTGTCTTACAATTTGCCCCAAATCCCGGCAAATTATTTTGAAAAAATATTTTTTGTGCTATGATTAGCAAAATTAACGAAAGGTTTTTTTTTTTTTTTTTTTTTTTATGAATCTGATAGATGAATATGTATGCTATGGAACACAACAATTATAAACAGAAAAACAATTAAAAATATATTTAATTTTCTAAAAACTGTTACAACCAGCCCCACGCTCCCTACTTATTGGTAGAGAGTGCATATATATATATATATATATATATGCAAATATATAAAAATATATAAACATAATAAGAAAATAAAAAACACAACCTTTTTAATTATGAGAGGAAAATTTTTAATTAAAATATACAGATAGAAAAATAATTAAAAATACAAGTAGACTTTTCGAAAAATCCACCCAAGATTCATTATAAGTATTAAAACAACCTTTTGGCAAACTTACACATACACTCAAAGAATTTATAGTAAGATGGAATACTGAAGTGAAGCCTCATTGACTATGTGCATGCCTCATTGATTATGTCATTGATTGATTGTGTCATGCTTCGTTGATTGTGAGCAATACGAGAGTTATAATTTTTACATCCAGAGTTTAAAATTTTTATCTTTTCAAAAATGGGAATAGGATCGGTTTTAATTGAATGAATGACAATTCTAGAACATAGGTCACAATTTTTAATTTTACTAGTTAATATTTAATCTTGTAATATTTGTTGCTCTGTATAGAATATACGATGTCTGATGAGATATAATTTTCCATTTATTTTTATTTATTTATTACTTTTTTTTTGAGATCCTTACATATTTTTAGTAAAAGTTGACCTTATTAAATTTTTGATATTGAATTTTTAGATATGGATGGATATTCTTTTTTGTTATCGATTTGATATTTTTAATCTGTTTTTCATTCATGAGCATATTGGTGTTTCATCTTTGTAATGATGAATTATTAAATACATATAGAGTGTCCAAGAAGATTATAATGTGACCTATTAGTGACCAATGTAAAATGGAACAGTTTTCAAAATAAGATAAGAATTATTTCTACTTTAATAATAAAAACCTCTCATCAATTTCCAAATATTTAGATTTTTTAATTTTTTTATACAACCTCTGTAAGTAAAAATTGTTTATTAGAAAAAACTAATTTTTCCACCAATAAGAGCATTAGAAAATTCCACATGGACTCTATCTAAAAGTTTCCTTATGCATTTTTTTTTTCTTTTACAATTAGGCCAAACGTGTTTCTTTTATGATAAGAAAAACCATATGCAAATTGATATTAAAATTTTTTATATATATTTAAAAAATATGCCCCCCACCCAAAAAAAAAAAAAAAAAAAAAAAAAATTACTAAAAAAAGCTTTGATTGACAGATATGCGAGCCGGGGGACAAACTAAGAATTTTGTCTCATTATATGTGGTCTCCCAGTCGGAATTGGAGGCCAATACTTGAAAATTTATGCATAGGTAGATTATTTATAAAATGTTTTATTTTATATACAAATATAAACTGGCAATTGCTTTTAAAATTTGATTAAACAAAAATTTACGTAGATTTTATGCAGAATATACAGTTATAACTTAGAGTTCCTTTCAAAATTTGCATTTTGTGTAACATAAATAAAAATAAATAAATATTATAATAAAATTATTAAATATAACTGAAAAAATAATAAAAATTAAATGAAAATATATTAAAATATATTAAAATATATGAAAATCTTCAAAATCTTATGTGAATTAATTTTTTAGAACGTCGTTATGAGAAGTACGATAAATTTGAAAATACGTTATACAGTACATGTCTATATCGTTCAACATTATTATTATTATTATTATTATTATTATTATTAATTCATGTCAGTCTTGGTGTTAAGAAATCCCTTCAGAATTCGTGAGTGAAACGTGAATGCACTTTAAAATTCTCAAACATTCTAATAATGTTGAATTATCATGCCTTTTATCATTTTCTAATTTGTCCTGAGCTTTCATTTCTGCATAGGGTCCCTGCGCGCAGCATTCAATTTTCAATTAAGTAAAATTCATTTAATTTCAAAGCAACTAATATTTTTTCATATATATATATATATATATATATATATATATATGATCTCATGCTTTTCTGTACACTTTAATGAAAATCGCATAGAGCTACAATAAATACTTTTTTTAATAATGAATTTTTTTATTTTTCCTTTAACTTTTGGATCACCCGGTATATATAATATAAAGTCGGTAACAAACGAGTCCGAACACTAGCAAAAATTCCCATGTAAAAAAAGTACACTTCATACGGTTTTGTTAAATAAATCCTTATAGAATTATGTTCTTAGACTAAGAAGAGGATTCGACAAGGATTTGTTTAACAAAACCGTATGAAGTGTACTTTTTTTACATAGGAATTTTTGCTAGTGTTAGGACATTTTTGTTACCGACTGTACACTATTAAAAATCTTGGTTATTCTTTTTTAAATAAATAGGCTGTTTTACAGAACTTTTGAATTTATTTATTAAAAATTTCGCCACATTTATCCTCCTTAATTTCCATATTTTTAAAACTGAATCTTGGCGAAATTTACTATATATTAAACACACCGTGGAAAAATTCTGAAACTGACATCTAGAATCTAAATTGTGGCTCTAGAAAAAATAACTCCATGTCATCCTTATAAATTCTAGTCCTCATTGAAAGCAAGTTCTAGAACCCCTATTAGAATTCTAGAGCGTTTGCCTATATTCTCGAGGGCAAAGTTATTTAAAAATCTCTGCAAATAAATGCGAATTCAAGACGCGGGTTGCAGCAACTATAATCTTAGTTTGTGACCCAATTCTAGAAAATCAAGCGAAAATTTCTCGCAATACAAAAGAATCAGAATATTCAGAATATTGTTTCACCATCTAGAAATGTGTAGACTAGAAATTCTCGATCATTTCGTCTATTCAGTTTATTGGCGTGCCTCATGCGCATAGCTTGGAAATCTATATTTCTAGTTTAGGCATTTAGAAAATGACCACTTATTCATTCTAGATGAAGTCGGTATACACACACACACACACACACACATATATATATATATATATATTCTTTCTCAGTTCACCATGTAGAGAAAATAACTGCTTGTTTAAAAATACTTTTTGCTAGCATAAGTAAATGTTTGAGTAGTAAGCATAATTGAATGTACTTTAAAGATATCCGCCATAAATAGTGACGTGAAAACAATTGTAAAGAAATACAAAAATGATATAAAAATCACTGCATGTAAATTTTTAAAGACTTACTATAAGAATGTTTTCAATAATTGAAGTGATACAGTCTGGAGGTTTCCTTTATTTTGTTTTTCAACCACAGTTTTCCATAAAAGTATAATTCAGAATTAATAAAAATAAATAAATAATAATATAATATAATGTAACAACTATTTATAATATAATTAATATTTGTGAAATGTTTCATTAAAATACCATGCATACATAACATTTAAATTGTTTTATGCTCAGTCTCGAACTGTGTGCCTCAATAACCTGTCATAGAGCGTTCAAAAAGCAAAAGAAACGATTGATTTTTGTTTTGTATTAATACTATTTTCCATGACTATAATCCATAGAAACATGCTATGTACAATGCTTTCTTTATTACTACTTTTTGTTTATGAGAAATGTTCACGGGGTTATTATTATTACTTAAAATAACATGCATATAACATATTTTTGATGTGTTTTAAATTGCACTTCTTAATAGCAAATGAGAATATACGAAAAAAATATACAAATGTTTATTTATTTATTTTATTTTATTTTAAATATTGTTCATGGTTACATACAAAATAATAACTTTATTACAGTTTTATATTTAAAAAAAGAAAGTGAGTTTTATTTAAATAACAACATCCACTTGAATGTATTTCAGATTTAAAGTATACATCTTTATAACAAGTTATAAGGAATGTACAAAAGAAATCCTTAATCTTCCTTTTCTTGAGAATTGCAGAATAAATGATACAGAAGAACAAAATATTTTTAAGAACGAAGAAATATAAAGTAAGCGTTTAATTAAAGTCTAAGAGAAGATTTAAGCAGTATATTTCAGTTAAAAGGAAATTTAAGGTTGGTTACAGTGTTTTTTTTTTTTTTTTTTTTTTTTTGTTTCCTATCTTTCTTTCTTTAAATGATGTCTGTTTATTTTATTTATCTCTTTAAAAAAATAAATAAATAAATAAAGGTATAATCAGAAAACGTACAATACTGAAACTAAACGCATAACAGATAAATTACTCATTCCGGATCCCAGGTTAAATTAGAAATAAGGATCTATGTGATTGGAAACTACAAAGATCTGGACGGATAAAAGGATTTTCTGTGAATAATTTAAATTGCTTTAAGATAAAATAAATCTTTCGTTCAACATTTTAAATAGTTTTAACTGAACTACTGAATTTAAAATAACGTTTAAATCAATATAATTGGTGTTAGATTTTTCTTTAAAAGGATTTCTGAACTGTGATCATTATTATTATTTTTTAAACTGAAACGTCAGAGGATGACTTGCTGTTGAGAAAAAAAAAAAAAAAAAAAAAAAAATGGTGCCTGTCAGTGTGTGTACCGCAATAGCGGACGTAAAAATCACTCGATCGATTTGCAAATTGGTATAAATATTCATGAGCCACGCAAAATTAGCTGTATATATTTTGTGTGGTTTGTGTGTGTATTCTATTGGCAGTTCTTGTACAGAGACACACGAATTTTTTTCTTATAATTACGTCCAATGGACAGAATATGTATGCACCACGATAGCATTCGCAAAAATCATCTGATAGTTTTGCAAATTGGTACACATGTTCATGTTCCATACAGAAATAGCTGAATAATTTTTAGTGTCTATATTGTCTATGATTCGTGTACAGGAACACACCAAAATATATTTTACGTCTACGGCCTATGGATAGAATTTCATTTAAACGCATTTAAGCATGATTATATAAGATTCAACATAATGAAACTAACATAAATTATTAAAATGCTTCAAAGCATTTTCCGTCTAGATAAAGGTGCGCATAGGCTTAGTGATTATCTACAGGACCATGCAAAATAATACTGATAATATTATACAGTCGTCCAAATGAAGTCAAATTAATACAACTATTTATGTGTTACATGGAATTAGATGAATAGTTTTTATTTGTGTATAAAATGTTTGTAACTCGTGTATAGAGACACATAAAAGAATTTTGTACCATTACCGTCTACAGACGAAAATTCTTTTATATGCATATATACTTACGCTCTATTAATGCTAATTAAATTAACTTATGTTTTTAGAATGTTCAAAAGCCTGTTTTATGTAGAAATTGGTCGACAAAGAAATAGTAATTAGTTCACAGAGCTACACAAAAGAATTTTGATAGGTTAGGTAATCATTTGGCATCAAATTTGGTAAAAGTATTTATGAGTTACATGGAATTAACACAAGGCCATGAGTAATAAGAAATATATGGAGAGAGAGTTAGGGTTAAGGTTCTGTGGAATAATGTCGATTGGCAACACTAAAGTCCTAGGTCTACAGGTAGAATTCTCTCCGTGGAGGACTTTCTAGAGAGACAGTTTGATAGATACAACGGAGTTTGACGGGGGAAGGGCGTGTGTGTGTGTGTGTGTGGGGGGGGGGTGATGTCTGAGTATTTATATATATGTATATGAAGTAAACAAATTTTAATACAAAAAATTAAGTATAAAACGTATTAAAATACAGCAGGCAAAAGATATATTATTAAAACCAATTGGATGCAAAAAATTATAAAATTAAAGCCATGAATAGTAAAATAAAGATTAGTTATAACATAATATTCACGCCATTGATGAATTATAATATAACCAACAAGTCCATAAAAAGTCATTTAAAAATAAATGAATAAGTAAATAAGTAAAACGAAATTTTAGTAAATAAAATGAACACAAATAATAATAATAATAATAATAATAATAATAAATGGAAAATGTTTGTCTCCAAATTACAAGATTTTATTATTAGGGGACATACAATGCTTCGTACAGCTTATCATCGCAATATTTCAAATACTGTACAGCTATTTTATGCAAAAATATGAATTTATGTCCTTATCTTGCAACAAAACCCAACATAATAAAGAGATAAAAAGATATTAATAAACAAAATCCATATGAACCGTTACAGAGGGCTGAAAGTATACTGAAATTGCATACACTTTGTTAAAAACGCCGGATACACCCACGTCGAGCTGCCATCGGCAATTTACCAAGCTTACGAGAATAATTAAGAATGAAAATTAACACTGTTGAACGTGATAAAGAGAGAGAAAAAAAAACAAAGAACCACACCAAAATTAACATAAAAATTAGAGAATTGAAGTGGAGAACATTCAAAACTAGCTATGAAAGGAATTAAATAAAATTTATCAGATTTACATTATTTCTTCAGTTTAACGCATTAATTGTTTATGACAAAGCATTGAAAATTTTTTAATAAAAGTTATATTTATTAACTTTTGCTAATTTAGACAAATACTAAAATTTCTTCTATGCTTAAATAAAATAAAATTAAAATAACTGTAAATGGGAAATATATATATATATATATATATATATGTGTGTGTGTGTGTGTGTGCGTGTTACTTTTAAATAGCAATTTATTTTATTTTATTTAATATATTTAACATAACATATTGATTGAGCAGAAATATTAATTTTGACTACGTCACAATTATAAATTATCTTTTTATGATTTTTCTTTTCTTTATATATATATATATATATATATACATTTAAATTTAATTCTAATTATATTTAATTATATTTAATTATATTTAAATTTAATTCTAAAAGTAGTCAAAAATTTATTAATTGTATATGAAAATGATTTTATATATACAAGGTAGGTGAACCAAAGGTGGCCAGTGTTCCTAAAGTAGCCCACCCCCCTAAAAGAGAGTCAATTTAATTTTTAATCATAAAGGGGTGCTACTGGATTGTAAATCATGTATCTCCAGGGTATGTGACTGAATTCGAAGAGATTATCTTGGTCGGTCGCCATTGTGTGCAGTGATTTCACTTTAGAGGAGTAGTCGTGCTAATTTCCAAAGTAAGAAGGCATTCTAATTTACATGTGCTTGGGTTCTTAGAATTTTGAGCTGTGATATGTTTTTCGAAAAATTATTTCTTTCTCTTTAACCAAAGTAACTTTATTTCTCGTAAATTTATCAGATTAAAAGGTTAATGCAGTGCAAATGGCAACCCTATGCATGGTCTCAAGTTGGCGCAGATGTCGGGAAACCTTGCGACCCATGGGCAACATAGCATATAAATACACAATTTAATGTAATAAGTGTAAATTTCAAAATTACTGCTTAAATATCTAAAGAAAACTTATTATCATTTATTCTCCAACAATTTCCAGATTACTGAGAATACCACAGATCTGATGAAAGAAGTGGATGAATCCCAGAATTCCTGAACTACTTTGCACAAAAGTGGTTGGAAGTCTTTTTGTGTCAAAAAGTAAGATGAATAAGAAGAAAAATCTGAAAAATTAAAATAAATAAATAAATAAAAAAGCGTTTTAACCCCATTTTTAAAATGCCTTCAATATATGGGCTACCTTTGGAACACTATGCGCCAAGCTACAATTTTCAAATTGCATTATAAAAATACCCAAATTACATTTTACAAACAAAATTATACTTGATATGTGTAAGATAGATAAGTGTAACATTTTATGAAAAATAATTCTAGCCACATACACCCAACAAGAAAATTATAAAAAATTCTTAAAGTGGCCACCTTTGGTTCACCTACCTTATATTATTTATCTAAATTCAATTTTAAAAGTACAATAAAACAAAATAAAATAAATAAGTAAAGTTTAATTTTCAAATAGCGAAACTTCCCTTTCTTTTCTTTTTAAGGAAATAATCAGTAAAATAAGCAAAATAATCAAAACTGTAAACCATATAAAATCAAAATTTGATTTTTAAACGTCAGTCATTAAGATTATTGGTTAGCTTTGTTTTATTAAAAAGTAAATCGGTAACTAAAATTATAACTATACCATTAATAATATTTAATATATTAATGAATGATGTCAAATATTCATACCTGTAATTTTGTCTGCTTATACATTTATCCCATATTTACAGAATTCTATTTCCCAAGAAAAACATTTTCCCTAATACAAGAAAATCAGTTTTTATTTACACAATTAATTAATTTTTGTTGTTTATTTTAATGTTCAACGAAAAAAATAGATTTAAATAAACAAACGAAAAGAATACATAAACTATATATCTCAAAAAAAAAAAAAAAAAAAAAAAAATGCGTATATTATACATGTGGTGGAATGCATGATAATTTTTTTTTTTTCGTTATTGTGATTCATATAATACTTAAAAAAAAAAAAAAAAATATTTAATAAACTAAAATAAATTAAATTTTCGTTTAAAAATTTAGCTATTGTTATGTTTTAACAAAATCCAAGCACTGAATGGTGTATTATTAAAAATTATAGATAATCTTTAAAAAATATATAAATAATATTTAAAAAGATTTACATTAAAAAAAAATGATTTTCATATGGCAGTATAAATGCTTAAATATTAAAATTTGTTAATCAGTTATTTTTTACAAAGTATGAAAAAAAGAAAATAAGGAAAAACTAAGTTTTAAAAGATTGGCTGCTAAAGTTAGTTTTTATTTTTTTCTGTTTCATAATGAATCTAATTTATGTTCTATAACCATGTTTTTGACACTAGCATTATATAAATATTAAAATAATAAAGGAATAAAAGCATCGATTATTCAGTCATCGTTTTAAAGGATAGAAAAATAATTCTTGTATTTTGAAATCATTAGACTGTGTCGCCATCTATGAATGAATATTGAAATGAATTAAGAATTTTCTTTTCAAAATTATTTAATTTCCAAAATTTTATTATCTCCAAACAACAAATGAAGCATATAAATTTCTAAGGCAATTTTTTTTTAATTATACTATTGTCATAGTATAATTAAACAAAAAAGTAATTTATTAATTATATATTCAACAAAGTATAACTGCAGTCTTTTTTTTTTTTTTTTTTTTTTTTTTTAAATATGATTTGGAAAAAAAATAATTTATATATTTTTAGATAAGTTTGTGTGAGGATATAAAAGAAAGAAAAAAAAATATTATAGAAAATATTTATTTTATCGCATGTTTACATAGCAAATAGTTTTTAATAATAATAATAATATTAATAAAAAGATATAAGTAAAGTTTAACAATAAATAATAATAATAATAATAATTATAATTATTATTATTATTATTGAATATTGGAGAAATGAAACATAAAAAAAAAAAAAAAAAAAAGTGAATAGGTTGAATAGTTTAAAAACTTTTGTCATTATCTCTTTATTATACCTGGGCAATTTCCAAATGCCTGATTTTTATTTTTATAAAAAAGAATTTTAGAATGTTTAAAAAGTTTAAAAAAAAAAAAAAAAAGAAAAAGAAAAAGAAAGAAAAAGAAAAAAGAAAGAAAGAAAAGTCGAGTTAATTTCGTTATAAAATTTAGCAATTAATAGATACATGATAATACCAACAACATACACATAAAAGGATTGTATGTATGTATATATATACATACATACAATCCTGCAAATATATATATATATTTGCATAAAATATATATATATATATATATATATATATATATATATATATATATATATATAACAGTATTCCTAAATAAATTTTAATCAAGTGCTCGTGTGCTAATTTTAATTAGTTTTTCCTTTTTTGTACGTGATTGTAAGTGTTTAGATTCTATAATAGAGTTTTTTTTTTTTTTTTTTAAATACAAAATTCAAAACCGCAAATGGTGACGACGCTTTCTGTCTGTCTAAAAGAATTGTGATTTTTCTTTCTATGAATGAAGAAAATTATTATTATTATTATTTTTTTTCTATTTGGAAATTTTCATTTTTGTAATTTGAATATAAATTTAAATCATTTATATTAAAGCGCTATCTTGATATTAATATAATTATGATATAATTTTAAATGTTGTGTAAAATGGTACGTAAAAATATTGAAAAAACTTCATTATTAATAAATATATCTATAGAAAATGTATGGATGTAATTAAAATATTAATTGTGTTTCATTATTAAAAATCTTTATATACTGTGCGCAGTATTTGAGTTTTATCCAAAAGGTTTCAAAGTATTCTTATGAAAGGCCTGTCTGAAAGAAAATAAATAAATATGCATCTCTTTTATTTGGAATGGCATGCATATATTTCCTTAATGTGTTTGTCAAACAAAGCAACACAGAAAAACAAAATAAAAACTACAGATTTTTTTTTTTTTCCTTTCTACCCCGAGTATTCAAAATCCTGCTCCAGAATCTAATTTAAATTCTTATGCCGTTCAAGTATTCCACTTTGCATTATCCAAATGGTTTTGTTTTTAGACCAAAATATAGAGTGTTTCTGAAAGTTTTTATTTATTTATTTATTTTTTACTACTTTGAATTTTTCTTTCTTTTCCGTTTCAGAAAATGTAAATATAGTAGTTCTTATGTGGAATTAAAATGTGTTTTTAGCGCAACTACTTTAGTCATTGATTTATTTATTTATTTTAAATTTGATTTGGTAAAAATTATCAATGATTCAAGTTATTTTTATTTTCAACTGAATATGTGTGACTACATTTGGCAAAAGTCCTAATACAGAGTTTCCTCCCTTAACAAATGTATGCCTACAAATACCATATTACTGTTGTATGATTAGTACATGGATGTACATTATTGGTAAATTATATAATAACAATAATATGAATAACTATAGTATAATACATAAAACTCTGTACTACTTTTTTTTTTTTTTATGATGATATAATGTAGATTTGCAAAATTCCTTTCCTTTAAAACTAATATTATAACTAATATAAAGGAAATATTATTAAAAAAAAAAAAAAAAAAGTCAAATGGATACGATTTATGAAATATGTTGTAATAAATAAGAAACTGACTTTTTTTTTTTTTTTTTTTTTTTTTTTTGTCTTACTTATGAATAATGATAATAATAATAATAACAAAATATAAATATTATAAAAGTAATTTTAATTTCTTCTTTAAAACTATGAAATTTCATTCCTTTATTTGAAGTCCAGTAAAAAATATTAAATATTATTTCTTGCTGAAATATTCACAACTAGCAAACCCATGCGAAATTTTCGCAGTTTATTTCTTTACTAGCTGGCATCGCCCGCTAGCGGGTCAGTATTTTCAAATGAATCACTAAAATTAATGAATCACTAACAGTAATTTTTAGTGTTAAGAAAAGAAATTAAAAAAAAAAATCATTTCTGATTGGGTAAAAAGTCGGCCCGGGTCCCCACTGCCTTCGGCAGCGCAGTCCCGTGCGCGCTGCGCGCGCGTATACCTTCCCTGACCTTTCGTGCCCCCTAAAAAAATCATTTCTGATCGGGTAAAAACTTGCACCGGGTCCCCACTGCCTTCGGCAGCGCAGACCCATGCGCGCGCACGTGTGAAGGTATACGTACGCTGCGCGCACATATTCCTTCTGAAGTCATATTTTTATTCTTAAGAAAAGAAAACTAACAGTGACAGAAACAAAAAGTAACTTTTAGTGTTAAGAAAAGAAATTTAAAAAAATCATTTCTGATTGGGTAAAAAGTCGGCCCGGGTCACGACTGCCTTCGGCAGCGCAGTCCCGTGCGCGCTGCGCGCGCACAACTTAAGGGATATAGGAGCTGCGCGCGCGTATACCTTCCCTGACCTATCGTGCCCCCTAAAAAAATCATTTCTGATCGGGTAAAAACTCGCACCGGGTCGATAATATAAAAGAACTGTAATGAACTGTAACTGTAAAGAACTTTCGATAATATAAAAGAACTGTAAAATATCTTTCGAATTAAGTATTAAAAATAATTTAATCATAATTAGAAATTGTAATATTGAAATTTGAAAATATTACAGCGCCATGAAAGAACACTGATTGAGGAGACCTCAAAACGTGTAAATCTGTTGAAAACTTTGAATTATGTAAAAGAACTTTAAAATATCTTTCGTATGATGTATAAAAAATAAATAAATCGTAATTAGAAATGGAAATACGCGTATTAGAATATTGCAAAAATGTACGGCGTGTAAAGATAAAATTTAATTTGCAATTAAAATGTAAATCTTTTGTTTATTGACGAAAATCGATGAAATTTGAAATGCAAGTTTGTTTTGTGGTGTAAATATTATATACTAAATAAAATGTGTAAAATTTGAAAAATTGAAGAAAATAGAAAATTGTAATTTTTAATCGCACTACGAAACAAGTGACTTCATTAAATACCAGATGTGTTTCCGTTGAAGACTGCCGTAGACTTAATGTCTGCAAAGATAACATTCTTGTGATTCGTTGCCAACATTTTTTTATAGTTTAGTTAATTTTAAAAAATCTAATTGTCCGATCGATAAGCCGTTTAAACCATCGGATTGAGAAAAAACAGCCCTTTCCAATGGTATCTTGTTTGTAACGGTACGACTGATATTTCTAATTTATTTTCCACTTTTTCCGTAAAAATGTCGCTTTTTAAGCATTTAATCATGAATTCTGGGTCATTTTTCGGTAGACAATGGTCAACGTTTTAATTAATATCTCCGCTAATTAGGGTCGCATCGTTTAGCAAATTAGATAACCCTGATCTGCGATAAATTCTCTGTCCGACGGTACCTGTTCGAAGTCCGTGCGACCTTTAGCGGCGGAGCCTTAGCTGCGTCAAGCCGTTTCTCACAGACACACAGACAGACACACACACACACGCGTACAGATTTTAATAATATAAGGGACTAGCTGGCTTCGCCCGCTAGCGGGTCAGTATTTTCAAAGGAATCACTAAAATTAATGAATAACTAACAGTAATTTTTAGTGTTAAGAAAAGAAATTAAAAAAAAAATCATTTCTGATTGGGTAAAAAGTCGGCCCGGGTCCCCACTGCCTTCGGCAGCGCAGTCCCGTGCGCGCTGCGCGCGCACAGCTTAAGGGATACTCGCGCTCCGCGCGCGTATACCTTCCCTGACCTTTCGTGCCCCCTAAAAAAATCATTTCTGATCGGGTAAAAACTCGCACCGGGCCTTCGGCAGCGCAGACCCATGCGCGCGCACGTGTGAAGGTATACGTGCGCTGCGCGCACATATTCCTTCTGAAGTCATATTTTTATTCTTAAGAAAAGAAAACTAACAGTAACAGAAACAAAAAGTAACTTTTAGTGTTAAGAAAAGAAATTAAAAAAAATCATTTCTGATTGGGTAAAAAGTCGGCCCGGGTCTCCACTGCCTTCGGCAGCGCAGTCCCGTGCGCGCTGCGCGCGCACAACTTAAGGGATATACGCGCTGCGCGCGCGTATACCTTCCCTGACCTTTCGTGCCCCCTAAAAAAATCATTTCTGATCGGGTAAAAACTCGCACCGGGTCCCCACTGCCTTCGGCAGCGCAGACCCATGCGCGCGCACGTGTGAAGTTATACGTGCGCTGCGCTCACATATTCCTCCTGAAGTCATATTTTTATTCTTAAGAAAAGAAAATTTAAAAAATCATTTCTCATCGGGTACAAAGTCGGACCGGGTCCCCACTGCCTTCGGCAGCGCAGTCACGTGCGCGCTGCGCACGCACAAGTTCACGGATACACGCGCTGCGCTCGCGTATTCCTTCCCTGACCCTTCGTGCCCCCTAAAAAAAAATCATTTCTGATCGTGCAAAAACTCGCACCGGGTCCCCACTGCCTTCGGCAGCGCAGTACCGTGCGCGCTGCGCGCACGACTGAAGGGATACACGCGCTGCGCGCGCGTATTCCTTCCCTGACCTTTTGTGCCCCCTAAAAAAAAATCATTTCTGATCGTGTAAAAACTCGCACCGGGTCCCCACTGCCTTCGGCAGCGCAGTCGCGTGCGCGCTGCGCGCGCACAAGTTAAGGGATACGCGCGCGGTGCACGTCTATTTCTTCTCCACCCTTTCAGGCCCTCTTAATTAACCTGCGTATACCAATTTTGAACGATCTAACTCATTTGGCTGAGATGCAAAAGAAAATTTAATCAAGACACCTCAAAACGTGTAAATCTGGTGAAAACTTTCGATAATTTAAATGAACTTTAAAATATCTTTCGAATGATGCATTCAAAATAATTTAATCATAATTAGAAATTGAAATATTGAAATTTGAAAATATTACAGCGCCATCTGTCGGTAGAAATTTCTGTATTCCACTGTTCCATTCCAATTCAAAAACGCTTTCTAATGATGTATTACTTATGAAATTATTTTAATTAGTAGCTGAGATACAAAGAAATCTAATTCAGGACACCTCAAAACGTGTAAATCTGGTGAAAACTTTCGATAATATAAAAGAACTTTAAAATATCTTTCGAATGATGTATTAAAAAGAATTTAATTAGAATTAGAAATTGAAATATTGAAATTTGAAAATAATACAGCACCGTAAGAGAAAACTGATTCAGGACACCTCAAAACGTGTAAATCTCGTGAAAACTTTCGATAATTTAAAAGAACTTTAAAATATCTTTCGAGTGATGCATTAAAAATAACTTAATTAGAATTAGAAATTGAAATATTGAAATTTGAAAAAATTACAGCGCCATCTGGCGGTAGAAATTTCTGTATTCCGCTGTTCGATTCCAAATCAAAAAAGCTTTCTAATGATGTATTACTTATGAAATTATTATAATTAGTATCTGAGATACAACAGAAAACTCATTCGGGACACCTCAAAACGTGTAAATCTGGTGAAAACTTTCGATAATATAAAAGAACTTTAAAATTTCTTTCGAATTAAGTATTAAAAATAATTTAATCATAATTAGAAATTGTAATATTGAAATTTGAAAATATTACAACGCCATAAAAGAAAACTGATTCAGAACACCTCAAAACGTGTAATTCTGGTGAAAACTTTCGATAATTTAAAAGAACTTTTAAATATCTTTCGAATGATGTATTAAAAATAATTGAATCATAATTAGAAATTGAAATATTGAAATTTGAAAATATTACAGCGCCATGAAAGAACACTGATTCAGGAGACCTCAAAACGCGTAAATCTGTTGAAAACTTTGAATTATGTAAAAGAACTTTAAAATATCTTTCGTATGATGTATAAAAAATAAATCAATCGTAATTAGAAATTGAAATACGCGTATTAAAATATTGCAAAAATGTCCGGCGTGTGAAGATAAAATTTAATTTGCAATTAAAATGTAAATCTTTTGTTTATTGACGGAAATGGATGAAATTTGAAATGCAAGTTTGTTTTGTGGTGTAAATATTATATACTAAATAAAATGTGTAAAATTTTAAAAATTGAAGAAAATAGAAAATTGTAATTTTTAATCGCACTACGAATCAGGTGACCTTAATGAATACCAGCTGTGTTTCCGTTGAAGACAGCTGGAGACTTAACGTCTGCAAAGATAACATTTTTGTGATTCGTTGCCAACATTTTTTTATAGTTTAGTTAATTTTAAAATATCTAATTGTCCGATCGATAAGCCGTTTAAACCATCGGATTGAGAAAAAAAAGCCCTTTCCAATGGTATCTTGTTTGTAACGATACGACTGATATTTCTAATTTATTTTCCACTTTTTCCGTAAAAATGTCGCTTTTTAAGCATTTAATCATGAATTCTGGGTCATTTTTCGATAGACAATGGTCGACGTTTTAATTAATATCTCCGCTAATTAGGGTCGCATCGTTTAGCAAATTAGATAACCCAGATCTGCGATAAATTCTCTGTCCGACGGTACCTGTTCGAAGTCCGTGCGACCATTAGCGGCGGAGCCTTATCCGTTTCAAGCCGTTTCTCACAGACAGACACACAGACACACACACAGACACACGCGTACAGATTTTAATAATATAGGAGATTATTATTATTATTAATATTATCTCCTTATACTATTAAAATCTGTACGCGTGTGTCTGTGTGTGTGTGTGTGTGTCTGTGAGAAACGGCTTGACGCAGCAAAAGCTCCGCCGCTAACTGTCGCACTGACTTCGAACAGGTACCGATGGACAGAGAATTTATCGCAGATCTGGGTTATCTAATTTGCTAAACGATGCGACCCTAATTAGCGGAGATATTAATTAAAATGTCGACCATTGTCTAACGAAAAAGGACCCAGAATTCATGATTAAATGCTTAAAAAGCGATATTTTTACGGAAAAGGTGGAAAATAAATTAGAAATATCAGTCGTATTGTTACAAACAAGATACCATTGGAAAGGGCTTTTTTTTCTTAAACCGATGGTTTAAACGGCTTATCGATCGGATAATTAGATTTTTTAAAATTAATTAAACTATAAAAAAATATTGGCAACAAATCACAAGAATCTTAGCTTTGCAGACTTTTCGTCTACAGCGGGGCGGTAAGTACAACTGATTGTTATAGTGTCGTATTTGTGAATAAAGGAATTGAAAGTTTAGCTAAGTCAGACAAAATCTCGGAGTATATCTGTCGGAGCAAGAGCTATTAAAGAGTGTTTCTCTTAGTGATTTATAAAAAGCGTTTATTAGTGAACAAATCATGAACCCATTGCGGCATGATGAATCGTCCTTTTCAGGACGTGACACAATACCTGTGGCTGTGGACCTCCAAGAAGCTCCAGCCTCATTGGGCTGTCTGAGCGGGTCCGCCTCGGATAGGTCCCCCTATGGGACTGAACCAACTCCCAGCCACTCAGTTGGAGGTAATGGTAGTGGTAGGAGTAAAACTAACAAAGGTCGTGCAAAGGTGAAGAGGCGTAAGAGGCGTAAGAAGAGTGTGGTGTATGGCAGTGATGGTAATTCGTTAGCGTCATTCCAGAGTGTGGAAGACAGTGAAGGCGAGCACAATGAAACGTGCAACGACCCTGACACAGTCTACTATACTGGGGAGAGTGATGCAGTAGAGGCGGGCTCTGAGAACTCAGATGCCGACTCCCCCACCGGCCCTCAAACAGTCTCTGGGGATCCAGAGTGGACCATTGTCGCCGCGCAGACGATGGATAAAGGTATTCAATTGCATAGCGAGGAGCTGGCCAATATCTCCCTTGAGGAGATGGTCGGCACGTCTCAGACCCTCGTTATGGAGATGAACCGACTATGCTTGGATCTCTCACACACTGTTGACAAGTCAAAGCTGTCGGGACCAAAGCTGGAGAAAGTCCATGCGTTCATTGACTGGGTGCGTCGATCATTCACCCGGCAGCATAGACTAGTCGAACAGAGCGGGAAAGCTTCTACCAGGAGGCCTTTAAAATCAGCCGAGGAGAAGGGTGCTAGCCGGAAGCGAAATAGAGGTAGCCGCCAAAAGAAGGGGAAAAAGAGGGATACCCCAGCAGTTCCCACAGAGGAACAACCTCCCGCTGTGGAGGCAGAAAAACCTCTAAATGTAGCGGAAAGTAAAGCACCCTCAAGCTCGGTAGGCACGACTGGAGGGGTGGTACCAACCAGATATTCGGACCATGTTCGAAGCGCCGTGTCTGGGGACTTTGCAGTTCCGAAGGGGTCGAAGAGGAAAAGAGCGTCATCCCGAGGGAGAGCTCGACCCGGCGCGTCAGCACGTCGCTCGACGGCCGAGGTGAAGCATCTGCTTATTGTCCGACCGCGAACGGACACAACCTCTAAGGCCCTGATGACGGACATAGCCTCAAGGATTAACCCAATCGAAGCTAAACTAGCGGTTCGAGGGATGCGGCCAGTAGCTGGCAACGGAGTGCTGATCTCTGTTAACAGCGCTGCGGACCTTGCCAAACTAGAGGCTAAGATGGGCGAAACAGGGCTGACGGCGGATAATGAGCTCATGAAACCTGGCCCTCGTATACCAGAGATCATTGTCTTTGGCATCGAAGACTCTATGTCTGCAGAGGATATCACAGAAGCACTAAAGCTTCAGAATGCAGTTATGGGTTCGAACTGCGAAATCCGGGTGAAGAAGATCTTCCCCGGTAGAAATGGGCATAACGTGATAATCGCTCTGGACAATGAGACGATGACGAAGCTGGCCGGAGAGAAGTGGCTTAATGTTGGATGGAGACGTTTGGGTTTCAAGCGAAATGTACGGCCGTTGATGTGCTACCGGTGTTATAAATACGGGCACACAGCGAAGGTCTGCCGCGGCAAACCCCTCTGTGGGCGCTGCGGACAGGAGGACCACCTGCAAAGGGACTGCAAGGGGGAGCCTGCATGTCCCAACTGTACGGTAAGCAACCGAGGCCGATCGGGTAATAAACTGCCCGTTAACCATAGGGTGGGTTCGAAGGAGTGTTCTGTCCATCAGGCAGAGGTTGAAAAATTGCGGGCAGTGAGTCATGGACCGAAGCCTTAGATTCCTGCACTTTAACTGCCACCACAGTTATACCGTGATGTTCAACCTCGCAAAAACGGTTGAGCGAGACTCTGTGGACGTGGCATCTCTGAACGAACCTTACCTATTTGGCGGACTCACTGTAGGGTTGCCGGCAGGGTACTCGCAAGTGAACCCGAGTTGTAGCGACGGTCGAGTCGCTCTTTGGGTGAGCCAGCGAGTCACTTTCTGCCAGATCCTCGGTGATCGAGACGTACTAGCTATCCGAACGAAGGTGTCCAACTCGAATGCGCTAGTGGCCACATGCTACTGCGCACCGAGGGAAGACGCTGCTCCGAACCTAGAAAAGCTGGAGGCGCTGTTGAGACGTTACCCTGAGGATCGAGTAGTCCTAGCGGGTGACTTCAACTCAAAATCCACGCTCTGGGGGAAAAATCCAACGGATCCTAGAGGGAGTTTGTTAATCTCCTTCGCTTCGAACAATGATCTGGATATTGTGAATGACCCAGAAAGCGAACCCACCTTCGTGGGGAGTCTTGGCACCAGCTGGATCGACGTCCTGTTGGTCCGTGGTTGCCTCGAGCTCATCGCAAACTGGGAAGTCTCTGATGAAGAGATGCTCAGTGATCATAGAGCCATGAAGTGGACCCTTCGGGGCAAACCAGGCTCCATGCACCCTAAGGAATCCAGCCGTCGCTGGAGGCCAAGGGATCTGGTTTGGGAGGCCTTCCTCCGCGATCTGCGCACTGCAGATCTGGCTTCTTATGATTACTGCTCCCCAGACACAGGAATTGAACATCTGGTATCTACTTTGACGAGGCTATGTAACAAGCACAGAAAGGCTTCTGGCCAAGACAGAAGCAAAGAATGGTGGACTGTAGGTCTGACCGCCCAGAGGTCCCGGCTGCGCGCGCTGAGGCGGCTCTACCAGCGAATGCTGGAGTCGAATCAGAGGGTGAGGCATGAGGTGCTGTATAAGCGAAAGCGGGCAGAATACAAGAGATCGATCTTGCGAGCTAAACGTCAATCGTTTAGGAAGTATCTCTCAGATACGCTCTGCACTGATAAGTCAGATGTGTTGTGTTGGTCAGGTGTGTTGTGTTGTGAAAGGTAAATGGAGGCGTGAAGCCCCAGAGAAACTTAAACTGGAAAATGGCGCAGAAATCTCCTCGTGGGAGGAGATACAAGCAGAACTGGCGAAATATCACTTCACACAAGCAGATGACGTATTGCAGATCGATTCATCTAGAACCGACGATCCCGAACTGTTTGCTATCGGGGAACTGGAGTTTGCAGTAGAGTCGCTGCCGCCTAACAAGGCACCCGGCCACGACGACTTCAGCTTAGAAATCGTCCGCAAGGTTCTCGAGTACCACCCTCGGTGGTTACTCTCTCTGTATAACCACTGCCTTAGCACCTCTTGTTTTCCGCGGGAGTGGAAAAGGGCTCTGGTAGTCTACTTGGAAAAGGGCTCTGGTAGTCCGAAGGAGGGAAAGGACAAAAGCCATCCCGGCTCCTACCGCCCGATCTGTCTGCTGCCGGCCTTAGGGAAGGCACTGGATAAGATGTGCGCAGTGCGTTTGGCGACCCATCTGGAAGCGAGGGGTATACTTAGCGAGAAACAGTATGGTTTTCGTAGAAACTTGGGCACACTAGATGCGCTCAAGAGAGTGGTGGAGTTCGTAGCCGAGTCGAAGAGAGGTGGCAGACACTCATGTCTGGTCACCCTTGATATCAAGAACGCTTTCAATAGTGCCCGGCGTACGGAAATTCTCCGCCTCCTGGTGGAGTATGAAGTACCGTCGGACCTCCTGGGTCTCGTGGACTCGTTCCTTAGGGAAAGGACCATACTTTCGAACGCAGGGGAGTTCAGCTATAATGTTGGGGTTCCGCAGGGCTCATGCCTAGGGCCGATTCTCTGGTTGGTGCTCATGAATGAATTGCTGAGCAGGCTTCAGTCCACTCCAGATTTGGTGGTTCAGGCTTTTGCAGATGATATCTTCCTGATGGCGAGGGAGGAGCGAGTTTATAAATTCAACAGGATTATAAATCCAGTGTTGGATGAGATATGTGAGTGGGCACATACCGTGCATTTGGAGTTTAGCTTTGGGAAGTGTTTGTATACGGTTATACCGGCTGTTGGGAAGATAAGATACGCGCCTTCGTGGCCGATACGAATGAAGGGACACAAGGTGTCCTTCAGTTACGAAATAAGATACCTAGGAGTGCTGATAGACGCTGCTCAGAGTTGGATGCCTCACCTGAACTATGTTCAGGAGAAAGCATCAAAGCTTCAATACAAGTTGATGCGCTACACGGGTGCTAACTGGGGATTGAAACCCAAGGTTCGGAAGGCAGTGTACTCGGCCGTCGCTGAGAAAATAGTACTGTATGCGGCTCCTGTTTGGTTCACCAACCATGTCAAACAAAATAACAACCATACAGAGAAATCTGTTGTTGTGTGGGACGAAATGCTACCGCACGGTGTCAAGTGACGCACTGAATGTGCTTGCAGGGATTCCACCACTGCATCTCCGTGCGGAATTTGAGCAATTGTATACAGGCTTAGTGAGATGGGGTGAAGGCGTTGAAGACACGCCGGAAACGAAAGAGACTTGGAGATATCAGCTGAGACGTGAAGACCTCTGGAGACTGCCTTGGACTCTAGACCAAACGCCGAAATCAGCCTCGTGTTATTACACGGATGGCTCGAAGATGGAGGACGGCAGGGTTGGCTGCGCGTTCCTCCGGGTCTCTGGGGGAGAGATCGTCTCGGAAGACCAGTTCCGGATTACCGACCATAGCTCTGTCTTCACGGCGGAGGTCATAGTGATCAGGGAAGCCATCAGAGATGCTATGGAGTCGGGGCTCAGTGAGATGGATGTCTACTCTGACTCCAGATCGGCGCTGCAAGCGCTTAACTGTCTGAAGCCTAGGCACAGGACGGTTGCTGAGACCAAGGACCTGATTAAAAGTGGTGGGATAGGAATCACGATGCATTGGATCCGAGCCCATGTGGGTCATCACTTAAACGAACTAGTCGATGGTTCTGCTAAGGTGGCAACTGCACGTGAAGACGTAGATCTTCCGGTCAAGCTTAGTGTGAAATGTGCAAGAGGCGTTCTGTTTAGACGCCTCATAGATAAGTGGCAGTGTCGTTGGGATGGCTTCACGAAGGGTAGGTTCACGCATGAAGTGTTTCCGAAGGTGAGCAGTCGTAGAGTGCAGGGAGATTTCTTTGTCAATCAGGTCCTCACCGGACACGGTTCATTCGGAGTTCACCAGCACCGCTTCTTTCAGAAGAACCCTGCATGTATTTGCGGGGCCAGCGCAAGCTCGGTAAAGCATGTGATGCTCGAGTGCGCACGGTGGCGGTCGGTCAGGGAACGTTACTTCCCACCGAACTACCACCTTCGAACGCGGCGGGATTTGTGCCTGGACTACTATAGTAGGAAAGGAATCGCAATCATGACGGTTCTCCTTGACTGGGCGCTTAACCCGCTTGGTGGTGGACGACGGATTCTCGAAGCGTCTGAGCCTGACGCCCCAGTAGAGCCTCCTAGGAGGTCTCTTCGATTGGTGAGTGAGACCGTGAGTTGATGTGAGATGGAGAGAGCGTTACGGTGTAACGGAGTTGTAGAGTGATGGCGAGATGGCGAGTGTGAGATGGCAAGATGGCGTGATGGCGAGTGTGAGATGGTAAGATGGCGTGATGGCGAGTGTGAGATGGTAAGATGGAGTGATGGCGAGTGTGAGATGGTAAGATGGCGTGATGGCGAGTGTGAGTTGGTGTGACGGTGAGTACGAGTTGGTGAGACGGTTGGTGTAGGTGTAGAGTGGAGAGAAGGGGGAGCATGTGCTCCCTGTCTACCGGAGGTAGAAGCGCTGATTCAAAACAGCCAATTCGGACTGTCAAAAAGGGAACTTTGTTTAAATCGCACGAACACGTTGCAGTGCTCTCCGCATGTGCGATTCGGGGAGAAGTTTTTCCACGTGGTGTGAGGAGGTCTGTCTTAACTGGCTGTTGGTGCATGACCGGACGGCGGGACTACCCTGGCGGACATCGGTGCTCACATAGGGTTGTGATGGCCCGAGCAAACAGGGGCTGTCCAGGTGTCCTGGGTAGGGCCTTCCAAGTGGCAGTACAAGGAGGCTTAGCAAAAATGGGAAGCGGCTGCAGATCTTCCTAGTTGGCATGAATGTGCGTATCGGCTAGTGGTGAACTCCGTTGGGAGAGCGGGCCTTGTGGACGGCCTCGTGTCGTCCTCAGAAGGTAAACAAGCCTTCTCGCCGCCAAACCGAGGTCGGCCAGTTTCGAGGGCCCTCAGCCCCAACTTTGACCAACTCCGGTTGGTCCGAAGGGGCGACATGAGCCTTGTAAAGCTGATTGCCGAACCTTACCTGGGCCACTTCCCTCCTGTCGCGAAGTTGGTATGTTGCTGTCGTAGCGGCTAAGGCCTGCACGATGTTGGGTCGTCCTGAGACGGGACTGCATGGATACCCTCGTATCTGGGACAGTCGATGATGGGGCGCGCTTGCGTGTCACCTGTCTTTTCGTCTACAGCAGTCTTCAACGGAAACACATCTGGTATTTAATGAAGTCACGTGTTTCGTACTGCGATTAAAAATTGCAATTTTCTATTTTCTTCAATTTTTCAAATTTTGCACATTTTACTTAGTATACAATCTTAACACCACAAAACAAACTTGCAGTTTAAATTTCATCGATTTTGGTCAATAAACAAAAGATTTACATTTTAATTGCAAATTAAATTTTATCTTTACACGCCTCACATTTTATCTGTCGAAAGAGGATGTCAGTTTCAAAACGACACAAATACACTTGAGGTAAAAATATTTCTTTTTCTATTTACTTCCATTAACCGACTACCGTAGATAATGGAATTCGAAATTTCACCTGACTTGCATGTTTTGAGGTCTCATGGCGCTGTAATGATTTAAAATTTCAATATTTCAGATTCTAATTATGTTTAATTTTTTTTTTTTTTAATACGTCATTCGATACACATTTTAAAGTATCTCAGCTACTAATTAAAATAATTTCATAAGTCATGCATCATTGGAAAGCTTTGTTGATTTGGGATCGAACAGTGGAATACAGAAATTTGTACCGCCTGATGGCGCTGTAATACTTTCAAATTTCAATATTTCAAACCAGATTTATACGTTTTGAGGTCTCCTGAATCAATTTTCTTTTATGGCGCTGTAATATTTTCAAATTTCAATATTTCAATTTCTAATTATGCTTAAATTATTTTTAAAACATCATTCGAAAGATATTTTAAGGTTCTTTTAAATTATCGAAAGTTTTCAACAGATTTTCACGTTTTGAGATGTCCAGAATTCGTTTTGTTTTGTATCTCAGCTACTAATTAAAATAATTTCATAAGTAATACATCATTGGAAAGCTTTTTTGAATTGGAAATCGAACAGTGAAATACAGAAATTTGCACCGCCAGATGGCGCTGTAATATTTTCAAATTTCAATATTTCAATTTTTTATTATGATTAAATTATTTTTAATACATCATTCGAAAGATATTTTAAAGTTCTTTTAAATTATCGAAAGTTTTCACCAGATTTACATGTTTTGAGGTGTCCTGAATCAAATTTCTTTTACGGCGCTGTAATATTTTCCAATTTCAATATTTCAATTTCTAATTTGGTTTAATTATTTTTAATACATCATTCGAAAGATATTTCAAAGTTCTTTTATATCATTCAAAGTTTTCAACAGATTTACACGTTTTGAGGTTTCCTGAATTCGTTTTCTTTTGTATCTCAGCTACTAATTAAAATAATTTCATAAGTAATACATCATCGGAAAGCTTTTTTGAATTGGAATCGAACAGTGGAATACAGAAATTTGCACCACCAGATGGCGCTGTAAAATTTTCAAATTTCAATATTTCAATTTTTTATTATGATTAAATTATTTTTAATACATCATTCGAAAGATATTTTAAAGTTCTTTTAAATTATCGAAAGTTTTCACCAGATTTACACGTTTTGAGGTGTCCTGAATCAAATTTCTTTTATGGCGCTGTAATATTTTCCAATTTCAATATTTCAATTTCTAATTTGGTTTAATTATTTTTAATCCATCATTCGAAAGATATTTTAAAGTTCTTTTATATCATTCAAAGATTTCAACAGATTTACACGTTTTGAGGTCTCCTGAATTCGTTTTCTTTTGTATCTAAGCTACTAATTAAAATAATTTCATAAGTAATACATCATTGGAAAGCTTTATTGAATTCGAATCGAACAGTGGTATACAGAAATTTGTACCGCCAGATGGCGCTGTAATATTTCAAATTTCAATATTTCAATTTCTAATTATGATTAAATTATTTTTAATACATCATTCGAAAGATATTTTAAAGTTCTTTTAAATTATCGAAGGTTTTCACCTGATTTACACGTTTTGAGGTGTCCTGAATGAGTTTTTTTATGGCGCTGTAATATGCGCAGAGCGCACGGGGCTGCGCTGCCGAAGGCAGTGGGGACCCGGTGCGAGTTTTTACCCGATGAGAAATGATTTTTTTTTAGGGGCACGGAGGGTCAGGGAAGGAATACGCGCACCCAGCGCGTGTATCCCTTAAGTTGTGCGCGCGCACGCGACTGCGCTGCCGAAGGCAGTGGGGACCCAGTGCGAGATTCCACCCTTTTGCGAGGTTCCACCCTTTTCCCGATCAGAAATGATTTTTTTTTTAGAGGGCACGAAGGCTCAGGAAAGGAATACGCGCGCGCAGCGCGCAGGGGACTGCGCTGCCGAAGGCAGTGGGGACCCGGCCCGACTTTTTACCCAATCAGAAATGATTTTTTTTTTAAATTTCTTTTCTTAACACTAAAAGTTTCTGTTAGTGATTCATTAATTTTAGTGATTTATTTGAAAATACTGACCCGCTAGCGGGCGAAGCTCGCTAGTTTATTATTAAAATTTGAAACTTATAAGTCTTATACCAGTTTCACCATCCAATTAAAATTTTCACCAGAAGACATATTATTATTAGTTTTTGCGGGATGAAACGCCAATGACACTTAAATTTAAATCATTCAAAGAATAGTTTCAAAATAAAATTCTTGTTTGACGACCCAGTTTTCATATTTTCACAGGCAAGATAGCTTTAGTAAAGTACCCCTATTCGAATTTTTGCCTTCGTGTTGGCGAGATCAGTTTTATTTATTTATTTATTTTTATTAATATTATCTATTCATTTTGGCATAATTTTTTGTTAAAAACATTTAGTACCTATTTTGATTATACTTTTTATTATTGCGTTTTTCATTCAATTTATGAATAAGTCCATATTTTGTTTATATCTTTAAAGAGCTGCTGGGTTTAAAATGATGCTTGCAAAGATTGTGAAGATATAACTTTTAAAAATAAATTTTCTATAAAATAATCTAATCAGACAGATGTCGTCATTTAACGTTATTATTATCATCATTATTATTATTATATCACTGAATTAAGTCCTGGTATTACGTGTATATTATTTTTTTTATTCTCAGGTATTTTATTGCCCCTATCGGATCGTTTCTACAAAATATAATCGTAACTGGTCCACGTTAGAGAAATATTATATAGATTGATTGTCTTATACGCCCCCCCCCCCCTCTTTTTTTAATAAATAAATTATTTTTTTTTACATGAAAAAATTTTATTTATTGTATTCGAGTTTATTATTTTTTCTATTTGACAAAAAAATTTTAAACGCGCTTTTCCGGTCTTTTCCTGATTTATTATTATTCAAGATCTTTTGCAGGCGAAAAATGTGTATATGCAAATAAAGGTGTCTTAAAGTAAGACAAAAAAAGTCTGAAAATACATTTCAGACACGTAAAGTTCTTAATATGAAGTGCAGACATAATATATATCTTAATTCAAGACACTTTTGTGTTTTAATAAAGTGGTGGGACAAAAGTGTCTTAAAGTAAGACATTTAAAATAAATCATTTCACATTTCATCGTTAATTATTAGTAGTGGCGCCATCTATCAATGAAAATCAAAATCATCTTCGTCTTACTCGCCTTTTTTCATATCAAGACACTATTTTAAAACAATGATGATTACTTTAAAAAAATTTTTAACTTAGCAGCGGATTTTTTTTTAAAATTGAAATTATAATGCAAATATCAAAAAATTAAATCTCTCTGTCTCTCTCTTTTTTTTTTTTTTTTTTTTTTAATAAATAAATAAAAATTTTTAATAAGTATTTTTATTTGTGAGATTTTTCCGAAAATCATGTCAAGTGAGAAAGACTAATCCCTCTGATTTTACTTCTAGTTTGAGATTTTTTCAATTCCCTTAAATAAAATAATTTCAATGTATCAAATTTCAATAAATAATAGATAAAAATACTTATTTTAATTACTTTTATTTAATTAAATATGCTATCTACTTTTTTTTTTTTTTCTTTTTATAAAACTTAAAATAATAAAATAAATTACAAAAATCGCGTTATTTGAAACGTTTATTTGTGAAATTTAAATAAGCCGATTAGAAAAGTTTTACATTTAACATAACAAATATGCATAAATGGTAAATGTCGTTATCTTATTTGCGTGGAATTATGCTTGAAATACTTAATAAAAAACATTTTTCGGAGCAAAAATAATTTGGTTACAAAATAAATAAATATGTAAATAAAAAATGTTACTTTTTATTTAAAGCTCGTTCATTTAATTGAATTAAAAACAGTAAGATGAACTTGTAGCGAAAAATAACTTATTGCTTAAGAATAACTTGTAGCTAAGAAAGTTAATTTCAAACTAATCTTACGCAATTTGTAAATAGCTGCTTTTTTTTTTAAATCTTTTTCGATTTAAAACTCTTTTTTTTTTTTTTTTTTTTTTTTTTTTTTTTTTTAACATTTTTACCTGTACCTGGAAGTAAAACAAAACTTTTCTGTTTTTTTCATAATCATATACATTTATTTTTTTTCTTTCAAATAGCAGTTTATAAAAAGAAATCGTTTTGAAAACTCCACAGTCTGAGGTTTTGATATATTATTCGTTTATATTTTACGAAATTCTAAACTTCTACACATAAAATTCAATAGAATTAATATATATTGAGCTTTAGATTTAATCTCGATAGTTTTAAGCACGGACTTAGATAACAAGGACCCTTTTCTCCAACGGAGGCCGTCCCTCAAAAATGGACCCGAAATGGTCGCTATTATTCGTTCGCCGCTAGGGGTCGTATGTTTTCTCTGACTGTCCACTAACGCCGTAGAATAGCATTGTGAGCAGACGAAATTTTACTTTTATTTTCAGTTTTATTTTTAATATTAGATTTTTTTATTATGTCACACTGTTTCGCACCGGGTTGCACCTCTGGATATCGAAGTGTTCGAAAAAAAAAAAAAAAAAAAAAAAAACAAGGAAATAGGTGAAAAGAACCCAAGTTTATTTCGTCCACCTAATGTAAGCTATTGATTTTAATGTTTTATTGAATGATAAAATTGTTGCTGAAAATCCAGCTGAAAATTAGAGATTTTATGTAAAAATTAGAGTATTAAATTCAAGGTAAGTTGTTTTTACAAAGTTAGCTTTTCACTTAATCGCCGTGCCATCTCGTCGGTGTATCGAGCTATTCCCTACCCTCCTAAAATAATATATATGTAATATGTATATTAAAAAAAAAAAAAAAAAAAAAAAAAAAACTAAATCATGCATATTATAGCATGAGCATAGTTCTGAAAAAATAGAGTCAAAGACATCCAACAAATGTCAGATAAAACTTCCTTCTTAATATGGTATAAATTTCATTTGTAACCAAATAGATACATATTACATTTCTCTTAAATGTCCAAATTTTACTTACAATATTCTGATTTAAATATGCACTTAAGGTATAATTTTATCATAATCATAAAACATCAATATAAAAAAATGCGTTATTTAATCTTCATAATGTTAAATACTTCATGAACAAATGCATGACTTCCAGAAATCCGCATGCTGTAACCAATGTAACTATCAAACCGACAGTAAAATTTTTAATATGAAAAGTTCAAGATAGCACTGATATTGACCCCTTAACGCGCGCTGTCCTCGCTGTTAAGGAACAGAGTATTATTTTACATGCAAGAAACAGTGGTATCATACTGTTTGTTGCAAAGATGGATGTTCATAGAATTACATTATCCAGTATATTTTTCACAATTCCATTTGCACATTCAGAAATTTCTCGACCATTAAATCTGTTCTAGTTCTTCAAAAATTGACTTCTTGATGCTGGTGGACGTGAAGTGTCGGGTTCGATCCCAAATCGCGCTTATCGGTCTAGCTGTTCGGAGTTTTGCGCGTTTTTTTTCTTTTTCCTGAAACTTGCGTAATTGTGGACAAAGGCCCTTTAGAAGGACCGCCACGGTGGGCAGACCCAGGCCTTGGACCCTAATGCAGTCAGCTGGTTTTAATCTCCAACACCAACATTGATTTTAAGCTATAAAGTCAGATGACGACCTAAAAGCAGTTTTCGAATCCTTTAGAAGAAAATATTCAGAACTTAAAAAATTTCCCCATACAGTATTATGGGCTTTGGTTCCAAAAATAAATAAATAAAAAAATTAATAAAAAATGCTCCTTTAGCTTTTTGAAAGGGAATGCTCAAATTATTATGATTGACTCTGCTTTTCATTACATTGATTTTTATATCGTGCATATTTAAATATATATATAAGTTAATTTTATTTTTTGAATAAATTATTTGCTTTAAATGAGTAGCAAATAATACAGATTGAAAATCTCTTTAAAGTGCAAATTTTAAAATGAAAAATATTGATAAAAATGAAAAAGTGCTGTATTTCGGTTTATGGATTTATTGGATTTGGGAATAAGGTCGATTGACTACTGTAGGTCCTACGTCTGAAAGGGAGTGCCCTCCGTGGGAGGGGGGGGGGGTCTTTCTAAGGGATTCTAATCCGTATGCACACAATTTTCGGGGAAAAACACGGAAAACTCTGAATGACTAAGTAGACAAGCGTGACCTGGAATCGAACCCAGGCACTTCCCGTCACTCAGCTTTGAGCGCAGAACCGCTCGACCACCATTGGAGTCTCGGAAGAGGGAAAAGGGCGGCCTTTGTAAAAATATCATAATAAATTTTTAAAATTTTTCTTTTTTACATACTTTGTATTATTATTATTTTTTTTTTTTAATTGGAAAGGCTGGCATAAATTGTGATTTTTGAAATACATTCATTGTTTTAAATTATGAAAATTCATATTTTCATATTTATTTTTTAAATATCATATGTTTTCATTATACTATTTCGTCTTTTTCTTTTTTTTTCGGGGGGGGGGCGAATTGTTTATATTTATAGATATATTTACATACTAGCAGGCGACGCCCGCTTCGCTGGTCCCTATTTTTAAATGAATCACTATAATTACTGAATTCTCAGAATTGCATTAATTTTTATCACGTGAAAAAAAAAAGAGAAACAAAATCTGATTAGGAAAAATGTCGCACCGGGTTCTCACTGTCTTCGGAAAAAATTCCCAAAATGCTCTAACTCTTATTTCTATTATTTTCCCCCCTTCGCGCCCCTCCCGTCTATCCTAATAATTTTACAAATTCGAAAATATCCGCAATCGATTTGTAAGTATCAAAAACCTCTATGCACCAGTTTTGAACGATCTATCTCTATTTTATTTTTTTGCCCCTCCCAATAATTTAAAAAAATTCAGAAATATCCGCAATCGATTTGTAGGTATCGAAAACCTCTATGTACCAATTTTGAATGATCTAACTCTATTTTATTTTTTTTGCCCCTCCGCGCCCCCCCCCTTCCCGGTCCTTCTAATAACTTTACACTTTCGAAAATATCCCCATTCGACTTGCAGGCCTCTTAAACCTATCTGTACCAATTTTGAACGGCCTAACTGTATTTCTATTTGTTTTTGCCCCATAGCCCCCCCTTACCCCCCCACCCCCCTTACAGCCCCTCCTAATAATTTTACAAATTCAAAAATATCCGCAATCGATTTTTAAGTATCGAAAACCTCTACGTACCAATTTTGAACGATCTGACACTATTTTTATTTTTTTGCCCCCCCCTCCCCTTCCCCCCTTCTTGCCCCTCCTAATAACGTTACACAATCGAAAATATCCCCATTCGTCTTGCAGGCCTTTAAAACCTATCTGTACCAATTTTGAACGGCCTAACTGTATTTCTATTTGTTTTTGCTCCATAGCCCCCCCCCCCGTTGCTGCCCCACCTGGGGGCTGAATTTCTAAAATTCCAGAAATTGGTTTTTAGATAGTTGCATTGGCTATATTTTAGAGCAAAAGTTTCACGTATATCTATTTTTTTTTTTTGTTTGAGATATATAGGATTATGCGAAATCACGTTTTACGCATGTGAAATCACGTCCCCCCCCCCTACCCCCGCCCCCCTAGGGGACCGAATTTTAAAAGTTCCAGAAACCGATTTTTAGACATTTGTATTAGCTATATTTTAAAGCAAAAATTTTACTGATATATGTTTTTTTGTTCGAGATACTTAACATTATTTCATTTAATTCTCGCGTTAAAGCGCTCTTTCAAGCCTGAAGTGGAAAGGCAGTCGATGCGAGCGCCATCTTCTAAAAGCGACCGAAATGGGGCCATTCTGACAACACAGCGTCGGCGGTCCATAGTGTACGTCCATGGTTTTAAGAAAAACATACTGATTATATTCTAACACTATAATTTATTTCGCGAATTTTAAAGTGTATATTATCCAAACGTTCCGTGTGATGTCGTGGCGTGATTGGCAAGTACGCTGCTTTGTGGTACCGAAGACGTGAGTTCAACTCCAATGACTGGTGTATTTTTTTTTTTTTTTATAATAATTATTATATTTTATTAGTGTTGTAGATAATTCTAAAATATATTTTAAACAGAAAAGCAGAATCATACGCCAACTTTATTTATTTATTTATTTATTTATTAAAAAGGCTTTAAAAATGGCAGATTTTTTAAGCCTAACATGGCGGTGTTTTAAGACATTTGCAGTGTCTTAAATTCAGATGCAGAAAGTTGTCTTAAAAAATAAGACACATTTTTTTCGCTTAAAAAATGACCATTCGTTTAACACACTTTATTAACTGAATTTAAGACATTTTCATTTACAGTGTGGCTTCTAAACACATGTTCTAATAAGACCGCAAAACGATTTTTAGGCATTTTACAGCATTCCTTTAGTGTGAAAAGAGAAATGTAACACATAGATTTGGTAAATTATAAAGATGGTTTTTCATTCGCTATTATTATCCATTAATACATTGTTTCCTAATAATGTATTAATGGGTAATTTCAATTTACCCAAATTGATAATTTGAATATCTATTATTTTCAGTATTATTCTATTTATAATTACAAATTTTAGAAGTTGTAAGTTTATAATTCTCTAACATGAAGAAATGTTGTTTTTCTCAGAGAATTATTCTATTATCTAAAATGATAATATTAGGATGCCGATGTGTGTTGGTGTTTGGGAGTAAGACCAATTTGCTGCGAGTTAGGGTTTTAGCCGTGAGGTTGAGTTTCCGCCGGGGGGAAGGGGGGGGGGGGCTTTCTAAGTTTGTCCTAGCCAGTATTTTCTCATCCATACTTAGATGTTAAATTATATAACTTCATGTACTTATTAAAGGAAATTAAATTATAAGCTTTTGTATCAATTAAAAAAATAATAATAATAATAATAACATGCTAAAAGATATAGGAGATCGAACTGAAAACTATTGCAAAACACTTTTTTTTTATTTAACTAATATGCCAAGGCCAACACGTAACTTCCTTCTATATCGTTTTTTAACAGCGCCACATGTCTGATAACTTGCTCAAAATATTAACATAGTTTCTTAAAATAAAGATTTTACATATAAAATTTGATGTAATTTCAATCTATAGATGCTGCATGTATAACCATATGGAAAATCGCAGAAGGTGAGTTCCAGTAGCGATGCTTGTAGCCGATATACGTTCATCAGTAATTAAATCATAATTTTTTTTTTCATAATAACCATTTTATATACGAAGATTGGGACATTTATATGCTTTGAAATTTGAGATACAACCTTTCCATAACAGAGAACATTTTCAACCTATTTGTGCTACCTATCGACTGATACGTAGCTAAATAAAAACAGCACATGTTTTTTTTTTTTTTTTTTTTTTTTTTTTTGTAATTTGTTACAAAAGTATGAAAACATAATATGCTTTGCTATTTAGGTAATAAAAGAAATTTTTCGATCAAAATCAAAGACATTTTTTGTCAGTACATTAAGTTTTTTTTTGTAAAACATAGCAACTTACATAAACGAAATTTATTTAGAAAAAATAAAACATTTTTTATAACAAAAAAAGTGTTAAAAATAACTCTTACAAAATTATAAGACAACATATGGTAAAAGACAGTTTTTGCAAATTTAGTTCGATGTTGCACCACCATCTCTCTGAATAACTTGAATCACACGATTTGGCATCGAATTAATTTTTTAAGGAAAGTTTATGAAGTATTGTCCACTCTCTCCATAATGTCCATTTATAGTACATTATGCTGAATGATCTTGTTTGTTATTTTTATATACTTGGCCTAGATAAATACGTCCACAGGATTTCTATGTGGTTTAGGTCAGCTCGGCCAAGACTAACATCAAACTTTTCTCTTTTAATTCACTCTTTTGATCCCTTAGATACATGAAAGAGAGCATCATCTTGTTGAAACTTCCCTTTTGTACCTCCCTAAAAGCAGTGCAATGGGTAACAAGCTTTATTGGTACTATTCGATATATTTTTTTCAGCAACTCTTTGGAAATCACATTTTCCTGTATATCAGAAAGAGCCCCACACCATAACGAAATTATCTCCTTTCTACTTACCGTAAAACTCGTAAGAATTTCGCAATAAGTCATGTCAGTAATTAATATTGTCATCTGGACCATCTAATTTTTTTTTCTCTTCTGAAATTATTATATTTCTTCATATAGAGTTCCAGAACATACACTGAGAAAAAAAAATGTATACCACCTTCTTCTAGAATGAATAAGTGGTTATTTTCTAAATCCCTGAACTAGAAATATAGATTTTCGAGCTATGCGCATAAGGCACGCCAATAAACAGAATAGGCGAAATGATTGAGAATTTCTAGTCTACACATTTCTAGATGGTGAAACAATATTCTGAATATTCTTAATCTTTTGTGTTGCGAGAAATTCTCGCTTGATTTTCTAGAATTGGGTAATAAACCAAGATTATACTTATAATAGCAGGAGACTTGGCGTTGGAATATTAAAACAGGAATAAACTACTACGTCAGAAACGCCAAAGAAAAATTATTGAGGTGCATACAGCTGTTTCGGTAGCCTAAAGCGTACCGTCATCAGTGCAAAGAGAATTCTGAATCTTGAGAAGTGCTCGTATATATAGGAGAGGGACCGGATTTCGTTCAACCAATAGGATTACGGAAGAGGTGGGGAGTGTGGCCAATAGGAATTAAGGAATGTGTAGCTGTGTAAACAGTAGAAAAATTAAGGAAATGTGGACTGAATGTAAAATTTCCAACAATCAGACAAATAGGGAACAGCGAAATCACAATTTACAAGGTTTTTAAAATTTTTATAAATATGAAAAGCTTCAAAGAAATCGAGATCATGAATGGATTTAGGTCTGCAAATTATTTTAGCTGAATTAAATTTAAAATTATGATTTTCCTCCCAGCAATGTTTAGAAATAGCCGATTTATTGGTTTCTTGTTTGCGGACGTAATTCATATGTTCTTTTAGACGAAATTTAAGACTGCGTTTAGTTTGGCCAATATATGATAAACCACACTGACAGGAAATACTATAAATGCCCCAAGAATTATGCATATCAATAGGATCTTTTAACTGAGAAAAGGTGAGTTTATTGGAAGGCGAAAATATTATTTTAAAATCATATTGTTTGAGAATTTTAGCTATGGTTTGACTGGTTTTAGAAAAATAGGGTAAAACAATACTGATATTAGATGTGACTGATTTAGTAGACGAAATACGAGGGAGTTGTAATTTTTGGATAGCTTTGTCTATAATGGAAGGGTCATAACCTCTGTCAATTGCGATGGCTTTCAGGTATTTAATTTCAGATTTCAATAAAATAGGATTTGAACAAATATTAAGGGCACGGTTTACAAAAGTATAGAAAGCAGCCATATTTTGGTTAGGTGGGTGACATGAACGCGCATGGGGAGGAAGGGAGACTGCAAAATTTTTACGATAGACAGTGGTTGAAAATCCATTTACAGTGCGAGAGACGAGGGTATCAAGAAATGGAAGGGAGCCATTATTTTCTATTTCATATGTAAACTGGATATTACTGTCAATTGAATTTAAGGTTTCTAAGACATGGTCAATATTGTGATGAGATATGTCGATAAACGTGAAGGTGTCGTCAACATAACGGGTCCAAAAAGGAAAAGATATTTTCTTAAAAAGCTTGCTTTCGAAATAGTGCATGTAAATGTCTGCGAGAATTGGGGAGAGAGGGGAACCCATGGCTAAACCTTCAGACTGACGATAGAATTTATTTTGGAAAGAAAAAGTGGTTTGTGATAAACAAATGCGGGTAAGAGAAATTAATTCTTGTATTTCGAAAGAGGTGAAATGAAACTCTTTTAATCTATTTTCGAGACAACAGAGGGCGCCACTTATTGGAACATTAGTGAAAAGAGATTTTACATCAAAAGAAACCATAGTGAGATTAGTGTGAGGGCAGTTTTGAATATTTTTTGCAAAATTTATGGAATTCTTAACAGTATAACTATTAGCAGCAAGAAGTGGAGCAAAAATTGTGGTGAGAAATTTAGCTAGATTATAGGAAGCAGTACCGATATTAGAGACTATTGGACGATTGCTGCTTTCTATACTTTTGTAAACCGTGCCCTTAATATTTGTTCAAATCCTATTTTATTGAAATCTGAAATTAAATACCTGAAAGCCATCGCAATTGACAGAGGTTATGACCCTTCCATTATAGACAAAGCTATCCAAAAATTACAACTCCCTCGTATTTCGTCTACTAAATCAGTCACATCTAATATCAGTATTGTTTTACCCTATTTTTCTAAAACCAGTCAAACCATAGCTAAAATTCTCAAACAATATGATTTTAAAATAATATTTTCGCCTTCCAATAAACTCACCTTTTCTCAGTTAAAAGATCCTATTGATATGCATAATTCTTGGGGCATTTATAGTATTTCCTGTCAGTGTGGTTTATCATATATTGGCCAAACTAAACGCAGTCTTAAATTTCGTCTAAAAGAACATATGAATTACGTCCGCAAACAAGAAACCAATAAATCGGCTATTTCTAAACATTGCTGGGAGGAAAATCATAATTTTAAATTTAATTCAGCTAAAATAATTTGCAGACCTAAATCCATTCATGATCTCGATTTCTTTGAAGCTTTTCATATTTATAAAAATTTTAAAAACCTTGTAAATTGTGATTTCGCTGTTCCCTATTTGTCTGATTGTTGGAAATTTTACATTCAGTCCACATTTCCTTAATTTTTCTACTGTTTACACAGCTACACATTCCTTAATTCCTATTGGCCACACTCCCCACCTCTTCCGTAATCCTATTGGTTGAACGAAATCCGGTCCCTCTCCTATATATACGAGCACTTCTCAAGATTCAGAATTCTCTTTGCACTGATGACGGTACGCTTTAGGCTACCGAAACAGCTGTATGCACCTCAATAATTTTTCTTTGGCGTTTCTGACGTAGTAGTTTATTCCTGTTTCAAGATTATACTTGCTCAAAACCCGTCTCTTGTATTCTCATTTATTTGCATAGATTTTTAAATAACTTTTCCCTTGATTAGGCAAGCGCTCTAGAATTCTAATAGGGGTTTCTAGAACTCGATTTAAATGGGGACTAGAATTTATAAAGATTACATGGAACTATTTTTTTTTTTCTAGAGCCACAATTTAGATTCTAGATGACAGTTACAGAATTTTTCTCAATGTAATATTCTTTGTCCAAGTAAGACGCGTAACTTTATGGCCTTTCCGTATGAGTGATTTTTCTCTCATTTTGCAACAAATAACACCAATAACACCAGCATTGGATTTTAGACTTCGCCACACAGTTACATGAGATTTCGCTTTTAAATATCGTCTGTCCTATTTTACGAGGCCCACCAGCGGCCGAGCGGTTCTGTGCTCAAAGCTGGTAGATGGGAGGTGCCGGGTTCGATCCCAGGTCGCGCTCATCGACCTAGCCGTTCGGAGTTTTCCGTGGTTTCCTCCGAAACTCGCGTAAATACGGGCTGGGACCCCTTAGAAAGACCCCCACGGAGGGCATTCCCCCTATAGGCCTAGGACACATAAGGAGTCAATCGGCCTTAATCCTCCAACCAACCAACCAACCAACCTATTTTACGAGTTTTTTTGCAGACAACTTGATAATTCGCTTATTATCACAAGCTGATAACTTCTTTTTCGAACAGATCGTTTAGGAGTTCCTAAAATGTTTTTGAATAGCAGCTTTAGAACGATTAATAATGTTACTTATACAAAGTTCAGACTTTCCTTTTTATTTATAGGTATACTTTCTTCTCACTTTTATTTCGGACATGCCTCTTCGACAATTTTTCGGACAGTTCAGTTCAGCATTTTCAAAGAAACAGACGTAATTTAGAATTTCTGCATTTTTTTATTTTTTTTAAATACTTTGTAGGTTAGTTCAGTTACTGTTAAACTCTAAACTCTAAACTAAAATCGTCTTATTCATGAAAAATATAAGAGTAGTCTTACATTTATGAAACAGCGGTTTTCTATAAAATCATTCTTCATAATATGTATTTTTTCAACAATGAATGTAAAATGTTCCGAAAAATGTATAAAAGATGACTTGACTCGTCATTACAGATAAAACACAATTTTAATTTTAAGACGAACACATATGATGATATACTAAGCACATTTTACACAAAGAAATATTTACAAGAAAGATCTTATTTGAATTAATATTACATGTTTTCTACCGGTTTCTTAGAGTCCCACGACTAGGCATTCAGCTATATCAACATACCAACTAAAAACAAAAGTTAGTCATTGTTCTTTTTTTTTTTTTTTTTTTTTCTTTTGAGTGAGTCACGTGACATCGTTTGATGGAAAGGGGGGAATTCACAAAGAGTATTACGCAACACTCAGAGCTTTGAAAAAGTTTGTTTTAATAATCAATGTTAAAGAAGAAAAAGAATAAATTTGATGTATCTGGTTATTTTTTCTTTACAATATAGTATATATATATATATATATATTAATTTTCCCCCTGCGCTAAATAAACCTTATTGAATTATTTCTTTTCGTGCATCTACTTTTAAATTCAAATTTATGTTTCCTTCATTGAAAAAAGGTGCAATTTTAAATGATCTTATAATATATAACAGACTGTCTTCTTATATAATAAGTTATATGCAATTATGCATTATAGAAGCTGAGATATAATTTTCCCTGTAAATCAGGAAAATAACAGCATGCGATTTTTAATTTGATATATGCACCAATAATAACACATTATTGTATGTTTATGTGCTAATAAATATAACCTTTTTACGATGCACATAGAAATTATGCACATCTGTTCTTGATCTAGAGATACCAAAAAAAAATAATAATAAAAAAAATAATAATAATAACTGTCACAGAGACACGAACGTACTCGTAGACAGATAATAGGTATTATTTAAAAAATGCGCAGGGACAAAACGTGTAAGACCATTAATAACTGATAGTTCATAAGTTTTAAGAATCCAATGCATTCTTCTATTTAATACACAGAAATGAAAAACTATTACAACATTATCATGCTTTTATAAGTCACTTTATTTTCAGTAATATTTTTACTTTTCTCAATTTATACATATATATTAATATATATATAAATTAGACTGTACAAAATCCCTGATCTTTAGGGAAATTTCGCACAGTTTATAAATTCATAATGATTTATTAATGCATTACTTGTAAGGTTCATTTTGATATGAACAAGTTTTATCCTATTTCAAAATGTATCATGCATTATAAGCTTCTATTATTACTTTTGGTTATTAGGCGAACTTTTCATTATATGGTTTGAGATGTTATTAACAAATCTACTATTCAATGTTCTTTGTACGTGCGGATATTATGATTTTCTTCCAGGTATGAATCATTTCATAAAATGGATAGTTACGCATGTAACTGTAGATAAGTAAATGATGCCTATATTTTGACTTAACAACACAGCACTATATTTTACTTTAGCTTTACAGATAATGTATTGTGAATTCAGCATTTGCTGCATTTTGGTATCATAAACATTAATGACCCGTTTCTATAGCAACATTAATAACTTTCTTATCAACAAATGCTATTAGATATTAGCGTAGTTAATTGCTTCACGTGAGATAGAATACTGCTACTATGTACTATTAAAGTAGTCATTAATATATCTGTTAGCATTAGCTTTATAATATTTTAGTGGGAAGATATGATTTACGGTGGTTCATAAAATTAATAAAGTACAACAATTATGTTAGAAAGGTGATTATCTTTTTGAATAACAGGTTTTTCTTTTCTAAAGTTATTTTTTAATGTACGATTAAACTGTAAACTAATAAAATTAGTTAATTTTAACTTTGAAAAATCTGGAGAGACTTTCATTAACATACCGAACGTTTAGAAATTAACTGCCAAATGATAGTAACTTCTAAATCATTAAATTTAGAAATTTTTAAACACTTTAGAATATTTAAAATATTTCTAAATAATTTCTAAATGAGTAACAAATCAATAAATAGGCAAATGAGAGTATAATAATAGGGGAGCGTTTGACTATTTTTCATAATGTTCGTGTAATTGTACAATGAGCAGTAACTTATCTGAAATTTTTGTTCATCCTGGAAAAGAACTATATAAACTGTGAGCATGTGATTTCCAGTAAAATCAAAATTCGAAAATTTATATCACATTTTATATCTGTTTTAAAAAACTCCATGTATTTCAGATAATTTACATGCGTAAGATGTGGTATATACACTACTGGCCGATAAAATTGCTACACCAAGAAGGAATAATAATAACGGAATGAAATTTGTTGGACACATACATTATAGCTATAATAGGAAGAACAATTGATTAAAATTTCAGGAAATTTGGAGTTATATGTACTGAGAAAACAGTACATAAAGCAGCGACCTCTGTGAGCAGAACTTATCTGCCTAGGCATTGAATCGAACAGCGATTGGATTGCATGTACAGGTAGAGCACTTCATGAAGTTTTAACACGATACTACAATTCATCGATCGAAGTTACTGGTGAGTGGTGGGGGGGCCAGTCGCTTTTCAACAATTAAACAATCATTTTCATTGGTGTGAGATGAGGAGAACGCGCTGACTAGAGCAACAGTCGAACACATTCGGCATCAATGAAGGTCCAGACAATATGGGCAATTTGCGGTCGGGCATTGTCCTGCTTAAATGTTGCGCTTCGGAGGCCTTGAACATAGGGCAGAGCGATGGACCTTAACTCGTCAGAAATGTAATGGCTGGTATTCAGAGTGACGGGAATGAAAACAAGAGGTGACCGGGACGTGTATCCAATAGTACCACATACCATCAATCCAGGTGGTGACACAGTATGCGGCTACCAAAATTCTGATTACCCTCAAACTACATCACTGATATGGGCGCCATTAATGTGTGATCAACGATGAACCTGGACGCATGAATGGCGTGAAGTCACTTTTCAGACAAATCATATTAGTGTTTACAGAATCAAGATTGCCTTATCCGTATTTAACGGCATTATGAATAATGCCCATTGTCAGCTGGGATTCGACATCATCATACTGTCCATCATTCGCAATGATGTTATGGGTTCCCATTGGATACACGTCTCGATTACTTCATATCCGTATTCTTGGCACTCTGAACAGCGGCCATTAAATTTCCGATGAGTTAAGGCTCGCCCCTCTGCCCTGTATTCGAGGCCTCCGTAGCGCAAAATTTAAGCAAGATAATGCACGACCGCAAGTTGTTTGTATTGTCCGGACCTTCTTTGATACAGAATGTGTTCGATTGTTGCTCTGGCCAGCGCGTTCTCCTGATCTCTCACCAATGAAAATGACTGTTTAATCGTTGAAAAGCGACTGGCCCTCCATCACTCACCAGTAACTTCGATCGATGAATTGTGGCATCGTGTTAAAACTTCATGAAATGCTCTACCCGTACATGTTATCCAATCGCTGTTCGATCCAATGCCTAGGCAGATATGTGCTGTTATTGCTCACAGAGGTCGCTGCTTTATGTACTGTTTTCTCAGTACATATTACTCCAAATTTCCTGAAATTTTTATAAATTGTTCTTCCTACTATAATGTATGTGTCCAACAAATTTCATTCCGTTATTATTATTCCTTCTTGGTGTAGCAATTTTAATGGCCAGTAGTATATGTAAATTCTCTTGTTCATCCCTCTAAATGGAGTAAGAATAATCCGCATATCATTCCCCATAATGATCGTACATTAGCAGTGCAATGTAATACACATTTTTTTTCCTGTACCAATTTCACATTAATAAAACAAATTTCAAATTATTTGAGCCCGTTACGCATAACAATTCTACTTTGACATCCTATAGAAAAAATGTCCTTTTTATACTCATGAAAATTCATACAGTTCTCGATATTATGAAGTGATATCTTAAGTGTGTCTAATAAAAAAGTATGAAATCTATGTAGTTTCTGCAGAGTTAACCTTTAATAAACCTCCATTTTAGCTCGATCAAATAAAGTAATGTGATATTATCGTGTTCATTCACCCATTTCAGAACGTACTCACACATATAAATACATTACTTTAAAAGTAGCAAACACAAATTCACAATATTCACAGAGTCACAAAAATCGCATTGTTGGATTTTTTCCTTTTTATAATAGTTTCTCTACACCGTGTTGTGTAAATTTATATTCTGAAAGCAAAAGTATATTGTAATTTAATCCAGAGGGCTACAGATTTTTATATCATGATGAAGGCTTCTGTTGTCTCTTTAAAAGAAACTTATCGCTAATCTCATTGAAATTTCCTAGTAAGTTTGCTTTTAAAATTCTTTTTTTTTTTCCAGTTTGAAGAGAGAGTTAAAATTAAAAACTAATTTTGCTTTAATAGAAAGGAGTTAAATCCATTTCTATGCTTATGAAACTAATCTGGTTTTCTTTAAAATGGTCAGATTGGTTCACTTTCTTGATTAATTATTTTTCCCAGTCAAAGAACAAGTTGAAAAACTTTCTGAAGCTTACGCTCTCTTGGAATTATAGCTTGAATTATCTCTGAAATTACAACCAGCTAGACAGTTTTTCTAACCTTCTTAAAATTTTCATCTTCAGTTTTTAACAATCATAGTTTAAGTGGTTTAGTTCCTACATTATTTTCCTTCATCCTAAGACTGGGTTATTAAAGAAAAATAATAATCCCATCCATAAAAATGTATCAGATCTGTTTCTATGCACAAAAATTTGCATTTTAGAGAATTGGTAAATGCACTCGTCGGCTCTTAATCTGCTGGCTCACAATACATAAACAAGGGAAATATACCTACAGAATAAAACATACATAATACATTTCTTTTTCTTTTCGCTTTTTAAAAAATACAGGATAAGTCAGTAAAACTATCAAAATAATAATAATTAATAACAAAAAAAATTAAGTAATCTGTCTAATATTAATAATAAAGCACCACAGAACTGGTGCTTAAAAGTAATAATTACAGAACTTTGGATAAACACCATAAAATGCAATAAACTCGCAACAATTGTTTCGGGTCGAAAGAACACGCGAACTTTCGTCAGGTGAACAAAGTAAGTACGAATGTTGCAGTCAAAGCGACAACGTGATCCAAAGTTCTGTAATTATTAATCTGTCTAACAGTTATGCTAGAAGCATGTCATAAATAATCTCTAAACAAATTACTTTCCTAAAGAATAAGAGAGAGAGAGAGAGAGAACAATGCACATATGACTGATATAAAATCAAAAATTCAAAAAGTAAGATCCATTTTTAAATATTTTTGATTGCTTTAGAAAATAACTTTGATGTTTGGACTTAAAGTAATTGCTTTAAGAATACTTTTACTTTATTATACTGAATGTCAATTACAGAATACCAATGTTAAAATAACAAATACCAATTTTTTTTTTTTTTTTTTTTTTTTTTTTTTTTTTTAAATATCTGAATAATTAATTATAGTATGTATACTGAACAATGTATCATTTTTTTGAAACTATCAATTCAATTCAAACATTTCACAATATAACTGCTAAAAAAAACTCTATAAAGTATAAAAACATAATATAAAAAATTAGTAGTATTAAAAATAATACATTGTTGAGTTTTACAATATATATAAGAGAATGTTTCTATAGGTTTTTTATGCTTTATAAAGGCTTTTTTAGCAGTTATAGTGTGAAATGTTTGAATTGGTAATATTAAAAAAGATACGTTGTTGAGTATGCATACTATAATTAAAATTAATTTATACAATGCAATCGAATCATAATTTTATCTGAATAACTAACTTTAAATCGACTTAAAATATCCAGTTTTCATTTCCGAACATACATATCTAAGGAAAGTATTGCAATCATGAAAAAAAAAAAATTTGAATTTGAGATTTTGGTGATACACGTTTTGAGGTCCTCCAAGTTCATTTTTGTTATTACTTTCTTCTATATGTAATATAGAGAAAGTATTGGATTCGTAAAAATTTTCGACCTCGGGTTTTTGATGGATTTACACGTTTTGAGAGCTGTCAAACACGATTTGAGCATTTTTAGAAAATGTCTGTCTGTCTGTGTGTGTGTGTGTGTGTGACAAAATTTTGTGGCAACTGTACTTCAGGAACTACTGCACAGAATTTCATACAAATTGGTATATTGTTGCACCTTGACATAAATTAGTGCCTATCAACTTTTGGTAAAAATCGTCTTACAGGTTGCGTTGCCATCCCGCTTTTTCTAAATTTTTAACATGGTGATATAGGGCAAAAATTTGTATAAATGTGCATAAAGAGAATTATTTTTTAGTAATCATTATGAAATTTACAAAAATTATTTATAATAAAGCTAGTCAACTGGGAAAAAAATTTTGCATGTGTAGGAGCCTCGTGAACCCCCCTGGGGGTGAAGTCCCCCCTCGAAGGGAGTAAATTTTCAAGATGGGTATCTTTCGGAAGGTCTCGTCAGTACCTTTAAAACGAATGGTCGAACTATACATTTGTGATAATTTAAAACAAAGTTATCGATTTTTTTTTTTTACTTTTTACGAAAAAAAACTTAGAAAAAAAATTATTATTATTATTATTATTATTATTATTATTATTATTATTTTTTTTTTAAAACGAAATTTAACAAAATTTGGTATTTAGTTGGCTCCTGACATAAACTGGTGCTGATTAGATTTGGGGATCAATCGCACAACAGGAGGCGCTGTGATCGTTTTTCTTCTAAATTTTTAACATGGTATAGTATCGGACAAAATTTCGTATAAATGTACATAATGAGAGTTATTTTTAACTTGTGATTGTAAAATTAATATGAATTATTGCTAATAGTAGTACTTAATTAGGAAAAAAAATTGTGCATGTGGGGGCATCGCTTCGCCCACTGGGGGGAAGTACCCTCTGGGGTGGGGTAAATTTTCAAGATGGGTATCTTTCGAAAGGTCTCGTCAATACCTTTAAAACGAATAGTTGAACTATAAATATGTGGTAATTTAAAACAAAGTTATCGATTTTTTTTACTAAAAAAAAAAAAAAAAAAAAACCTTCGATTTTTTTTTTTTTTTTTTTTTTAAATATTGTTACTGAGTGAATTTGTATAGGAAAATATAGAAGAAAGTCTCGTGGTGGCCACAGCATACTAGCCAGATAGTTTTTACAGTGTGCGTATGTGTGTGTGTGTGTGTGTGAGAGAGAGAGAGAGTGGTGAGTGAACTCGACGGAGTTTTAATGTTTTCTTCGTATGAACTGAAATTTGGTACGAATGTTATCGGTCACTGTAACACAATATAGATTTTGGTGAATCTATAAGTTATAGTGTTTTTGCAGGGTTACAAAGAAAAATTCGTTATCATTATGGCTTATGGGCTAAAATTATTTTAATTGTGATAGTGTCCAAATACCTTATTCAGTTCAGCTGAAAATGTATATGCATGTTATAAGACACTGTAGAACGAACTTTCTAGATTTTGATGAATCTAGCACTGACAGATTTTTACAGGGACACAACGAAAAATTCTCTATCATTATCCGCTATGGGCTCAAATTATTTGAAGTGCAATAGCGTTAAATCAAACAACATACTAGCAGAGAAAAAAAAAATACTCAAATATCCTATTATAGTTTTTTCTCTCTCTCTCTCTCTCTCTCTCTCTTTTTTTTTTTTTTTTTTTTTTTTTGACGACTTCTCCTACTTTAATATATTTAAACAACCGTTGATTACTTAATGTTCGGAAAGTCAAGTGGAGTCACTCCAGATTATTTTGTTATGTAAATAATGTTCTTTTTAAATTTATATTTCGAAATCTGAAACAAACTTGTTCTTATCACTTTTCTGAAAGATGAAACAATGTCTGTAAATGTATTTTTCTTTTTCTTACTTTTTCTTTTTCAAGAATTCGTTAAATTTCACTGCATTATTTCAAAAAATAAGAGGTATTTTTTTTAAAATCCCAAAATATGTATGCCAGATGCATATGAATATTATTTGTGTATCTAGGTTTATTCATTTCTCTTCAAAAATAGATGCATGTTTTATATTAAATTTTTATGGTATGGTATTCAAAAAGAAAATTAAATGTTTTTTTTTTTTTTTTTTTTTTTTTACTTTTTTCTATATTCAATAGAAGAAAGTATTGGATTCGTAAAAATTTTCGACCTCGGGTTTTTGATGGATTTACACGCTTTGAGAGCTGTAGAACACGATTTGACCATTTTTTAAAAATGTCTGTCTGTCCGTCTCTCTCTCTGTCTGTCTGTCTGTGTGTGACAAAATTTTGTGGCAACTGTATCTCTGGAACTACTGCACAGAATTTCATACAAATTAGTATGTAGTTGCACCTTGACATAAATTAGTGCCTATCAACTTTTGGTAAAAATTTTCTTACAGGTTGCGTTGCCATCCCGCTTTTTCTAAATTCTTAACATGGTGATATAGGACAAAATTTTGTATAAATGTGCATAAAGAGAATTATTTTTTAGTAATCATTATGAAATTTACAAGAATTATTTATAATAGAGATAGTCAAGTGGGAAAAACTTTTTGTACGTGTACGAGCCTCGCCACCCCCCTGGGGGGGAAGTTTCCCCTCGAGGGGAGTAAATTTTCGAGATGGGTATTATTCAAAAGGTCTCATCAATACCTTTAAAACGAATGGTTGAACTATAAATATGTGATAATTTAAAACAAAGATATCGATTTTTTTTTTTTTTTAATCGAAATGTAACCAAACTTGGTATTTAGTTGGCCACTGACATAGATTGGTGCTGATTAGATTTGGGGATCAATCGCTCAACAGGTGGCGCGCTGATCGTATTTTTTCTAAATTTTTAACATGGCAGTATAGGACAAAATTTCGTATAAATGTACATAATGAGAATTATTCTTAACCTGTGATTGTAAAATTAATATGAATTATTGATAATAGCAGTAGTTAATTTGGAAAAAACATCTGTGCATGTGGGAGCATCTCTTCCCCCCTAAAAGAAATTGAAATAAATAGTAATTTTTTTTTTTTTTTTTTTTAATAATGTTACTGAGTGAATTTGTATAGGAAAATATAGAAGAAAGTCTTGTGGTGACCATAACATACTAGTTTTAAATTGAGAATAGTATAAAATTCCTTAAAATATTTTTAGCACATATATATAAATATATATATATATATATATATATATATATATATAACACCATGTGTTGTATTATTTAAAATTATCTATTTTTTATATACTGTCGTATCGGATGTCAAATCAGGATATAGAACTAGATTTTTAAAGCAATATTTCGAAATGTGTTGACAAACTTTTTTATTCGGATTGAATAAAATTCACTTGAAATAGGCGGAATATTATTCTGAAATTTCACAAAAAGTTTTTATGAAAATAACATATATGCAGAAAGTCTGAACTGTTTTTTCTCTTTATTCAGAAGAAAAATATGAAAAAATATTTTATTATTATTATTATTATTATTTAAACCTATGAATTTTGGAATACTGTTTATTTCACAGAACTTGTTCTTCAGTATATATTTGCATAGATATTTTTTATTCGATTTACTAAATTAAAGAACGTTGACTTTTAAATGTTTCACTAAAATAACATTGCAATGTAAATTTTATTTTAAAATCAAAAAGTTACCGGTTTACGCAAATAAATGCTATGTGACTAATTTGTATTTCTAAAATGAATATGAGGTAAAAATTAATAAAATGTTATAAAAAATTCATTTTCTTAAATCATTTATTCATATATTTAATTACGATGGCTCATTTTGAAAGGCACAAAAAGAAATTTAATAATAATACATATATAATTTTTAATCGAAAAATTTTTCTTAACAGAAATTTTGTCCTAAACACCTTTTTTAACAAATGTTAAAACAGAAAAAAAAAAAAAAAAAAAAAAAAAAACTTTAATTTTTTTTTTAAATCGAAGATATATAAATATTTGTCATTTTAAACAATTCAACATTTTGTTGGTGTTGTTTTTTGTTTGTTCATTTAAAAATATGGTGTGATAAAGCCACACGACATCCATTACTCACTATTACCCGTATTATATGTAAACTGACCTAACGAAGTGGAAACCTAAAATTTCCGGCATAACACTTAATATACGTGTAAAAAGATATAAAACAAAGTTTACATAGCAAGTTAAAAAAAATGGTAGAGTTATTTTTTCAAACACCAATTTCCAAGGTCTAAAATTAATCTACCTAAACCGGATGATTGTTAATTTTACTGTAATAACAATGTAGTACATAATAAAGGATATCTAAAATGGATTTATGTTGCAATTTTCAAGAAAATTGTTAGAGCCGTTTTTGAGATATCAACTTTTACCAAAGTTTGGCATACTCAATTATTGACCGGAAAACAATAATTACATACAAAAGGATATTTAAAAGGGAGTTAATATGACAAGTTTGAAAAACATCCGTACAGCCGTGTTTAAAGGAACGCACTTGTGAGACCTGAAATTGAGCTATTTATACAAGACAACTATCAATTTTCCTGTCAATGGCCACGCGTAATTATTTTTTCCTGAAGTAATTGCTTTCTGATTTTTCTTTTTTTTTTCTTTTATAGTTTTTATTTACAAAATTTCATTGTAATTAAACAAATTTCATTATCATTAAGCAAAAGAATTCTTGTACAACTTTCTGCAATAAGAGACTATGTCTCCTTAACTATCTTAACGATTATAAAAAAAAGAAAATAATATAGTTAACGCATATTGAACTACATTATTTACACATATTTAATACACGAATAATTTCAGAAATGTACAGTACAATTTTTAATAAAACTCAAAAAGAAAATTGAGTTAGTTATAAATTAAGACAAATTCAAACAAATAATCAAATATTTCATAATTTAAAATTAAAAATTGATTGAAAGGAAAAATTTAGATAAAATTTGATTGATAAATGTAAATGAACATTTTTTACAAATGAAAAAGAATGAAAAAATTTAAAAAGAAAGGAAAACAGTTAGAAGTGTTTTCTTAAAAACTTTAAACTAACATTTATATTTATCTATTGCTAGTAGATGGCAGCACTATTTAAAAATTTGAGAAATACTACTATACTGAGTATCTTAAACAGTGAGAGTAACACAAATTGTTAATAAATTTAAAAGATATAAAAATACCAAATAAATATTTAAATAAATAAAAGCATTATGAATATTTCCTATTTAGTCAAGAAAATGTGCAAAAAAATTAATTGAATGTTTAATTTTTAATGCGAAGTTTTAATAATGACTTGATTTATGTCGGAGTTGAAATAAATTACAAATCAGTTTTAATTCTTGATTATGAAAGATATTCCAAAGATAAATAAATAAGAATTTATGCAGAAATATTAATATGTGATTAAATATAATTATATTTAATACATAAAAAAAAATAAAGACTCGTTATTGTTTTATATTAGTTTAATATTGAATGTTGCATCGTTATTTTTATGTAAATAGTATATGATAATTAACTATGGAATAAGGTACAGTATGACTGCAAAGCACGATCATATGAGATTACAACTATTACGAAAAGAAAAATTTCCCAAGGTTCAGATACAATGTTGAATGTTTAAATTTTTTAACAAACCATTATGCTGTGGCCATCAAAAAGCTTTATTTTAAATCAATCTATATATTACACCCCCGCCCCCTCCCATGAGATATGCACTGAAATTAAACTAATATAGTTTTTCAGAACATCCATTTTACATACCAAGTTTGGTGTATTTATTTGTCATAGAAGTTGGAAAATTGCCTTTATTGAACGGTTGGTTGGTTGGTTGTAGGATTTAAGGCCGATTGACTCCTGATGTGTCCTAGGCCTAGGGGGGGGGGAATGCCCTCCGTGGGGGTCTTTCTAAGGGGTCCTAGCCCGTATTTACGGGAGTTTCGGAGGAAACCACGGAAAACTCCGAACGGCTAGGTCGATGAGCGCGGCTTCTGAGCTAGGTCGATGAGCGCGGTCTTGCGGGCTCTGCCCTCGTATTCGGAACTTTGCCTTTTACTGAATAGGAATATTAATAGTGTTTCACAAAAAGTAAAAGCAGAACAGTAATATATAAATTTCCATACCTGATTTCACATTGAAATGCACACTATTTAATGCTCACACCTTTCATCTTTATTTAAAAGAAATAATCTGTCAAATATCTGTCTTAATATTCAAGAACTTAATAACAATTTGTCCTCATTTTGGACGGAAGTATATTCTAGACACACAAAATGAACAATGACAGCAGTAATTTTATTTTATTTTATTTTATTTTTTTTTAAATAGACAAAAATTTACAATATCTAGATGATTTATCGTTACAGCATTAATATAGACTCCCTTGGCGATTTTTAAAATTTTGTCACCATTTGGCGAGGACTTTTTTCTTTTAATTGTTAAAAAAAAAAAAAAAAAAAAAAAATCTAGAATGTTCAATGTCTTTTTCTAGTCAATTTTGTCCTTTTATTACTTCCGGTGTGAGCCGTTTTTTTTTTTTTTTCTTAACACACTTGACATTGTGAGTTTTTTTGGTTTCCTTCCCATGCTATTTCTATGGGTTTTTTAGCTCCCCCCCCCCTCTTTTTCTACATTCTAAAGTAACGGTGGTCTTAGTAGCTCTTCTAACGCCTATTCTTTTCTTTCTTTCTTTTTTTTTTTACCTTTGTAATTTTTAGTTAAATTAGGACAATATATAATATTTCTATACATATTTCTACTGTACAACTGGGTTTAATATGGCGCTTGCAATTGAGTAAAGTTGCAATTTTAGAAAGTGCATTTTTTTCTACGATGTAATCTAATCAGATACATTGAAAGTAAATAATTTATGTGATTATTTTAAATAGCAAACCCTTGCGAAACTTTCGCAGTTTATTTATTTATTTATTTATTTTTTAAACCTTTAAAATTTTGAAACTTGTAAGTCTTAAACTAATTTTACCCCCCAATATAATTTTCAATTCATCAGAAGCCAAATTATTATTAGTTTTTTCTTTCTTTCTTTTTTTTTTTTTTTTTTTTTTTTTTTTTTGGAGGGGGGTAGGTGAAACGCTAGTGATAGTTAACCCAAAATCATTAAAAAAAATGTTTGACGATCCAGTTTAACACCTCCCCAGGCAGGACAGCTTTAGTATATAGGACCCCTATGACGACTGTTTAATTTTTTTCCGCCATGTTGGCGATGCCTTTTACTTTATTCATTTTGGCATAATTTTATGTTAAAAAAAAAAAAAAAAAAATCTTAGTACCTATTTTGATTATACTTCTTATCGTTGCGTGTTTTAGTCAATTTATGACAGAAAGTTCACATTTTGTTTATATCTTTAAAGTATTGCTAGGTTTAAAGCGACGCTTGCAAAGATTATATAGATGCAGATTTAAAAAATAATTTTTTTCTATAAAATTATCATCTATACATTAGACAAATGTCGTCATTTATTATTATTATTAGATCACTCAACTGAGTCCGCGTGCTTACATTTTGCTTGTGTATTTCTTTTTTAATTCTCGCGCATTTTATTCTCACTATCGTATCGTTTCTACAAAATATAATCGTAATCGGTCCACGTTAGAGAAATATTATAGAGATTATTATCATTATTATTTGCAGTATTTTATAAGTTGTGTATCTGCGTCTTTAACCACGGTTAGCGTTAAAATGAATTTCGTTGTCGTGGAAATGCAGTCTTTTTCTACTTAACGGTACATTTTAAAATTTGTCAAACGGGTCATATATGATACTAATGCCGTTGCGAACCATATAAATGTATTTTGAGCTAAAAATAATTAAATGAATAAGCAATAATAAATATAAAATAATAGTAATAAAATAATAATAAGTATATCTTTATATAAACTGACCTACGTTAATGTCTTTTAAATTCCTTTTAGAAATTTCTGTTGTTTAGCTTAAAACGCTATAGCAATAGTTTTCTAACGTATTCAAAATGTTCATTACTAAAACTTTTTGTCTGACGCTCAAATAAAATAGAATATAAACTCAATAAACATTTTAAATATAACCATTCAAAAACCATAATAAATTTGCAATTGATATAAATGAGAATACAATTGATATAAATGCTTTAAATATTTGTTTCAATAAAAACAAGATGTATTATCTAGAGATATCGAAAATATTACCAAATTAAATGCTTACCTACAATAAGTAACGTAAACAGATGGATGAATGGATGGCTGGGTTTTACGTCGCACTAGTGCTGCGCAGATGGGCGATTGGCGACGGTCTGGGAAACATGACGGTCCGGAGACATGCCATCAAAATTTTGATCCTCCTCGGAAGGGATGGCTCTCCCGCTTCGGTGACCCCCAGAGGTATATTTTTTGATGGGAACATGGAGGACATTGCGGCCACGACAGATTTTACGTGCACCAGCCACCATTAGTGTACACGACGGTCTTTGGCCGGCTCGAGTACCGAACCCGCAATCTTCCAATTACGAAGCCGGCGCTCTACCGACTGGGCAACCGCGGCCCAGTAACGTAAACGTAAATTTAATTTTCTAAAGGTAGAAATAAAGATATCTACAGAAGGTAAATTACAGTTCTATTTTTTTCCATTGAAAATATCTAAGAAAACGCTCTGTATTTATTTGCAGACGATAAACTTCTTTGTTACCAATAGCAACATTAGAACTCCCAGTTTTTACTTTTAAATCATTCGTGTAACTATTAGTATCTTGAGTTTATTATAATTTACTGATAATAATTTAGTTATATAATCTCTTGAGTTTATAATTATCTATTGTCAATGATTTCATTATAAAATTATCCCACATATATATTTACACCGTAGATGACATTTTATATTCACTGGTAATTATGATGTGATGAGATTGAAAGAACAACAATTTTCAGGAACTATTTGTAAGTTGGCAAACAGACCTTTAATAACATGAAGTTTTTAATTAATAACTTTATTAATTAAGGTGATAAAAATTTGAAACAAAGATAAATATTATATTTTAATTACATTAAAAATCGAGACATTATACATTAAAATATACAATTAAAATATTAATGTATACACAACATAAATTTAAACGTTTCGAGCCTTATTTTAGGCTCCTTATCAGTAAAAAACATCAAAAGTAACAATGGATTTCCTCTACGAAAGCATAGCGTATTCGGCAGGGACTGCGCATGCCTCCTTAAGAGGTGAAAAATTGTGTTTCGAATACCAGCCCCCCAAGGAAAGTTCTAGAATGATAATTTGAACAGTTAGATACGATTATTTTAGTATTGTTAAAATCAGGTAGATGGTCGGTTTCTATGGCATGATGGACTATTTTAAAGAAATAGTCCTGGTAAATAGACCTGGTAAATTTTTATTTTTCTTTCCAATAGTAATCGGCATCGGCGTTATCGAAGTCTATATTTTAGAACACACTCTATACTTTTACATAATATCTGAATAACTAATTATAGTATGTATACTGAACAATATATCATTTTTAATACTACCAATTCAAACATTTCACAATATAACTGCTAAAAAAGACTCTATAAAGTATAAAAAACCTATAAAAACATAGTATTTAAAATCGGTCGTATTAAATATGATACATTGTTGAGTTTTACTATATATATAAGAGAATGTTTTTATAGGTTTTCTATACTGTATAAAGGCTTTTTTAGCAGTTATATTGTGAAATGTTTGAATTGGTAGTATTAAAAATGATACATTGTTGAGTATACATGCTATAATTAAAATTAATTTATATGATGTAATCTAATCATAATTTTATCTTAATAACGAACTTTAAGACTTAAAATATCCAGTTTTCATTTCGGAACATACATATGCAAGGAAAGTATTGTAATCATGAAAAAAAAAAAAATGAATTGGAGATTTTGGTGTATCAACACGTTTTGAGGTCCTCCGAGTTCATTTTTGTTATTTTTACAGTGTGCGTATGTGTGTGTGAGAGAGAGAGAGTGCATGTTGAGAATGAACTCAACGGAGTTTTAACGTTTTTTTCGTATGAGCTGAAATTTGTTACGAATGTTATCGGTCACTGTAACACAATATAGATTTTGGTGAATCTATCAGTTATAGTGTTTTTACAGGGCTACAAAAAATAAATTATTTATCAATATGGCCTATGGACTCAAATTATTTAAAGTCTGATCAATCCAAATGCATTATTCAATTGATCTGAAAATGTACATGCATGTTCAAAGACACTGTCGCACGAACCGTATAGAGTTTGATGATTTTTACGGGAACACAACGAAAAATACTCCAACACTATCCGCTCTGGGCTCAAATAATTTGAAGTGCAATAGCATTAAACCAATAACATACTAGTAGAGAAAAAAAATAATCAAACACACTATTTTCTCTTTTGTTTATTTGACAACTTCTCCTACTTTAATATATTTAAACGACCGTTGATTATTTAATGTTCGGAAAGTCAAGTGGAGTAACTCCAAGAACCTATAATTATTTTTTTTATTGATATTGAAAAAAAATAAGAAGAAATCTATAATAATAAAAGATGATGTCTGTCTGTCTCTCTGTCTGAGCATCTATACGTTCAGCCCCTACAGAACGCAGAAGTATAAAATTTGACATACGGGTGCTCAGAAGCCTTCCCGAGTTGATAGTGAAAACAGAATTTAAAAATTTTAATTCGTTCCGGAGATATTAATTAAAATGTCAACCCATGTCGATCGAAAAATGAGCAGCGAGATTCAACTTAAAAAAAAAAAAAAAAAAAACATTCTATCAGCAGACGATTTTTTCCGCTGTCTGGAAAGGAAACAAAACATCTGGAAATCATTAATGTCACATGTTCTTGAAGTGGAATTAAAAATTAAAAATTTCAAAATTCTTCAAATTTTCATTTACATTACATTTAAATTAATATTCGGATTACACAGCATATTATAAAGCTACTGTTCAATTTTCATGAAAATATATGCAATAGCAAAAGAATTACATATTTATTGGGAAAAGATTGAGTTTTCTTTTATATTTTGCAGTAATTTGAATTGAGATATGCCGTTGAAATTTCGTAGTATTTGGTTTTAATGCCCGATAATTCGATTGTGAATATTTTTGAAAGAATAGAATTGTTAGGGAGGGGGGAAAGGGGCAAAAAAAAAGAGTTAAAGCGTTTGAAATTGGTATATATAGGTATTAAGGCAAGATAAATCGATTGCGGATATTTTCGAGTGTAAAATTATTAGTAGGAACGGAAGGTGGGGGGGGGGGGGCAAAGATGTAGAAAAGGAACGGGAGTTTCAGAGAAAACCACGGAAAACCCGGAACACCTTTATTCTTTTATATTTTGCAGAGTTTCGAATTCCAATTTCTGCTGACATATCGTACTAAGGATTTTTAACGTTATATAGCCCGGAATTATGCAAGTTTCGGAGAAAACCATGTATAAGTCGGACACAAATCTTTTTATAAAAATGTTTAAATTAGCTTTGTATCTCAGCTTCTAATTAACATAATATCATAAGTAATATATCATTTAAAAAGTTTTTTGAATTGGATTTGAAGAGTATATGTTGCAAATCTCTGTCGGCAGAGGGCGCTTTGATATTTTAATAATTCAATATCTAGAATTCTAATTATGCTTACATTACTTATAACACATCATTTAAAATATTACAGACTTTTAAACTGATATAAGCCGTTAAATTCCATACGGCAGTTTCAGAGAAAACCACAGAAAAGCCAGAACACCTTTATTTCAATAACTCCAATTCTAATTATGATGCAGGCTTTCGAATTCCGATACTCCGTTCACATTTCGTATTAAGGATTTTTAATACGCAAGTTTCAAAGAAAAACCACGAAAAAATCAGACACAAATTTTGCTATAACAATGCTAATATTACCTTTGTATCTCAGCTTCTAATTAACATAATTTGATAGGTAAAATATCATTTTAAAAGTCTTTTAAACTGAAATTGAGGAGTACATATTGCAAATCTCTGTCGCCAGAGGGCGCTTTGACATTTTAATAATTCAATATCTCTAATTCTGTTTATCAGTAAATTACTTATAGGGAGAAGATTGGGAGACCGTAGTCCCCACCGGGTTGCGGATTTGTCACATTAGAATTTTCAAAGGTCCTTTACATGGTGAGTGGACAAGCTATTTCAAATCCTGAAACATAAAGCGGCTTCTTAGTCGCCACAGAGCGAAAATATGCTACAGTTAAAATTTTCAAATCTATTTGCGGTATGAGTGTGGAAGCTGTTGTAGGTTCTAAAACGGGGATAAAGCGCCGCAGGCGCCACCGAGCTGGACTTTGTTAAAATCAGAATTTTGAAAGTTCGTAACACGGTGAGCAAACAGATTGTCTCAGATATTGAAACGAGAAGAGGGCGCCGTAGGCGCTACCGAGCGAAAATTTACTGTGATTAAATTTTTCAATAAAGTTATTTTCACTATATGTTAGTGAGCTGTTGTAGGACCAGAAACGGGAAAAAGGCGCCGCAGGCGCCACCAAGCGGGAGTTTCGTAAAGTCGGACTTTTCAAGGATCGCGAACCAGCTGGTCGCCGAAGGAGGCTAGTAATAATAATAAAATAAAATAAAGGGTAAGAGATAATTTTGAAAAACAAATTACGAAAAACATCCAATGTAACATATAAAAAATCTATATTCACTATAATTGAACTGTGTTTTGTAAAATTAAAATTATGAACTCTCTTTTACCATCACATGTTTTGAAATTTTAATTGAATTATAATTATTATTATCGAAAAAAAAGTGCGTATTGTTAAAGAATATGTGATTCCTTTACATTACACTTGGTTATTTATGTATTGGCCGAAGAATATACAAATTTTGATTTGAGGAACAAAATCAGATCTAATGGGGGTTGTATTGTATCTTTATAAGTTTAAATTAAAAACAATAATTATTTTTACAATGCTGTATCTAAACACATTATCCTTGAAAATTACATTTGTTTATTTAGTACCCTTACACTGAATAATATGCAATAGTATGTTTTATGAACAAAATAATTTCTCCCTCTATCTCATTAAAAAAAAAAAAAACATTTTTCTAATCTATCTGCGGCATGAAATACAATCTGTGCTTTCAAATCTTGTTTTACAATTATTTCATTTTGAAAAACGACTGTTTTCAGCTTCTATTTTATAATACCCTTCAATGCTACATCGTTTCAAAAAGCAATGAGTACCATACAGAAACAGTATAACTCTAAAAAGAAATTTTCGATAAGAAAATCCTTTCGAAATTTTGTTTATTAATCTCCTTTTCAGAACCATTAGTTTTATGTGCATCTGTAGCGTAGGTTTCATTTACCAGTTCTACTTAATATAAAACTATTTTTGATATATTTGAAGGATAATTTTAAATTTGTCACAACGAATTGGAAAATATATTCCAGACTTATTTCCAGTTGTTGCTTTTTGATACCTTTTGTAAAAGAATTGGTATGAATATGGGTCACATTTAGGGAGAAATTGCATATTTTCTGCTTCATAAATTGGCTTGATTTTTACATAAAATTTATATCATGTAACATACTAATATTTCATTTTATTAAATTTAAAATACATCGGCCATATTAAAAATATAAAAGTAATAATAAATACACAGAATTATATAAAAGGTAAGCAATTTTAAGAAAATATTGAGAATTTTCCGTGGAAAAAATAAAAAATCTTATTTTGAGAAGCTCAATTATTTGATATAAAATAGAGTTTTTATTTATTTATTTTGCATGTTTAATTTAAATATCTTCCAAAAATTAAGCATAAGTATGAATGTATGTAGAATGGTCATTTTTAATTATAGAAAATAAATTTCACAATTGTTAGTTGTTGAGGCATTAACAGTTATTACATTATTAATTTAAGAATTATTTTAAAATCTATTGTATTTTGAATATTATGTTTTTTTAATATTATATATTAATTAATAGAAAAATTCTCGCATTTTCATAAAATTTAAAAATTATTAACTGATATAATTTTATACAAGATATTATTCCTTTCATTAAAATATATATTTTAAAATTGTTATTTTTTCTTTTAAAGTTACATTTTATGAAAAGCATATTAATTATATAATTCATATTAAATTGTTATTCTTCACGAAATTTCAATTAGTTACTCAACTCGTATCTTTTCAATATTAGTTATGTTCTTCTGAAAATACTTTTGTGTTATAATATTCTCACATTCAGCTTCATTTATAGCATATAGTTTTATTTATTTATTTATTTATTTTCTTTTTTTCACTACTTACTTATTATTATACATGTTGATGGTTAGTCTAAATGTTGATTTTTCATTTATCTCTAAGTTTGTCAAAAATGTTTCGTGTAAATAATATATACTACTCTTAAATTTCTCTTGTTTCTTGAAAATTAATATGCAAATGGATGTTGTTTGGTAAATTATTCACAATATGATTCATCTCTCTCTCTCTCTCTTTTTTTTTTTTTTTTTTTTTTTTGTTGATAATTTTTTCCCACTTTTTACAAGTATTTTAATTCATCTTTCAAACCTTTGAGTTGTTGGGTAATGATAGTGATTTTAAGTGATAGCATGTATCACTGTCTCATGTACAACTCATTGTATATTACCCTGGTGCTATAATTGCCCTTGATAAAGATATAGCAGATTTTCGGCAAATTTTAAAAATACTTTTCTGCATTTAATATTTTTTTCAATATGTATATATATATATATATATATGCCTGCATCTCTCTGATTTCAGAAATATCATTTTTAATCACTCATATCGAATCAATAATTTATGTTCTGATAAATATAAAAATAAAAACATCAATAAACTTATTAAGGAAACCTTAAATATGAGATTCCCAAAAAATTTTGTTTATTCACTGGTGTATCAATAATTGTATCTGTCAAACACACACACACACAAGAAAAAAACTCTTATGTGTTATTATTATTATTTTTTAATAATAAAAGACAATAAAAAATGCGGAGGATGGTGGTCAGGTGTTTGATTAAGGAGGTTGTGAAGTTTCCGTTCATGCAAACTCCACATTAATTACTTAATTAGATCACTCAATGGATAAGTAAGAGAACACAAGACTTGGATTAACAATAACTAAGAGATTATTTGAGCAGATTAATGGGAGGGTGGCCTGGCAATCAAACAAGCTCAGTCAGCGTATTACTCAATCAAAATATATGTATCAACAATTAAATTAGATAATCTTAAATATCTCACCCCAGCAAATAATTGAAGGTGTAGAGACGGTTGCACTCGTATACTCCACTGCTGCGACTTCACTTTCGATCAGAGGATTCCCTACAGATCGCGATTCACTTTCACGAGCGCTAGCAAATACTCGTACTAACACTCATCACGACTTATTCCTCACTCCTCTAAATCTCCACTACTCAATACTCGCCAAAATAAGACTTTCCACAATTCACTATAATACTCCAACATCCACACTATAATATGCTCCGACATCCACACTATCTACTAAAACCATCTCCATTTTATACTTCTTCCTACACCCTCCTTTCTCTTCATTTCAATCCATCCTTTTAAAATCACTTCTAATTTATCTAATACTCAGAATCTAATTCTTTCATTGCAGCACCCTGCCGACACAAAACTAACTTGACCTGAACTTTCGCCGAGTCACTGGCGATGAAGCGATTTTAATCGTCCCCACTTTCTACTTTGCTGGATCCAGCTTAATTCAAACAACTGTGGAGACGTTTTGTAGTCTCAACCTCACAAGGTTGGGTGGCGTTGTTGGTTGGATGGTTGGTTGGCATGTTAAGTTAAACTAAAAAAAAATGCAGGAATGATTGCTGCATTTAATTTTATTCCAAAAATTAATGAGATGAAAATTGGTTATTAAATAAGATATCAAGGAATGTTACAACTCAACTTCTAAAATGTCATTTTCTCCTGTTAAGTTCTCTGTTTTGCTCGTGTTTTGAATTCAGATTTTGTGGCTCGTGTTTTGATTTGATTTTATTTTTTTCTGGTTGGTGTTTCAATACATCAGGAGGGATTGTGTATAAATTGCCTCTCTTTCATTTCGGGTTGATTTTTTCTTGTGGGTTTAGGTTTTGGTTTTATTACTTTTTAGGTTCATGGTGTGCTTTTGTTTTTCTGGAGGGTTTTCTGTTTTTGTTTTTCTGGAAAATAATTTGTCATTGTTTCATTTGATTCATTTCGGGTTTTTTTTTTTAATTATGGGTCCGTAACCAATCAGTAGATTTCATGGTTTCATTATTCTTTATTTGCTATGGGGTTTTTCTTTTTTTCCCCCATCCATGTGTCTCCTAATCTGGTCTTGGCAGGCTGAGGGAGTGTTGCCGGCGTAAAACTAGTTTAACCCCACAGGCAAGTCACAAGACTCACCGCTTGTCTCCTTCTGTCCGTTCTTGGGTTATTTTTTTTATGAATTTCATTTCAGTTCACGTTTTTCTGTTGGGATTTTGTTGAGTTGGTTTGTTGTTTCGTTTGTGTTACGGGCTGTTGGATGATGAATTTGTTTCTTTGGATATGTGTCTTTCATAGCCTGATGCATTTTTTTTCAACTATCTGAGCTTCTCCTGCATGGAGGGAATTTTTCATTCTTGTTGGTCTCTTTGGTTTCGGTGGTCTTGTGTCTGTTGCTTGGCTTTTCTACTCTAGAGGGATCATTGTTATATATATATATATATTGTTTGGTGTGTGTATATCTCTTTGGTGAACTGTTTGACTAACTATTCTTCGTTCTCATTCTTCGCTTCTACTATCAAAAGGATTATATATACACACACACACACACACATATATATGAATATTGTATAATTCTTTACTTTAATACGTTATTATTCATCGATACCTTGTTAATTCAACTCTTCCTTCTTGGTGTTTGAGCATATTAATGTTTAATTATTAATAATATTATTATAATTTTTGGTGTACATTGTTAAAATTTTCAATAAACTACTAGAAATTATGAAGTCTTTTGTAAAAATACTGAAAAAAGTAAACAGAAATGTTTAAAAATCCCGTTTATCTATACAGTTTAATGGCTAATATTTTATTCAATTGTTGACAGGAGTATATTAATAATTTAATTTGAATTTTATTGAAAAAAAAAAAAAGTTAAATACAGAGTACAAATTGTGAATCTTAATTATTTATTTTTAACTGGAAATTATTGTAAATTTACAGACCTTTTGAATAAACATTTAAAAAAATTAACATTTTATTTATTTATTTTTATAGTTTATTTGTAGTGGCTGTTAAAGATTCACCTTTGAAAACTCATTTTACTTAGTTGCATAATTATATACTTTATTTAAGATAATATAACAGTTTAATAAAAAGAACAAATTAAAATAATAAACAATTTAACAAAATGAAATGCATCAAAATCATTTATAGTAATGTGCTAAAATAAGAAAACACTCTAAAATACTTACATAAATTTATATCTGAAATAATATTTCAGACATAGAAGACACAATAATAATAAAAAAAAAATGATTACAAAGAATAGAAATTAAAAAAAAATATATATATTTAAATGACATGAATAAAATAAATTTCCAAAATGCAAATGGCTTGTGAGGTAAAGCTTTCTATTACATGAAAAATGACGAATTCATATACTATTGAAAGGTATAAATCGAGTCATTTACTTCTTCTCAAAATTCCCAGTCTTCCCAAACATTTGTGAAATATGGAAAATAACATAATTTAAATCACATATTTTTTTCAAAAGTACAATGAAAGAAAATAATAGAAACAATGAAATTAACAGGAAAACCAAACTCAGATAAACTTAATAAAATTTTATAGGAAATCAACACATGCTATCTTTGATAATTTAAAAATTTTACAACTGAAACATAGTAAGTTTTAAAATGATAAATTTCAGGGATTTTCTATAAAAAAGCAGTGCTATTTAATTCAAGTTTTTTAACTAGATTATAATAAATAATTAAATTTCATATATCGACATAACATTTCCTTTAACAGTGTAACGTCTGGGAAATTAAAATATCAAGGAAAATATCATTTTAAACATTTGTAATTTTAAACATTTGTAATTTTAAACATTTTTAAGCAATTTAAAGATAACGTTTATTATGGCTATTATTTTCAATAAGCGGAAACTGCACTATAAAGTTAAAGAATAATAAAAAAAAAATGTTTTCCTTTATATATATATATATATATATATATATATATATATATATATGAGTGTGTGTGTGTATTAGCTTTAAAATAATTTTTGTTAATCAAGAAATATAAATCCGACTGATTACGCAAAGTATAGCATATGTTTTTTTTTTTTTTTTTTTTTTTTTTTTCTATATTATATTTATTGACTAAAATACATGCAAAGTGTATCCTTTTTCTCCTTTTAAAAATTCTTAAAGCTTTTAAGTAGCAGCTTCATATTAACAGTTTTGAAATGAACTAAAGAATTACACTTTTTGATTATTAAAATAGGAGAGATATAATTGAATAATCGATATACCAACACACAGTTTTATTTCCAATTTTGAGATAATAAACTCTAAGTCTCTTAGTATTTCACGAATGGTAGTATCTCAATTTTCATGATTTTATAGATGTGTATTTAAAGATCGATAGTTCAAGTGAGATACGTGAAATCATTGTAAGTATACGTTCCTAAATGGTAAGAAATAGAGATAGAGATAGAAAATATATTACATATAATATAGATAATATTATGTAGGTACAGAAATATATCCCGTGGGGCGTATTCATAACCCCGAACTGATGTCATAAATTTAAAACGATGAACTCACTTCCACCATCACGTGTTTTGAAACTTTGATTGCATTCTAATTATTATTATTGTTGAAAAAAAAATGAGTATCGTAAAAGTATATGTGATTCCTACACATTACACGTGGTTATTTATTTATTGGTCAAAAACTATACAAATTTTAAAAGTTTTTTTTTTCTTCTATGAATGAAATATATATTTTGTTCTTCAAAAGCATTTTTTACAATTATTTCATTTCGAAAACTCGTGTTTTCAGCTTATATCCTATTATAGCCTTAAATGCTGTATCATTTCGAAAAGCAATGAGTACCATACAGAAACACTGTAAGACTATTTCTAAAATGAAAGTTTCGATAAGAAAATCCTTTCGAAATTTCGTTTATTAATCTTCTTTTCCGAACCATTAGTTTTATGTGCATCTAGAGCGTTAGGTTTTACTTTCCAGTTCTATTTAATATGAAAGTATTTTTGATATATATTTGAAGAATAATTTTAAATTTGCCGTAGCAAATCGGAAAATGTATCGCTGACTTATTTCCAATTACTGCTTTTTGATATCTTTTGTAAAAGAATTGGAATGCATGTTGGTCATATTTAGGAGGAAAATGTATATTTTCTGCTTCATAAATGTGCTTTATTTTTATATAAAACTTATATTATGTAACATACTAATATACGATTTTACTAAATTTAAAATACATCGGCCATATTAAAAATATTGTAATAATAAATACACATAATTCTATAAAAGGTAAACCATTTTAAGAAAACATTCAGAATTTTCAATCAAGAAAATAAAAAATAAAAAATAAAATAAAAATAAATAAATAAAAATAAATAAATAAATAAATAAATAATCATATTTAGAGAAGCTAAAATATTTAACGTAACATTTTTTTTTTTTTTATATATATATTTTTCTGAAGTTTTATTTCAATATCTACAATCTATCTTTATTTCAATATCTACATATGTATGAATGTATGCAGAATGGTCTTTTTTAATGATAGAAAATAATTTCACATTTGTTATTTGTTGATTCATTAACAGTTATTACATTATTAATTTAAAAATTATTTTAAAATCTATTGTATTTTAAACATTACATTTATTTAATATTATTTTCAATAATAAGTATTAATAAATAGAAAAAAATCTCACATTTTCATAAAATTTAAAAATCATTAAATAGTGTAATTTTATAAAATATAATTATTTCTTGCATTAAATTATATATTTTAATATTGCTAGTTTTTCTCTTTTAAAGTTACATTTTGTGAAAAACATATAAATTGTATAATTCATGATATATTGTTATCCTTCACCAAATTTCAATAAGTTACTCAACTCGTCTCTTTTCTATATTAGTTATATTCGCTTGAAAATGGCTTTTGTTTTGTAATATTTTTATAATTAGCTACATTTATAGCATAATATTTTATTCATTTATTTATTTTTTCACTACTTACTTGTAATTATACTGATTGATGATTAATCTAAATGTTGTTTCTTCCTTTATCTCTAAGTTAACTGTTTTAAAAGTTTTATGTAAATAATGTACACTAATCTTAAATTTTACTTGTTTATTAGAAAATAATATGCAAACGAATGTTGTTTGGTAAATTATTCAGAATATGCTTCCTTTCTCTCTTTTTTTTTTTTTTTTTTTTTTTTTTTTTTACAAGTATTAAAATACTTGTAAAAAAAAAAAAATCGTCTTAGTTTATATCATCTTAGAAACCTTGGATCAATAATAGTGATTTTTTATGATTTCGCATATCACTGTCTCAGTAACAACTCATTGTATATTACCCTGCTGCTATAATTACTCTTGATCATGATATAGAAGGTTTTTGGCAAATTTGGAAAATATTTTTTTTTATTTTATAACTTTTTCAATTTTTTTTTTTCTTTTTCTTTCTCTCTTTCTCCTTTTTTTTTTCTCTTTTTTTTTTTTTTAAATGATTCTTCACTTCCATATGTAATTATTTATTGATAATTTGTTAATTCAAGTATTTAACTTCCTGGCGTTTGAGCATTTTAGTGATGAATTATTATTATATGTTTTGGTACACATTGTTAAAGGTTTAAATTGAATAACTATTATTTAACATAGTCTCTTGTAAAATTACTGTAAAAAGTAAAGGGAAATGATAAACAATCTCTTTCATCTATAAATTTTAATAGCTAATATTTATTTAATTGTTGGTAGAAGTATAATAATAATTCTCATCACTTTTGCTTTAAGTAGAAATTTGCATTTTGAATTTTATTGAGAAATATATACATATAATAACGCAAAAATTTGAATATAAATTGTTTATTTTTAACTGGTAATTATTGTAAATTGACAGAGATTCTGAGTAAACATTTCAGTAAATTAATATTATATTTACTCATTGTATTTATTTATTTTTATAGTTCTTTTATAGTGTCTGTTAAAGATACACATTTTAAAACTTATTTTACGTAGTTACATATTTGTAGAAAATGTAGCACTTTAATGAAAAGAATAGATTTAAATATCACACGCACTTTTACAAAATAAAATAAAAGAAAAATCAATCATTTATCATAATGTGTTAAATAAGAAAACACTCCAAAATACTTACATACATTTACTCTTGAAATAATATTCCAGATTAGGAAAACAAACCAAATAAAGGAATTAAAAAATGATTACGAAGAATAGAAATTAATGTATGTATATATATCAGTACAAAAACCCTTGACGGGTTAAAAGTTTGTGACGCAGCTACTTTATCGCTATAAGAATTTGAAATATGGGTCTTAAAAATAATGATATCAAATTTTAAGTGACGCTTTGCTAGTAGTTAAAATATACATAGATTTTCTTATTTGATCATTTGCTTTTTTCTTTTATTTATATTTACAATGCAAACATATTTTTAACTTCAAGATAAGACAAATATATAAAATATACTCTGATGCTTTTTCATTTGCATTTCAATTTCAAAATAACAGTTTTAAAAGGAATGATATCAAAATTCCAGTGACACCTCAATGTCACTTTAAAAGATCTGTTTTTAGATTCCACTAAAATTACCTTTGTTTTGTCTAATAAAGTATATTTACACATTGAAACAGTGCTTTTAATTTTCAAATATATACTGTCAAAAAATCACACTTTCACTGAGTTTGCATTATAAATTGAAATTATTTATTTCAATAAATCGATTTGTCTTTTGCGTCACGCTATCCAAAACTGTGAGTAAAATTTATGTTAATGTTACTTTGTATCGTAGTACCCAACTAAGTCAAAATGTGTGCAAAGAAAACATTTGCACAAATTTTACTTACCGTTTTGGATAGCGTGACGCAAAAGACAAATCGATTTATTGAAATAAATAATTTCAATTTATAATGCAAACTCAGTGAAAGTGTGATTTTTTGACAGTATATATTTGAAAATTAAAAGCACTGTTTCAATGTGTAAATATACTTTATTAGACAAAACAAAGGTAATTTTAGTGGAATCTAAAAACAGATCTTTTAAAGTGACATTGAGGTGTCACTGGAATTTTGATATCATTCCTTTTAAAACTGTTATTTTGAAATTGAAATGCAAATGAAAAAGCATCAGAGTATATTTTATATATTTGTCTTATCTTGAAGTTAAAAATATGTTTGCATTGTAAATATAAATAAAAAAAAAAAGCAAATGATCAAATAAGAAAATCTATGTATATTTTAACTACTAGCAAAGCGTCACTTAAAATTTGATATCATTATTTTTAAGACCCATATTTCAAATTCTTATAGCGATAAAGTAGCTGCGTCACAAACTTTTAACCCGTCAAGGGTTTTTGTACTGATATCATTACTTTTTATAGGTTATTAATCAAAAGATTAAATTAAGTCCTTCCGACTCATAAGAAGTTTAGGTTGATTTATCTTTTCTTATGAAGTTGCCACCATTGTTTTCAAAATGGCAGCTACAATTTATTAATGGACTTGGTAGATTTATTAATGAGGGCTATGTATATATGCAGCTTTAAGCAAATCATTTCAAAAGTTATTGTGATAATTTTCAAGTGGCCACCATTTAGAAACAAAAGGACAGAGTGACTGAGTTGCCCAGTGAACTTATCAAAGACATTTGAATGATTTATCAACAGCGCAAATTTGATTTGAACTGATTCAATATTACAAAAGTTATTGTAATGAAAAAAATTTAAGTGGCTGCCACTTGGAAACAAAATGGTGGAGCAAGTTGCCTAGCAAACTTATCCATGATATTTGAATTGTAAGTTCCCTCCCCAAATCTGATTTGAACCAGTTTAGTATTCTAACAAGTTGCCTAGCAAACTTATCCATGATATTTGAATTGTAAGTTCCCTCCCCAAATCTGATTTGAACCAGTTTAGTATTCTAAAAGTTATCGTGGTGGCACATTTTCAAGTGGCAGCAACTTGGAAACTAAATGCTAGAACAAAATTCATCCAAGATATTTGTGTGATAAGTTCAATGTCCAACTTCAACTGATTCAGTATTTAAAAAGTTATTCTGATGATAAGTTTAAAAGTGGTAGCCTGATTTGAAATGGCCGTACTTAAGATATCGGTCATTTTGTTAAAAATGGCAGATAAAATTTATTAATAAATACTTGGTTGAGACCCTTGTGTGGTCAATGTAAGCATCAAAATTCAAGCAAATACAGTCTTAACTAACCTTTTTTCAATGTGGATTTGAAATTTTCATGTAGCCACCACTTGAAAACAAACTGCAAAGCAACGTCGTTAACAAACTCATCTAAGATATTTGTAAGATAAATTTGCTGTATAACTTTGGTTCAACTTTGAGTATTATGTCAAAAATTATCGTAATCACAAAATTTCCATTATATATACAGAAAAACTCAACATTTTTTACATTTATACGACCATTTTTTAATTCATGAAATCAATGAAGGTAGTGAATCAACGAAGGCTTTTCTCGCTTCGCTGGTCACTATATTTAAAGGAAACTCTTTTCTATATAACTTTACAAAAAAAAAAAAAAAATTAAAGAAATCATGAAGCACTTTAAAGCCCGCTTTGGTTCCCCGCTGCCTTCGGCAGCGACCCACTCATTCGCTGACTCTCAGGTGACTGTCCCTATTGCCTGTGACGACCGCTTACCAGTGGGCTTCCATTTGAGTGCTTATCAGATGACAGTTTCAAAAAGATTGAAGTAGTCATTTTATATTTGAATCCCAATTACATATGAACAACACTATATGTGGTGCATATAATATTTTCTTTCACGTTATTTTCTATATTTATTTTATTTAATCGATCAACCATAAAATGACAACAATTTCACACATAATGAAATATGTAAACCTGATCATGGTACAGGCAGCCTTAATGTAACTCCCCTTGGTGACTTTTCAATTTTTATCGTCACTTTAGACAAAAATACATATATAGATGAAGAAAATAATTTAGATTTTAAAACTTTGCATTTCGTCAAAAAACTATTTCGATAATATTTTAAATAGGGAACTGTTTTATAATTATGGTGATTCTATTTCATAATTGTTGATAATAAAGTTACAATTTTATAAGGAGAAAATATTTCAATGTATTCATCCACTGGACCACAAACAGTAAAATGTAAAAAGCAAATTTCTGATTGGCAACACTGCAAACAACAACAGTTTGTTTTGTTACCATTGCTTACTTTGCTTACAAAATTATATTGCATTATTTAATTTTTTTTTTTTTTTCTTTTTTTTTGTCTGGTAAAATCTTGGATTAATCTACATTTACATACATTATATTTCAGGTAGGAATTAGTATTTTAATAGTTTTATTTTACTTTTTATACACATTGTCCATTGTGAAGCACGTGTAAACTTTGTACATTTAGCTTCTCAGTTTTTTTCAGCTTTTTTATGTTTCTGATGCATATTTGTTCTTTTTTTATACACTGAAGATTAAAATAAATATTTATTACTTTTATTAAAATATGTATACCATGAATCATGAAATAATTCATGACAAAAAAAAAAAAAAATAATAATAATAATAAAAACATTAGCAGAATTTTCTGAATCTATCTGCAAAAAAATAAAATTTATCTTCAAATAGTGAAGAAGGAAGGCACTCCCTCTCAGGCCTAGCACCGTGTAGTCAGTCAGCCTTAATCCCAAACACAAACACACTCAAACCATGAAAGCCGAACCAAGTCTGGTATCACTAGGAGTAATTGCAATTCCTAAAATTAATTTGTAGATGCAAATTTTACATAAATTAAGACTATAGAATATAGTAATCTAGAGCAGGGTGCGAAATTTCCGCTCACCAACTCGAGTGAAATTTTTACTGTGGCGAGTAAAAATTTGGTCAAGTTATAGATAGAATTCTTACACAATACGGTGACAGAAAACATTCTTTTTATAGATTTAAATAAGACAAAATATTGTGATCTTATAACCTCTCCTTTCTCTCTTCTCGGAGTGTTGAGTCTGTGTGTGCGCTGTCTGACGATCGCCCCAGCCTAGGAAAGGAAAAATGCTTAGTACATGCATAAAAGTTTTAATCTCTTCATCAGTTTCGTTTCTCTCACTTTGATTTCTCCAAGCTGAGTGAGAACAGACGAGCAGAGAAGAGAGCCTCTTTGCCCGTCGCCCTCTATCCGAGAGAAGAGAAACACGAAAGTTTGCCTATGCGATATTGGTGCATGAAAATGAGCTCGAGCCCTTTTAAAGATACTGCTTATTTTTATTTTGTTGAATAATTACCAAAAAGTAGTTCACATTCTCCAGTTTTTCATTGAAACGTCAAGGATTTGCGCTTGTAATGATTTGTAAGCAACGATTATATCAAAAAAGTTATTCTGAAATGGTTATTTCAAATGACAATAATGAACAAACTATACACACCGACATTCCGTCTGATTACAAAAATAAAATGGACAAAATGGACACATTTCTGATGAAAAAAGTTAAATAAATACCGTATATTTCCGTGTATAAGCCGAGAATTTTTGGAAATTTTTCGGAAGCTGAAGTCGGGGGTCGGCTTATATATAAGAGTACACATTTTTAGGAAAAAACGTACATTAGAAACAATGATTGAATACATAGATTTTAAGCTTAAAAACTAATATAAAGTAAAATAGTGATATTAAACCTTATTTTTAAATAATTATCACATATAAAACTTTTAAATTAGCAATTTTAAATTTATTTCAAGAAACGCTCAATGTAGTCACGTGTGTTACATTTATTTTTTTTTTGACCTGCCGGTAACTGACATCATTGGCAGATTGCACGAACGGAGTAACTACTCTGTCTGATTCAGAAATAGTATAAGAAAAACTTGAAAAAACAGGACTCCTGATCATATTTTTAATTTATACAATTAAATCATATCTGTTTAAAATGTTTCAAGGCTTACACTAGCAAAAGAAGTGGCAAATCTTTGTTTTTTTCATATAGAAGTTTTTTTTTTTTAAGATTGCCTTGAGGTACTGATAAAAATACTCAAAAGTAGAAGATATACAAAATAATTTAGATATGTCATAAAAAAAAAAAAAAAAGATGCAATCGGTCTTTTAACGGCTTATTTATGTAAACATCCAGCGGCTGCATCATCGACGTTAGGGTTAGACCTCCCGGTATTACGGCAAGGCAACCATCGTTTTCAGCTGCTGGGACTTGTGTGTGCGAGTGCGTCTGTGCTAGCCTCCCTTCTGATAGGGTTGCCAGAGTTAAAATTATCGTCATTGGTGAACACACTGCGATCATTTTACGTCATAGCTAAGCAAAGTAAGGAATTCTATTGGATAAGCATGCATTTCGTGCAATTTCATTGGACAGATTATCCTGAAAGTTGTATAGATTGGCAATATACTCGAACTTTAAAAGAGTATTTTTTCAATTCGGCTTGTACACAGGTTGGCAATTTTGGGCAAATTTCTGCAGGGAAAAACATACTCTTGGCTTATATTCGGAAATATACGGTAAATAGGTAAATAAGGAAGCTTAACATTTCAAATAAAAAGATTTCAGGGGTCGATCCAGGTTTTAATTTTTGGGTCCCTTTTTTGTGAAAAACAAAATATTTTTGTGAAATTTTTATTTGTTTTTGTGAAATGTAAAATATTTTTGTGAAAAAGTAAAATATTGTGTAAAATCTTCCGTTTTTACAATCACTTTATGTAATGTTTAATATCAATTTAATAGAGTTTCGTTGAGACAATTTAAGGCATTAATTAAAAATAATACTGAAAATATGAAAACATTTAATAAAAGGATCATTTTTATAAAACAAAATCTTGTGAAGGGACTCATTTTATAAATTTGAATTTTGTGAAGGGTCCCTTTTCATGGATTTGAATTTTGTGAAGGGTCTCTTTTTACTATGTGGAATTTTGTGAAGGGGCCGCAAAAGGGACCCAAATTTTGCCTGGATCGACCCCTGGATTTTCACAGAATATTGTTTGACAGAGTTTTTTTTCTTTAATGAATCTTTGCATTTTATGTTATTAGATATTTTCATCTTTTTCAAATCTCAAATACAATACACTATAATGATTTTTAATTATAGATGATTATGAGACATGATGATATACGACACACTTTTAATATACCATAAAATTCCGATAGTAACCCCCCTCCCGATTATAACCCCCCCTCCCTTACCTTTGACGTAAAGGTAGAAATTAAGAAATTTGGTTGGTGGCCACTGGCCACTAGCCTTCATTTTTTTAGTGGCCACTTTTAAAAAGTTACTTGGCCACTCGCTGATAAAAGTAAAAGTAAAATAAAATTTTCTTTTCTTTAATTTTTTCAATGTTCAGTCTCGACAAATCATTAAGAAAATAATTAAGGTAGTCAACTTTTTGAAACTCATCCACAATAATACATTTCTGATAAATTTTAATAAATGAAATAGGAATAGATTTACATAATTTATACTATGAATGTAAGAAAATACTATTCATTACAAAATTCATATGTTTAAAATGCTCTTTTGGTTATATTATTTTATAACAGAAAAATTCTGATTATATTGCCCCTTCACTATCCTGAATGGTGTCGATTTTCTACTTAAAAAAAAAAAAAAAAACATCTTTGATTCATGAAAATATGTATTTGTAAATGAAAAAAAAATATTTTTTTAATAATACTTTTTTATTTTGCAAGTTTCTTTTTCCTTTTTTTTTCTTGTTACAAATGAATTATAAATTAATTTTTCTTTAATAATAATGAATTTTTAATAATTTGCAATTATAATCCCCCTCTCTAACTGAATTTAGAGAGTGTGGCTGTAGTCGAGATTTCACAATGAAATTGTAGCTGTCACTTTTTAAAAAGTTGATTTTGACAAATTTTAAAATTAGTAGCACTAATTCATCTTAAGGATAAACAAGATCTTAAGCTCAATCATTAAATGATAATTCAATAGAAAAAAAAAAAAGAAATCAATTTTAAGATATTATCAAAATTGTAATTTAATGGTCTGTAGTATGTAGTACATCAGTGTAACTCAGATTAGGCATAACAAATTACATATAATGCGTCAAATGATGTTTTTAATTTTTCTGCGAACGTAATACAATCAGAGATTCAGCCGATTGATTATCTCACGAGCTTCCTTTTCGTCTCTTTCTCCCGAAAGTTGGCTGAAACTCTCATTTTGACATTTTTTTAAAATTAAAATCTAATACTTTTATAGAAAAATGGAAAAAAAGCCATACTTTTTTTAGTATATGAATAAGACTACCTGCCAATTTCCAGTGTTTACTGTTAAAATTGACTTCCGAAAATGTCTGTAAGTGGCGATGTTAGATTTGAGAAAGCCTGAATTCGAGGCGCACGGCGCGTTTACTGTGAAAACGCCGCCGCACGATCCAAGTTTGCATTGGAATGGGGTATTCTGTAAAGAATGGGTAGAAGAATTTTAAGTGTTTACTATTAAAATTGACTTCCGAAATATGTTTGCAAGTGGCGAGGTTAGATTTTAGAACAGCCTGAATTCTTTGCGATGCGCGTTTACCGCGAAAAAGCCGCCGTGCGATCCAAGTTTGCCTTGGAATGGGGTATATTTTATAAAGAATGGGTAGAAGAGAAGTGGCCACTGCAGTGGCAACCAAAGGCAATTTCTTTAGTCGCCACTTTTAAAAATCTAGTCGCCATGTGACGTGTGGCGACCGCTAATTTCTAGCTTTACTTTGGCAGCTAAGTTCGCCACTCTTTCGTTATTCCCATGAGCGTTGCAAACATACTTTTTTTAAATTCTGAAGTCTTATGTGTTTATTTAGAAACTTTAATTTGCATATAACGTATCCAAGTGTTATTTTTACTCATCTTTTTAAAGTAAAATAACTCCAAATAAAAAAAATGTGGTGTTGTTTACATTCTTTAAACTCCAAAACGTTAACTGCTAAATCAAAATATTCACTGTACTTTATTTGCTAATGCAAATGTAAACAAACATGCAGCTTTAGCATAAAGCAATTTGTTATGTTTATATTTTCAAAATCAGAATGAGGAACAGCTATACGATAAAATAAGCCACCCATTACTGTTGCCAATGTACAGCTTACCAGATGAGTCGATAGTGCGAACTGATACTCAGAATCATTACAAAACATCAAAAATACATTTTAAGAAAATAAATTATTTCACTCGTGTTTGTTTTGAAAGTCACTGAAATAAATGAATCTGAAAATGCATGAAAATCAGGGGTCGAAATTAGAATCAGTAAGTTGGGAGCCAAAAGACAACTAATATTATTTTCTTAGTTGCAATTATGTTGTACTAAGGTGCCATTTCGAAATTGTCATTTACACATAGAAACATGTGCATAAACATTATACATAAACAGAAATTAATCAAAATACTGATACCTTATCTAGTTAGTTTTTTCCATTTTAAAAATGTGTTAGAGCAAATATTTTTACAAGAAAGCTAGGAATTTAATTCTACTACTTCGTTGCTAGTGCCTTTATTTTCATCACACATTATAACTGCACACTGAAGGGGGAAAAAGAATGTTAGGCGTCAAAGTGATGATTAAGTATAAAATTATGGTCATCAAAATGAAATATTTATTTGCAAAATACAACTAACTACCACTAATTTCAAGCCCTGATGAAAATCTGTGCTGCAGCGGTCAGTATTCTAATATAAAAACTAAAAAATAACATCACTGGATACCCCTAATTCATAGCACACAAATCAGAAAATGCATAAAAATCTGTACCGGAGCGGTTAGTATCCCAGTATTAAAACCAAAAAAACATCACTGGATATCCTTAAATTGATCGGACAAGGATCGGAAAATGCATGAAAATCTGTACTGCATCACTACCATGAACAATTTTTTTCCCTAAATAATTCCATTAATTTAATAATAATAAAATACACTCAAAAATTAATTTTTAAATTTCAAAAATGCATTTAAAAAAATCATTCACCTCGGTTGCATTACAATAAACATATGAGTGGCTGACGCATGAAGAAAAACAAAATTCCGAGACAGTTAAACGAAGTTCCGATTCAAAAAGGTTACTATTAAAAAGTGTCGATGTACTCAGTATGCTCATTGCTCAGTAAAATCAATGAATAAATCAAAAATTAGTTACCATAGTTATAATAAAATTCTTAATTTAGTTTTAAGAAAATGACTTTCCAATTCAAAATTTATAGGAAGAGATTTAAGAAAAAATACCGTAAGATTATGTAATGGAATATTATCCATCTAAATACTTTATATATTTCCCAAAGGCAGAAACACTGCGACACGGCGACATAGTCGCAGACACAGAAAAACGGCTTGCGGATAGTTTTTGTCTGCACTGAGAAAAAAAATTTGTAACTTTTGGATAACTATTCACTTATAAAAATTTCTGTATCAAAACTAAAACTAATACTTGTATTATTTATATTGTGTTGTGTGGAACATTGCTATAAAATATTTAATTGAATGAGATGAATTGAATGAATACAATTGTTTATATTATATCGTTTTGTAGTAAAATTGTATTTGTGTATTGTTGTACAAGATCAGCACTGATGTTAAGCCCCTCCTCCCCCCCCCCGTCCCCATCAGCTTTCAGGCTTTTTGAGTGTAAGCCATTTTTACCCCTGATTACAAGCAAATTTTGCAGACAGATTATGAAATCTTAAAAGCCTGTTGCAGACAGCTTCAAAACTTTCTGCCACTGGGATATATTTTACCGAAGTGGCTAATCGGACCGTCGTTGCGATTAGTGTACAGGCTATTTGGACCATCTTTTCCAAGGAGAATAAATTAGCACTGATAAAAAGAGTAAAATTTAGAAATAATATAATGTGTCTCGTCCCCGTGCATGAAAAATTATCTTGTTTACTTTTTTTTGAGTGCGGGAGTAGGGTAGAGATTAATTATTTTCACAGAGATTTTGTACTCTAAATGAGGCTAAAATTATTCATAAAAGGACAATAACTCAAAATTAATTTTTATAAAGCAAAAATGAAAATAATAAAGACTTCGAAAATTGAATAATAAAAACAAAAAAATGCAACATGAAAACAGACCTTAGTAAATGAGTATTTTCAATCTTTGAAAAAAATCTTCGCAATATGTTTGTTTAAGAATATGTATAAATAAATCTTCATATTCAACTACATTGATGTTATTTGTTTTTTTATTTCTTTTCTGTCTTTCCTCTCTCTTTTTTTTTTTTTTTTTTTTTTTTTTTAACAATTAAACCGTTCCAATATAATTCAATGCAAACTAAACTCAATTTTCTATACAAATATATGTATGATTTTTCTGAAAATAACTTTTGTATTATTTATTAATGTTGACAGCAATGTTGAAATAAACATGGATTGTAGATCAATCGCATTATACACTTTTAAAATGTTAAAAATTTGAATTTGCAGTTGAAACAAGCAAAATAATTAGTATAGGGTTCCCACTAAATTTCAAAAAAAAAATTCCCTGACTTTTCCAGGTCTATTTTTAGAAAATTCCAGTCACAAAATTTGGTTTGTGACATAAAAGATAGCTCACGGTATAAAGCAAAACATAGCTCGCAACATAAAAGACAACATAGTAACGTGACTTGTGATATAAATTGAATGTTTAAAATGCATTTTCCAGGTTTATATCATCATTTTCCCAGGTTTTTGAGCAATATTTAGATTCAGAAAATTCCACTAATGTTTTATTACTATTATTTTTATCATGCTGAAAAACAAAACAACAACAACAAAAAAAAAAAAACTGAGAAGCTAAATGTACGAAGTTTATACAAGTTTCATAATGGACAATAAAACTATTAAAATACTAATTCTTACCTGAAATATAATTTAATTAAAATCCAAATGTAATTGTTATCCAACAGACTGTTTTAAGACACCACGGACTATTATAAGACGCTTTCATGACGCCAATCCGTGCATGACGCTAAGATAACAAAACATAACAAACGTGTTGTTAGTAGTGTTGCCAATCAGAAATTTGCTTTTTACATTAACTGTTTGTGGCCCAGCGAATGAATACATAGAAATATTTTCTCCTTAAAAAATTGTAACTTTATCATCAACAATTATGAAATAGAATCACCATAATTATAAAATAGTTCCCTATTTAAAATATTATCAAAATAGTTTTTTGACGAAATGCGAAATTTTAAAATCTTATATATTTCCTTTATAACAAAAAATATATATATTTAAGTGAAATTTTATTTCGTATATATACAATAAATATTTAAAAGAAACAATAAAGTTTCTTTCTTGCATTAAAAAACAAAATCTTAATTTTTTATTGACTGCATTCAGATTGAACCAACCAACCAACTACAAGACCAAACCGAATAACACCTGTTCAGAATTCTGAGAATTATCAATAGAAATCTTTGCATCGCGTAGTAAAAATAGTTCGATTTTTAAACTGAGTTATAAAAAAAACAAGAGTTTTCCTAGGGAAAAGGGAGATGTCAGGCACATCAGATAAAAGCGATTAATATCATATATAAATTAAACTAAATTCGCTCGAGCCATATTCGAGAAAAAAATCTTACACATTAGGCCGCCCATTTATAGCTTAAATGAGCCAATTCATATCTCGAAATATACTGCACGCAGAAATGTAGCGATTTCAGGGTAGGATCAGACAGAAGGTGAAAGACTATTTTGAAATTATCAGAACATAACCTCCCATATTTCCTGAGATATTAAGTGTCGGCTTTCAGCGGTCTCTTTGATCTTTAAATTCCTGTATATATAAGTGTCGCAGTTTCGTTCGTTTTTCCGTTTCCGCTGAGTGTCGTGGCGTTCGTTTGTTTTTGCGCTTGCGTCACTTGAGACTCTGCCGAGTCTCTTGATATAATAAAGAGGATCTATTAAGAATTGTAGAAGCCAAGCAACACATACAAGATCACTGAAAAACCAATGACCAAAATATTAAAAAAAAAAAAAAATGTTTATCAGTGGATGATATACACTAATGTAAAGAAACCAGATCTATCAATTAACAGCCTGCAAAACAAACGAATCAATAAAGTAACACAACAAATCTTAACTTAAAACCATAAACTTATCAAAATTAATGAAAAAATAACCTAAGAAACACAAGATAGGAAGAAAGGAGGCAGGCGGCAAGACTTGTGACTTGCCTGTGAGGTTTATAAACTAGTTTCACGCCGGCAACACTCACCCAGCCTGCCACGACCAGAACAGGAACCATATGAATTTAAAAAAGCAAAATTTCAAAGCAGATGAATAACAATGAAACCACGAAGCAACAATGAAATTCACCGATTGATTACATTGTGTTTAATAGTATAATTAGAATTTTAAATATAGTTATATATATATATATATAAATGGATTGAGTGAAATACTGAATTTCCAAAAAGCAAACGTTCTACTACCGGAAAAATAATGAATCCATATAGTTTCTATAGCATTGATATGTATAAATCCAGTGATTAATTTTTGTTCAAAATTAATAATCCTTGTGATATCTTCAGTAAGTAGCGTGGAAAACATATTCACATTGGTTGTAGTCAAAGATGTGATATAGTAACACACCCAAAAAATAATAATACTTTAGTGCAAAACTTAATATAACTTTAATAGAACTACTTTTTAACATCGTACCATACGACATGCATCACAGATACCTGTGAAAACCTAGCATGTGTAACATTTATAAATATTCAGGAGAACGTCCGTTCTCTACACAGACATAAAACCAAGTCCTTCATTTAAAATCTGAAAATCTTTAGTCCTTCCAAAAATCTTGGTGATCTGAAAAAGGGGGGAAACAATTTTTCCCACACGACAAACACCAATCAAACAGTCTTTGGTCATGAGGAGTATCCAGGTTTACACTCAGGTCAACAGTTCATTGGAGTTTCAAGTGGCGTCAAAAAGGTGGGGTACCACCCTAGCGTGGGGTGCGCAAGCGGCTCATCAAAGTCATCTATGAAATCGCGGTCACTTTGAAACCATGAGGATGAAAAAACCGCCTGGTATGCCCGGTTTCTCGAGACTGCAGGCAATCTGGCACCAGGGACCTCACGCTGTCTGGCGAGTACAATGGACACAGCCTTGAATATGTCACATCCTCTCAAACATTTGTGAAATGTGGAAATAGCATAATGTACCATATATAAAATATATATGTATGTATAATTACAGTAAAAGAAAATAATTAAAGCAAATAAATTAACAGAAGAATTAAACCCAGAGAAACTTCATAGATTTCGTAGGAATTCGATACAGATTGTCTATGTAAATTTGAAAATTATACAGCTGAAACATAGCAAGTTGTAAAATTTTAAATTTCTAAAATTTTCTCTAAAAAGCCAGTAATATTTAACACAAACTTTAAACTAGATTGTAATAAATAAGTAATAATAATAAATAAATAAATAAATAAACTTTAATATACCAACATAATTGTGTTTACATTTCTTTTAACAATGTAACATCTGGGAAATTAAAATATCAGGGAAATTATTCTTTTAAAGGTTTATAAGGTAATGTTTAATATGGCTATTATTTTCAATAAGCGGAAAATATAGTCCGGTCAATCTAGACATTCGGTGATACGTAAAGTTACAACAAGCTGATAATCAGTAAAATTGTTCAAAATATAATTATAAATAAAATTTTGAAATTCCCCACCATTCCGGTGTATGGAAAAAAATTTACTCGAGGTCAAAGGTAAAAAAAATAAGTTTTTCGCGATTTTCAGCAAAATGGTGTTTTATCATAAAAATACCTCAGACAAAAATTGTAGATCATAAAATTATCTACAAAAAATGTATCAATAATTTTTTTCCTACGAGCCACCGTTTCTGAGTTATTACGATCCAAAAAGTTGTAAAACTTGTAATCGTCATAATATGCACACGTTTCCACGCCACCTATGAGGTAGTGTACTCAGCGCGTTTTTTTTTTTTTTTTTTTTTTTTTTTTTAACGTGGTTTCCCCAGTAGGCCTATTCCACGAGTCAATTATGATCCTGTTTAATTTGTAACTATTGCAAAATAACGGAAATTAGCAAAGATTGTAATAAATAAAAGCGACGTAAATTAAAAAAAAAGTAATGAAGCTTATTCGTCTGATTCAAATTCTTCTTCTTCTTCTTCTTGATCTTCCTCTGGTTCTTGTTCTTGTTCTTTTTCTTCTTCCTCCTCTTCTTCATCTTCATTTTGAGAGCAAGTAAATTGCGTTAATAGCGACGTATTGCATGTCATCTCGTTAGAATCAAATGAATCCTCCACTGTTGGTGATTCAACATTAGAACACGACCGGCTTTGACACGGCCTTATACATGCCAGAGAACAAAACAGTCCAACTTTTTTTCAACCACATTTAGCGCTGCATCCCTTTTTGCAGTTGCAAAAAATTGTGTTCAGCAGTTTTTCCGCCGCAGGTGGGAGTAAAGTTTGAACTGGTTCTAATGTATTGTTGACCAACTTCCAACCCCACTTTGTAGGGTCTAGCTGATAACCAAGCCACACTTGAACTTGATAATATACCCGAAAAAAATGTAAAATGTGGATGAGCAGCATCTGAGGTTGGAGGAAAATAAGCTAATTGAACTTGTTTTTTATTTTTAGTATTTTTAACGAAACATGCATATCGATACTTATCTAAGCAGGTGGTGTTTTAGGAGCTCCGTACATAGAAAGAAGAAAGCGAATGCCGTTGGTGATGACTTCTTGTTGAGTTGAATTACTGTTTTTAAAAACTTGAGCACATTGAACTAAATCTTGTTTTTCAAACATTTTGAAAACTGTTGTTTTACCTCTCCTGTAAAATGCAGATGTCGTATCACAGCCAGTTATTGCGTGTAAAAATAGTACATGATTTTGACTCTTTGCAAACTCTCACCAAAACAAGTTATGTGCGATCCTCCTATCGTTTCCCTCCTATCCTATTTTATAGAATAGATTCGTTTTCTCTCCACCTCCGAGTCATATGACCCCCTTGGCTAAGCAGTAGCCACGCACACAATTGAACAGGAGACAGATGCTGTCTCGAGGTTACACTGGTGTATAAATGAAGGGACTGGGTGTCATTTTACCTGATATTCTTATAGTTATAACTTATTTATATTTTATATTTTAAGTGTAAGTTACAATGACCGATAGAAAAATAGTTTAACATATATTAAAACTCTAGAGATGTATATACGTGGCGTACTCATGCATATTATGACCATTACAACTTTTTACAAGTTTTTGGATCGTAATATCTCAGAAACGGTGGCTCGTAGAAAAAAAAGTATTGATACATATTTTGTAGATAATTTTATGATCTACAATTTTTAGCTGAGGTATTTTTATGATAAAACTTACCGTTTTGCTGAAAATCGAGAAAAACTCGTTTTTCTGACCTTTGACCTTGAGTAAAATTTTTTCCATACACCGGAATGGTGGGGAATTTCAAAATTTTATTTATAATTATATTTTGAACAATTTTACTGATTATCAGCTTGTTGTAACGTTACGTATCTACACTCTTATTTTTCGGTCTAATTTGACCGGACTAATACATGATAAATTAAAAAGTAAATAAAGGTGTTTTTCTTTCTTTCTTTTCTTTCTTTTTTTTTTTTTTTTTTTTTTTTTTTTTTACACGCTTTTATTAGCTTCACCTGTATGTATGTTTGTATGTATGTTTGTAACCTCTCTGGGAGCAAACAAAAATCTTTATTGTAAAAAAAGACTTTTCCTATGTGAACGCTGTGGCTGTGAGGTAAAAATCAGGGCTACGAATCTAAAGGTCAAGCGTTCGAGCCCACTCAGGTGAGATTTTTTAAAAATGGTTATTATTTAATTCTAAATTATTATAATTCTAAAATAATTATGCAGTTATTTACAAAAAAAAAAAAAAAAAAAAAAAAAAAAAAAGTTTTTATGCATATTTACGATTGTAATGACCGATAGATGGCACAACCAGAGCAATAACTAAGGCCAATCGTGGTTTATAAAAGAGTACAAATTATTTTCTGCTGAAATTTATCAGTTTACCTTAATACAAAAAAAATTGCAAAATACTTTATTTCGAAAATATTTATGTGATATGATACATTGAGAATTTGGGTTTTAATTTTTTTTAAAATAGATTATTTATTAAATGTTTAAATGTATGTAAATATCATTGTGTGTCACTCACACGATTTTCTCTTACCCAGCTCACATTTCAATTAAAGCGTGTTCTTTAATTTTTTAAAAGTATATATATATTTTTTTATTAATGGGTGTCCACTAGTTGGTCTCCGATTTTAAAGTTAAATTATTCCTAAACAAAGATAGGCAGAGGAATGAAACAAATGGCATGTTTATTTTGAAAGCTGTAAAAATCTTTTACATGATAATCGAAATTTCTTACAAGTACTGTCAAAAGGAGGCACTATTGGCAATTCACGTTGCCATTTACGTAAAAATGTGATTCGTCTTTGAACCATATACATCCAGAGTCAAATACATCTTCATCAATCATTTCAGCGAAATTTTCCTTTTGTTGCACACTACGAGTTGAAATGGCGAACGGAAACATGCGTAGATTATTTCTCAGAATTGTACGAGTGCTGTATGACTTCAATCCTGATTCTGCGATATCAGGATTCTTATCAATCAGGATTCTTATCCTGATTCTTATCATAGATTCTCCAGGATATTTGTACGTAACATTTATACAGCTTTCAAAATAACCATGCCGTTTGTTTCATTCTTCTATCTGTATTTATTTAGGAGTAATCTCTTACATTAATTTAATTTTAAAATCGGAGGCCCAATGGTGGACACGCTGTATATTAGCGTTGGAAGAATTTTTGTTATGCTGGAATTTAAACCCGATGGATTATGTAAAGTATAGCCTATATGTATATATATATATATATATATTCGGCGTTCAAACACACAAAAATGTGTCTTTTTCTCTTTTTAAAATTTTTAAAACTTTTAAGTAAGTACTTCAAATTAACACTTTTGAAATTAACTAAACAAATACACTCTTTGAATGTTAAAATGTGCAGAAGTCTAATTGGTTAGACAACATATTAATCCACAGTTTTATTTACAATTTTAATATAATAAATTCGAAGTCTATTAGTATTTCATCGGCCCTTTTACTAGTGGTAGTATCTCAATTTTCATGATTTTATAGGTATGAGTTCAAAGGCCGACAGTACAAGTTTCATATGCGAAATCTTTACAGAAATACGATTTATAGATGGTAGGAATAATAGAAAGAGATAGAGAGTATAATAAACATAATATAGACAGTATAATATATATATAGATATATAGTTTGTGGGATGTATGCTGAACTCTGAACTGATTTCATATGCAGCTTCAATTATTCTAAAATACCATAGCATCATTTGAAGATTATTTTCATTACCTATACATGATGTTAAATTAAAGTTTAGGACTCATTTATATAGAGTTCTGATGTCTATTTAAATATGGTATATATATATTTTTAATAATAGCTGGTATTCCGCTGGGGTACCTATGAAATGTAAAATTTTAAAGAGTTTTTCAAGAGTTTTTCGAAGCGTTGTATCATATGCATTATTGTTACGTTTATATGCTAATACGAGGCTAATAATCAAAAATTAAAATTCATGGACTGTTTCATGTGGCACATATCCACTCAAAAATGACAGATAATTTTTTATCTTTAATCTACATGACAGCTATTAGTTTATCTAAGAACTTTACACATAATGTCAAAATGAGGATGTTTTTTTAGGTAATTTTTCAAAAGTTACGCTATGTGTACAATAAAAATCAATTATAAAAATTCTTTCTTTAAACTGGTAATCGGTCTTGAATTTTAATTAATCTCCGTCTATTTTTAAAACAGGAAAAAATTAATAATGTTACTTTTTTTTTTCCTACAAACATGTTAAAAGTTACAAAATGATGATAAATTAATGTATTATTAAAAATATTATTTACCGAAGGTAAATTTCTCTAGTGTTAACACCAACACTACTTTTTAGAAATCCAAAATTTAGTTTTCATATGTATTTTTTTTATTTAAATATTATTTATATTGTTTAAAAAAAATTTATATTAACCGATATATTTCATTTGCCATAATCAGAGGATTATGAAGACTTTCATATTTATTTTAATAATGAAAAATTTCCCTAATGTGTAAGATTGGCTTTAAATGTGTAACATTTAGCATAAAGAGAATTTTGTAAATAATAAAGACTTTTCAAGTAGTTTTATTTGAATCAAATAAATTCACATATACGGCAGCAGTGTAAAGTCTTGATCAGAAATATAACTAAGCAATAAGTGATGCTCATAGACAATCATAAAATGTAATACCTGAAAATACAACAATGATAATGAAGCTAACATATATTAAAACAGGAATAAACTACTACGTCAGAAACGCCGAAGAAAAATTATTGAGGTGCATACAGCTGTTTCGGTAGCCTAAAGCGTACCGTCTTCAGTGCAAAAAGAATTCTGAATCTGGAGAAGTGTTCGTATATATAGGAGAGGGACCGGATTTAGTTCAACCAATAGGATTACGGAAGAGGTGGGGAGTGTGGCCAATAGGAATAACATTGCTGGGAGGAAAATCATAATTTTAAATTTAATTCAGCTAAAATAATTTGCAGACCTAAATCCATTCATGAACTCGATTTCTTTGAAGCTTTTCATATTTATAAAAATTTTAAAAACCTTGTAAATTGTGATTTCGCTGTTCCCTATTTGTCTGATTGTTGGAAATTTTACAATCAGTCCACATTTCCTTAATTTTCCTACTGTTTACACAACTACACATTCCTTAATTCCTATTGGCCACACTCCCCACCTCTTCCGTAATCCTATTGGTTGAACTAAATCCGGTCCCTCTCCTATATATACGAACACTTCTCCAGATTCAGAATTCTTTTTGCACTGAAGACGGTACGCTTTAGGCTACCGAAACAGCTGTATGCACCTCAATAATTTTTCTTTGGCGTTTCTGACGTAGTAGTTTATTCCTGTTTTAATATTCCAACGCCAAGTCTCCTGCTATTATAAGCTAACATATACTTTTAACTTTTAGGATTTTTTTTTTTTTTTTTCAATTTGTATTTTTTCTCTTTTAATACGCATTTGTTGTCTTGAGACACAGAAATAAACAAATGATATATATATAAAAAAAAAAAAAAAAAAAAAAAAAAAAAAGAGAAAGAAAGAAAGAAAGAAAATTGTAAGAATTGATTAAAAGAGACACTTTTATTATTTTTATTGTTTAATGGATTTTTACAGAAATATTACAGAAAAGAAAACAAAAGAAGTCGTATAAATCTATTCATATGCAAAACAAACACATAAAATTTAAACAGAGAAAAAAAAAACAAAATTAATTCTAATGGCAGTTTTTAATAAAAATTTTCTATAAATGCAAAATCAGGTTTGTACTGTCTTTGAATTTATTTGATTTTCTCTACCAGTAATTTCGTGCAGCAATTTTTCTTATTAAAAATGTCTATAATTTTAAAAATAAATTTATTGTTCAAAAATATTGGTGGAAGAGACCTAGAAAAAATGGCTGGCGTGTATGAAACTTTAAAAAAAAAGGGTTTACTTAATTTTAATAAAAAATGTGTTTTGATCCTCATTAAAAAAAAAAAAAAAAATGTCTACTACGAAAATTTTTTATTAAGCTTTTTTGAAATGTATTAAAAATAATTTCAATTTTATTATGCATATATTTATGTTTTCTTGAAAAGTAATTACCCTTAATTAAATAATAATAATTAAAAAAAAATGAAAAATTGTGATATTTTAATATCTACATGTATTTCTTTTTAAATGATTTTTATTTTAGATTTTTTTTTTTTTTTAGTTAGAAATAACGTTTAAAATTTCTCTGCATGTAAAAAAAAAAAAAAAAAAAAGAAAAGAAAAAAAAAAAAATGCTTAAAACAATGCTTAAAAATGTGCTTCCTAGGAATAAGAGAGATTATGGGAATATTATTTTCGGAATAGAACCTTTCACTCAAAGAAAAAAATTGAATCCTCAAATATAAATGCATGTTCATATTTTACTTGAGTGTAAAGCTGCTTTAGAAATAAATAGAACTTTAAGTTTTTGAAAATGTCGTAAAAATAACTTTAAAACGTTGTCAGAAAATAATGTCGTGAAAAAGTTCTGTGGAATGTCGTCTACCTCACTGAAATAGCATGAGAAAATATCAAGTTTTATATTTTTTGCTTGCATAAAACCACCACATTTTTTAGAAGATTGTGACCTACAAAGGTAAAAAATTGACCTATACGTTTAATAAAAAGATATTATTTCATAAGATTATTATTATTATTATTTTGTAAAACATATAGATTGTAAAGGAATATCGTAAAATTTTAATTATTACAAAAACATAATAATAGTAATCAGGATAAGAATTTAATTTATAGTGGATTTATTTTTAAGAATTCTCTACCTATTCAGTACCCAGAGTTATACATTTCACCCAGCTTTTTTTGGTCATTTGAAGGTTTAATTCTAGAATAGGGTTGAGGTGGGTCACTTCCATCTACGGCTTTCTGAATAGATGCAATTTGCAACAGTATGTGCAAAACAATGATTTAATACGCAAGATAAATATCATCTTTTCATCTCGTTTATTTCTTACAAAAAAAAAAAAAAAAAAAAAAAAAACGTAAAATTGATAAATTGAATAATATAAAATTTATAAATGACAACTAAATATTGTGATACAGGGATACAGTATGTGCATTAAAAAAAAAAAAAAAAAAAAAAAAAAAAAAATCTTTGAATAAATGCAAAACTAGCCGTTTTACAATGGACATTACAACAATGCATCATAACATATCCTAACCAAATTGAAAGAGTTTTGCAAAATGCTGTCTCAGTCGTACGTAAATAATGTTTATAAAAAACAATTATTAAATCTGCACATATATTTTATATATAAACAAATTCTTGCTATTGAAAATTTTCTTAAAGTTTTAAAACATTAACTAAAGCAAAAGAAGGTTAAAACTTCATAATCAGAAATTGAAAGTTTAAGAGGCAAACAACATTAAAATAAATAAAATAAAATAATCAAAAATATAACGAAATGAAAATAAAGTGTATTATGGTTTTTGAATACTATTGCAAAAAATTGAATGCTCTTTTAAATGTTTTAATGCTTTTATTTCTTCTTATTTTTTTTTTTTTTTTCTATTTTAAAGTTTCTTTTCAAATAAGTTAAATATCGTTTTATTGTTTGAATCTTCATTTATCATTTCTGTCCCGGCATTTCTCTTTGTTTTTTCTAATGCTGCTTCAACTGTTTTGAAAAAGAAGAAATTTGAGTATAAGGAAATGCAGTTTTTTTTTTTTTTTTTTTCATTTTATGCTTATCTTTATTTTTACTATCCAAAACATAAAACCAAACTCACTTATATATATATATATATATACATTCTTTGTACGCGTGCATGTGTCTTTTGGTTCCTTTTAGAAGAAGAAAGCAAATGTTTCGGAAAAAAAATAACTCGATGAATTTTAATGATTGTTTATTTGTTTGTGTATAGCTGATTAAATGTTTTACATAAAGTTCTTTATTAACTGATAAATAATCAAATAAGACAATTCTTGAGAAACATTAATTTGGTTCACTTAATGCATATCGATATCAATATTATCTGTCTAATAATGTAAACAGATCACCGAGAAACATATTGCATTTTAGATTAGAATTTAATATAAGCCGAATTTTTGCATTTTAATTTTTTATTAGTTTTATTAATGGAACTATGTTTTGGTGGATTTTATAGATCTTTAAGTATTCAAATTCGCAAGTTATCTCGGGCATGTAAATATTAGTGTATCATCATCATCATCATCATTATATTTTGGCAATAAAAATGATACTGTAAAAATAAAAAATCTGCAGGAAAAGAGAAAGTTTCTGTAATTTTCCTTCAGAAAATTTCTCTTTACAGATTTTTTTTTCTAAAGTTACATTTCAATCTTTCAAAAGTTCTCTCTCTCTCTCTCTCTTTTTTTTTTTTTTTTTTTTTTTTTTTTTCTGTTCATACACTGTCAGAGTTCCCAACATTATTTCGGAGCATTTTTAACCCCGCCTTTATTTCACACCTGTTTATTTATAGAACATTTATTTCAGATATATAACTAAGATAAAGTAAGAAAAGATTACTTGTAAAAAATAAGTGGTATGAAATGAAGGTGGGGCTAAAAATACTCCGGAATAAATTACAATGTTGTCAACTCTGCAGTATAACATATATAATCATAGAATTTGAAGTATAATTTTTCGGAAAATGTCCGCTTCGCTAGCTAAGCCCGTAAATGGATGCCATGAAAGTATAATTTTAGAATACTGGCATTTTTTTCACAGGCAAAGCCCGTTGATGGCAAATTTGCCACCAAGCTGTATTTTTACGGTCAAATCCGTTCAAATAGATTTTCAGTGACGTCATATAAGAATCAATTCTTATTTGAAACTGAATATATAGAATAGTTTTATTGGTTTAAAGAGTTTATTTATACATTCATACAGATAGCGATTGATATAAAAGAGATATTCTTTTCTAATGTAATTCAAAGAGTTTAATTCAGAGTTGTATCTTTAGCACAATAAAGAAAAATAAGAAAAATGTATTCACATATATGTCACTTTAAAAATGAAGTATTAAAATAGTTTTTAATTAAAAACGAGCTATTATCTATAAAATTTATGTTTTTTAAATTAAAAATTATGAAAATATTTATGAATTTTAAATTTTTTATGCAAAAAAAAAAAAAAAAAAAAAAAAATATGTTAATTAATTTAAAAAATTTAGAATAAATATAGCAATGTATTATTATTATTATTATTTTAATATTTGGGGAAGGTTTTTTTTTTTAAATTTCTTTCTTTTCGAAATAGTATTAAAAATTTCAAATTCAGTAATAAAAACTTTTATATATTATTTTTTTAAGTCTTTGTATAAGGTTTAAATGATTAATTCACTGTGAATAATCAATATTTCTAAAAATAAACATTTGTTTAAAATCTGGAATTTACAAATGTATACATTATTCGTACGAAAATAAATTTACAGTGTTTCCTTTGTTAAGTTGATTCAAGATAAATATTTATAAATCTCCAAATTAAGTTTATATAGTTTCGGAGAAAGCCCTATTAAGTAGAAGGGCGAGCATAATTTGAGTTAGAAATGTCATCTGCCAATTTTAAGAGCAGAAGCTCTATGTCTGCAAGAAAAGATTAATTCTAGAAAAAAGATTAATTCAAGAAAAGATTCTTCTCTCTCTCTCACAGACATAAAAATGTATTAATTTACCGAGTTTCTAGCAGGAATTATCTTTAAAAAAAAGTTTTTTTTGTTTGTTCTATTTTGTAAAAGAAATAAGACTTTAAATGTCAAAATATAAAAAAATGTATGAATAAAACAAAATTCTTACATAGAACAGTTAACCTAAACTTTCTGTCCCGATTCAATTCTTGCATACGGGGGAAAAAAATAATAATGAAAAGTTCCGAATATTCTTTTAAAAATCGTGTTATAAAATTTAAAAAATATCTGAAATGATTGCATATTGTTTATAGATATGAGTTGTTATATATATGTATATATAATACAAAATATGATTTTTAACAGCTTTTTTTAAAATTACCTTAAATAATCTATGTTAAAAAAAAAAAAAAAAAAAAAAAAAAAACCCTCTCCTTCAACATATAAATTTTTATGAAAGAATATTTAATAAGAATTTGAATGTTCTTCCTTCCGTTAAAGTTTCTTTCCTTTTTAAAGCAAAATTATTGTTTAAAGTCTATTTCGACAAGAGGAAAAAAAAAAAAAAAAACTGTTTCTCCTCGCTTGATACAGGCTATGAACTGCGTTTTTAACTTCTAAAAATTATATCCCCCCCCCCTCCTCTCTCTTTTTATTAGTTTTGCATATTTTGAAATTTTGAAAATTTTAACATGTACGGCAAAAATTTAAAAATACTAATTACAATAAAAAGCATTTTTGTATGTGTCATTTGAGAATATCTTAATCAGTTATGAGTTAGATTCTAACAATTCTTTAGAATATAAAATTAATCATACTAAAATTGGCTTACATTAAAATGAGAGATAATAATGTTTACTAAAATCAATAGATGGCAGCACAGTAGGAGTAAAAATGATTGATGAATGATGATAGATTACAGTTCAACAAGAAAATTTTGTGAAACAAAAAGAAAATTCCTCAACAAAAGCTAATTAAAATTTTGCCTCTCAGTTGTGTTAAAATTAATTGCTAAGTGGATTACTTATTTTTGAATGGTGTGTTTGTGCAGTTAATTACTTTTTAATTAACGGCCTGTGGAGATTAGTTCTAGCTATGAAAAAAAAAAATCTGTATTTGTTTATTTATCTGCTTTTTAAGAACGGCATCAGATATATCCGAAGAGATTTTTAAAGATTCTTTCTCTTTTTTCTTTTTGAATACATAAAAGAATATTTTTTAAATTTATTTTAAGCCTAAATTACATTGCGCTTTACACGAGCATTTACTTTAGAATTTTATTTTCTGCTTTATTATTTCATTTCATTTCTTTTCTATATTTCTTTTCTTTTACTTTTGTTTTTTCGTTCATGAAGAAGAGTAAATTCGAATCGTAATATTATTATTTATTACATTTCTCTACATTAAACACAACTTATTTATTTATACTTATTATACTTATTTATTTTAAGGAACAGAAAAAAAAGTAATAATATTTTAAGAAATCATTAAAGAAAAGAGTCCCAGTTGCCCTTTAATGTACAATAAAATCTTCCAGAACATTTATATTATCTTATTTTTTAAATGCTTATAAACAAAACACGAGATATGAATAATTTGCTCTCCGTGGGGTCCTTGTGCACCTCGAAGCCCAATTTTCGATTTTTCGATTAGTTTTCTTTTAATTAATTAAAATATTAAAATATTAACCTCATAATAACATAAATAATTAGCCATTTCAATTTTATCCATAACTTAATTGTTGGCAAAAAAATTTTAGTAATTCATTTTTTTTTTTTTTTTTTTCGACAGGAAAAGTAAATACGTTTACTTAATCGTGAACAATAAAAAAATTCTAAAAAATTATATTAGTCATTTCACAAAAATTGACATCATTACCACAATTTTAAACACATTGATAAAGTGCTAATATATTTTATGATACTAATATTTGTGGTTCTAAAAAGATTATTATTATTATTATTATTATTAATTTAAAACACTATTTTAAACCTAAAACCATTAAAAATATAAACAGAATATAAAGAATTTTTATAAATTAACAGAAAGATGACCGATAAAAGTATTAGCAATATAGAATTTTACACAAGAAATTATGCGAAAAAGAAAGAAAACCTTCGCTAATATAGCGACAAAAATTCAAAAGTCGCCAAGAGAGAGATTTAATAAAAGTTTGTAGCACTATAATGTTTACACATTTATTTATTTTTTTATATGCCAGTCACTACGCTAAATTATCACACAAATAAATGAGCTGCTGCGTGTGACCGCACTAGCACGCTGTCGGGCAGAGATATTTCATTAATTCAAATTAATAGTTAAATATATAAATAAAAATAAAAAATATGTGTAATGGGAAATATATATAACCATAAAAACAATAATTGTCTAAAATACGGCAGAAATAGTGCTTATAGCATATTATTAACAAGGGATTAAGTCTTTGCCCTGCATCAATTACACTGTTACAAGTAGTTATTAAAGTAGTTTTATTAGTAGTAGTACTGTTATTAAAGTAGTTTTACAGACAAAGTGAAAAAGAAAGGGCAGATCATTCATTTTCAGAAGTCTGAGACTTATCGACAAATTTGGCGAGCGGGCGACTAAATTTGGTAAGTTCCCGAAGTTTCGAAGCTCTCCGGCACACGGGAGTATAGTTCTCGAGCTTCCCACGAGATTCCCGATGGAATCATCGCCAAAAGTTATAAAAAGGAGTGAGTTGATTTCTGCGAGAGAGTGTGCAGCTAGCTCTAAGCGACTCAACATTTTTCATGAGCTAGCAAAGATTTTTTATACGTAATATTTAATATTATTTGTTTTACTTCTCTTAAAGTGGTTTTTTTTTTTTTTCTTTTTTTCTTTTTTTTTTTTAGACTGTTCCGGAACATTCATTGAACAGTGACTTTTGCTGTGCGAGTAACAGCTTCAACTGTTTCCCGAAAATTCGAAGAATTAACACGACTTTTGGACTGTTTTTGAGAATAATCGTTTTAATACAGATTCGAGAATTTCAAAAAACATTTGATATCGCCAAGCAGGTACCATAAATAGTCGCCAGTCGAAATATATTTATTTAAGCATTTCAGTTATTCAAGAAATCATTTAAATAAAATGATCAGCGAAGCGGCCAAAGCCGGCTAGTATTGTTATAAATATTAAATATAAGTTTTCGAATTAATTATCAATATCTGCAGCATCTTAAAATAATTTTCAATTTATTCATCATTGATTTTTTTTTTTAAACAATCTATATTATGGTAGATTGCTTGGTTAAAAAAAAAAAAAAAGGAAAAAAAAAAAAAAACTTTTAAGGATACGATTTTTAAAAGCAATATTATCACATGTTGGTAAGGAGAATACTACAACTTATTATTATTATTATTATTATTGGTTTAATGTATCTTTATTATTACATTTTGTCTTTAAAATATTGTTTAATATTAACGTTACTTCTCGTAGTTGCTATCGTTATGTTTATACACACTTTATAAAAAATAAAATAAATAAAGTTTAAAAGAACTAAATTATTATTTTTTTTTATAACAATGAACTGCTTTTATATTTTTGCACCTCTTTAATACAAATTTATTTTAATTTAATAATTTAAAATTATGCATATATATTTGAGGTCCTGTAGATATTTTAATAATTCACAAAAATAATGAAAGAATTGGTAGAATTAAATGCGGTTTGAGTTATTCTCGTGAAGTTCTTTCTTTCTTTTTTCTTTCTTACTTTCTTTATCTATTTGGTAAAGAAAACAATAATAATAATAATAATAATAGTTAAAATTCTTGTCGATAATAGACGCTGCATCTCAGAAAACTCCACAGATTTCCATGATTTGAATGAAAATGTTTACAAGCATATGTATCTGCAATCCCCACAGACAGGGACCGAATTACTCATTTGGAGGCACAGGGCACTCATGTTCAATGGGTCCTTTTCCTTATACTTTAATATTACAAAAAACAAAACAAATCGCATATTTTTTATTAACGCGTCTAAAAATTCTCTCCACTTTTCATTTTATCGGTGCGTGTCTCGGAATTAGTTATCCTGTAAAAGTTTGGAATGCAATATCAGTATTACGCAATTTTATTTGCGTTTAGCGAAAATATTGAAAATTTTTCAAAGAACTGATAGTTTCCTTAAAAGATCATACCACTGATTTATATAACAGTGCAATAATACCTTCATCCATTGACGAAAAAAGCAAAAAACAATGATCGCTATAACAAAATTTGAAAATTTTTCATTTTAAGTATTTTTTTTTTTTTTTTTAATGTATGATGGAATTTCTTGGAGGCCCCCCTGAGTGTCAGGGCCCAGGGCACATGCCCCTAATGCCCTGCCTTAAATCAGGCACTGCCCACAGACTGCAGTTTGCAAGCGAGTTAGAACACTGCTAATTTAAGCTTCAGTCGGCGATTCTTAAGTGAGGCAAAACATCTTCACCAATAACGCTTGATCGACTAAGTCAAAATTGCATTTAAGACGTCATCTATGCACAAGGAAGTGGGGAAAAAAAAATTATAGGACGCTGATTTGCATATTCTGGTTACGCATCTGAGCAGCGCTTTTGATCGACGGAAATTTTAACATTATTATTATTATTTTGTGTGTGTGTGTGTGTGTACAGAAAAATAAAACGAAACATCCCTCTACACGAGAATAACTTTTTCGCAAACCATGTTCACTGAGAAAAAATTCTGTAACTAGCATCTAGAATCTAAATTGTGGCTCTAGAAAAAATAGTTCCATGTCATCCTTATAAATTCTAGTCCCCTTCGAAAGTGAGTTCTAGAAGCCCCTATTAGAATTCTAGAGCGTTTGCCTATATTCTCGAGGGCAAAGTTATTTAAAAATCTCTGCAAATAAATGAGACTACAAGAGGCGGGTTTCTGCCACTATAATCTTGGTTTATTACCAATTCTAGAAAATCAAGCAAGAATTTCTCGCAATATAAATGATTCAGAATATTTAGAGTATTCAGAATATCGTTTCACCATCTAGAAATGTGTACACTAGAAATTCTCTATCATTTCGTCTATTCAGTTTATGGGCGTGCCTTATGCACATAGCTCGGAAATCTGTATTTCTAGTTAAGGAATTTAGGAAATGGCTACTTATTCATTCTAGAGAAAGGCGGTATATTTTTTTTTCTCAGTGTTCAATTCTACCAATTTCTACAATTTTTATGAATTTTTAAAATGTGTACAGATTTACGGAACACTTGGTATAGTAAAGGCACACAATAATATCTTTTATTTAAGTATAAACCTCTTTTATTATTTTTTTCGCAAGTAACTTTTTTTTATAGATTTAAAGAGGATAAGAAATTGTAACTTCATCTCTTTAAAGATACTGAAATGTGCGATCTTTGCTTTAATTCTCTTCTGAATATTTTGTCAAGAACATATTTCAGAAGTTACAAAGAAAAATTATTCAAGCGAAATATTCGATGATAAATACTTGCTTTTTACGGAAGAAAACATTTTTTTTTTAAATGTTACACTTGAAGTAAATCACAAACAAATATTCCTGATCTACTGTATTTTTTTAAAATGCGCTTTTATAGAGGTGTTGCCCAAAATAATGGAAAAGCTTTCGGTTTTTTAAGGTTTGTCGAATAACTTAGAAAATACTTAATGTGTTAGTCTTGAATTTTGGAAATAAGGAAAATATGTTTTTCCACATATTTTTCAGCAAAGATTTTGTCACGAAGGTCCTTAGGGCACGAATAACAAATCCAATAAAATAAAAAAGTATTTGTGATTACCCTGTATCTGGAAAAATGTCAATTTGTCTGCAAATTTTAGATAGGGTTATAAATTTCATACATTTGTAAAGTTTTTTTTATGATAGCTGAAGTATTTAAAGAATTATTAATATTTTATTAAAAAATAAAAACTTTTTTCGCAAGTGTTTATTTTATAACTCTAAAGGTTTTTCTTCAAATTTCACGAAACTTTCGGAAGACATGGCTACATATACCTAAATCATTATACAATAGTTTGAAAAAAAAAAAAAACTAATACGTGTAATGCTCAAAGAGGTAGGAACAGTTGTAGAAAACAAATTATTACTGCGCATGCGCGGACTGCAGCAAAAAAACTTTGGCATAGTTTAATACTCAACTATATCAGGAGCATCTAATAATAAAAATCCAATTGAATACCATGAAAATTCATAGATATGTCGGTGATTAAATGAGCATGTTTTCAGCTGTTTTCTAAAAAGATCTTTAAAGTAAGGGGTGATTACCTGTACATGGAAAAGCGGGTCTTCCGCGGTCTTTCCTTACCTCTTGGTATTCAAAATAGGACTTTGGTGGTCCATCTAGCATCATTTCTTCTCACTAGGTGCCCATCCCAGATCCATTTTAACTTTTTGACTCTAGAAATAACATCAGTAACTTTGGTTTGCTTCCTAATCCAAGTGCTTCGCTTTCTGTCTCTTCAGGTGAATCCTAACATGCATCTCTCCATGCTTCTCTGGGCTGTTTGATGTTTTTGTAAAGCCTTACATGTTGCTGTCCAAGTTTCTGAAGCGTAAGTTAAAACAGGCAATACACTGATTAATTTTTTTCCAAACTAATTGTGAGGTCGCTTTTGAATAGAGCGCTATTTCTTTCGAAAGCTCCCCGTGCAAGTTTAACTCGGGAGTTAATTTCTTCCAGGATGTTTTCGTACCTCGTAAGAACTTGTCACAGATAAGTATAAGTATAAGGAATTGACATAAATGTTGTCTTGCTGAAGTTCATTTTCAATCCAACGAAGCTTGCTTTCTTTGTTTAATTCCTGAAGCCTTTGTTTGAAATCCTCAAATGAGGAGGCAAGCAGTAAGATATCATCCGCAAATCTCAAATAATTTTTAAACTCTCCGTCAATTTTTATGCCTCACTGGAGGGTAATTACAGTCATTATAGCAATTTTAAGGTGATTTTCTATCACAAAGCATATTACTATTTAAATATAAGTAACAGGACATATGCTGATATGTATCAGTGAAAAATATGGGATTTAAAAATTTATGTTTTCATAGTTATCAATGTTTTAGTAATTAATTTTATTGTTATATGGGGATGGATACCAATGTAAAATATGTTTGCAATAATAATTACGCTACACAAAATGACTGATATAGAGAATGCATTTTATTTTATTTTATTTATTTATTTATTTTTTAAAGAAAATTAAATTTAATACCGCTTAAAAGAAATCCTTATTGAAATTAAAACTTTATTTTATAGTTTTGTCGCTTTTGTAAAGAAATCTGTTCACGTAATGTCACTATGTTAAGTCCTGTGTATGCCGAACTGTCTCAGATAAGGATTTCTGAAGAAATTTACTTTCTTAGAGCAAAACCAAAATGTAGGAATCGTGAGTTGAATTATTAACAAATGATACATTCTATTTTGAATATATATATATATATATATATATCGGATTTCTAAAAATGTATCCGTATAAAATTTTAATTTACACTGCTTCATTCCTTTTTTTTTTTTTTTTTTTTTTTTTTTTTTTGCTTTTAAAAAACCCTTTTTAACAGAGAAATATCGTCTCAGAAAACGTAATGGTTAAATATATTCATTAAAATTGCACGGCTCGTCGGTTTTATTGAGTAGCATCATCATTAATTTAAACCGTTTTGATAAGAGTATTTTGATTAGTATAAAAGAAAGAAACCGTAATGTATTTTTATTTTAATAAAATGAATTATATTTAATTAAATTAAAATGTAAAAAAAATTTAAAAACAAAATGTGTTTGAAGTATGATTTATTTTATTTATTTAAAAATCTTATTGCAACTCATGATTTTTTTTTTTTTTAATTTTGTTATATTTATCTAATAAATTGAAAAGATACCAATTTAAAAGTTAAGCAAACGCCGGCTGAGTTTGTTCTTTTTAAACGATTAAAATTTATTTAATAAATGGATATAGTTTAAAACATACTTTTTAATAACATTGGTTAAAGTATAAAAAAAAATTTTATTTTATTTATTTATTTATTTATTTATTTTTTTTTTTTTTTGTAAACATTTATGGTTCCCAATATCAATAAAATGCATTTATTTCATTTTTGAAATTGAATTTCTAAAAATGAATAAAAGATACACGAATCTGTCTGGAGAATCCATCTTGTTTGACATGATAAAAAAGACTATAAAATTTTAATGTTGGCCAAAAGATATATTTCAGTTGTTTACTTTAAATAACAAATGCAATATATTGCATGAAAGTAAATTATATGTATGTGTAAAAAACTATGTGCAATAAAATGTACTGAGTGCAGTTTTAGTTGTAACATGAAGATAATAAACAATACATATTTTCAAAATTTATATATATATATATATATATAAATATAAATAAATAAATAAATAAATAAATATATATATATATATATATATAAATATTTAATTTATGCATTAAATATCGGAGTAAGTTTCAAAAAACTTTTATACACTGTAGAGGAACATAAAGAAAATCGAAATAAGCCACTATTCATATATATATATATATATATATATATATATATATATATATATATATGTATGTATATATATATTTTTTTTCTTTTTCTTTTTCTTTCTTTGTAGTGTTACACTTTCAGGACTGTGACATTGTTATATGCGCGAATAGTAATAAAAAATACGCATAACCGGCAATCATAAAAACTTGTATTTCACTTCTTAAGCGAGAGAAAATTGTGTGACTTCATTTAAAAAAACATTAATATTAAAAAAAAAAAAAAAAAAAAAAAAGAATTTGAATTTTTACATGAATTTGATTCACAATTGTTCTTCTGAAAAATTCACGTACTTTATCTTGTACTATATACCTGTATTACCTTATTTATAACTATTTTATAGAGAATTTTTGTTTTGCATTATTTTTTTTTTATGTATCTAAATGTTGTTTTTTTATGATTTAAAAGAAAAAATACTTCTCGTAAACATTAATGTTTTTCCATTATTTTGTGAGACCCTATGCATGCTTTTTTAGAGAAAATTATTCTAGTTTCAATAGGGAATATGCTATAGGGATCCTATATAACATGTATCATTTTTAAGAAGTTCTAAATACATTTGCCAAAATTAGAGCATGGCAGAAGTCATAAACATTTCCCAAAATTGTAGGATGTTAAAAATTATTTTTTATATCAGTTATTAGACATATTTTAAAGCTTTTTTTTTTATTTCAATTTTCATTCCATAATCAAAGCCGTATGATTGAATTTCATTATAGTATGAAATATTGTATGAATTAACTGATATAGCACAGTTTTTTGCCAGTTTATGAAGAGGGAATCGGTATAAGAGAAATTTAGAACTAAATTTCGCTCTATTAAATATTGTTGCATTCCAGAACAAATTAAAAAAGTAGATTAGGCATCTATAAATCTCTGATAGCTGTCCGTTTGGTAATAAATTTTCAGTAACTATCTGTCTAACATTAACGAGTTAATACTCCGTAGGTATTCCTAATATCGTATATATAAACATTTATCGTAGAATTTCACCAGCAAATAGATTCCATTATTACTTTTATGGGCCCACCATCTTCCACCAACTTCCTATCAGTGCTGGGCAAAATGGATTAAAAAGTAATTGAATTAAAATTGAATTACAATTGAATTACAATTATAATTATTTTAGTGTCAATCGATTAACAAGTAACTGATTAAAAATTAATTCTATTATTAAAATTAATTGAATAAGTAATTCAATTTATTTGTAATCAATTACTTGTTAATTGATTGACAGTAAAAGAATTATAATTGTACTTTAATTGTAATTCAATTGTAATTCAATTACTTTGTAATCCATTATGCCCAACACTGCTTCCTATTATATAGCGGTGTCGAAGTCTATAAAATGTTAAGACAAATGATGCATCGTATTAAACTCAGAGATGAATCTTTAACGATAGATATTACTCTAATCTAAAATATTTCTTTGCTTCTAAAAATTGAAATTTTTCTTTTAACGCATTTATGATACATCATTTTTTTTTCTTTTTGTACTTTTCTGTAACAAAACAAAACAAAAACTAATATGTTGTGGCCACCGCATGACTTTCTTCTATATTTTCCTATGCAAATTCCCTCAGTAAAAAAAAATTATTAAAATCATTACTTAATAAAATTATCTTCCATAATAATGCAGTACGATTTCCATATTAGAGAAGTAGTATAGCATTAAATATCCAAAAAACAAGTTCATTTTATTCTCGATATTACATAAAAAAAAAAAAAAAAAAAAAAAAAAAAAAAGAAATGTTAGCTAGTAGGATGTGGTCACCACATGACTTTCTTCTATATAGTTTTACACAAAATTTATTCAATACAAATTATTTATTAAATTATCAAATTATTTTCCATTTTAAATGCAGACGATTTTTATCTGACAAAATTATATCACTAAATGCCGAAAGAAAGTATTTTTTTCTTTGCAATTATCAGAAGAAATGAGTTTTTTTTCGCTAAAAGTAAAAAAAAAAAAAAAAAAAAAAAAATCGATAACTTTGTTTTAAATTATCACACATCTATAGTTCAACCATTCGTGTTAAAGGTATTGACGAGATCTTTCGAAATATACCCATATTGAAAATTTACTTCCCCCGGAGGGGTACTTCCCCCCCCCCCCCAGGAGGGAAGCGATGTTCTCACATGCACAATTTTTTTCCTAGTTAACTACTACTATTATCAATAAATCATATCAATTTTACAATCACACGAATAAAATAACTCTCATTATGTACTTTTATAGGAAATTTTGTCCTATACTGCCATGTTAAAAATCTAGAAAAAAATGCGATCACAGCGTCACCTATTGAGCGAATTATCCCCAAATCTAATCAGCACCAGTCTATGTCAGGGCCCAATTAAATACCAAGTTTGGTTAAATTTCGTTCATTGGTTCGTGAGATACAGCGTCCACAAAATTCGTGATACACGCACACAGACTGACACACAGACAGGCAGACTGACAGACAGACAGACATTTTCTAAAAACAGTCAAATGGAGTTCAGGACATCCCAAAACGTGTAAATCCATCGAAAACTGGAGTTCGAAAATTTTCACGAATCCAATACTTTCTCTATATGTAGTACATATAGAAGAAAGTAAAAATGAAAAAAAAAAAAAAAATATCGCATTTCGATGGTTTAACCATTCATTTTAAAGGTATTGGCGAGCTCTTTTGAAAGATACCCATCACGGAAATTTACTTCCCTCGAGGGGGGACTTCTCCCCATGGGGGCGAGGCAATGCCTCTACATATACAAAAAAAAAAAAAAAAATCTCAGTTGACTATCTCTATTATAAATAATTCTTGTAGATTTCATAATGTTTATTAAAAAATAATTTTCTTTATGCACTTTCATACAAAATTTTGTCCTATACCATCATGTTAAACATGTAAATCCATCAAACACCCGAGGTCGAAAAATTTTACGAATCCAAAACTTTCTTCTATTGAATATAGAAGAAAGTAAAAATATGTATAAGCAATAATAAAGTAAAATGAAACAAAAACTAACACAATCCATAGACATTTTTGGAATATATTTTATTTAAAATGCAAAATTAGTGAATAACAAAAACAAACTACAATGCTAGAAATTGGAAATTTCATGAAAGTTCTTATTCACATCCTTGTTTTCACTCCGTAAAGCTTTAATATTTTTTTATCGTAAATCAAATCTCACAACACATTTTACCTTTTAAATCTGCATCCAACTGGAATTTTTCCAAAAGGCAAATATAAATTTCGTAATGCAACGCAAAGGTCGCAAGAATATTTCATGAGATGTCTGGGACATAATATGTAATTTTTCATCGATATCATCGTTAAGAATTAATGCCCTCGAGCATTTGATATAGGTTGCAGAATTGAAATAATAACCATTGAAATTGCGTACATATTCTTTTTTTTTTCTTTTCTGAAATTGCATCGTGTAATTTGTGTATTTCGAAATTAGTGCGTCTTTCAAAATATAATCATGATGAATAAATTTTTTGCAATAAATGTATAAATAATTGTATGAATTTTGTATGAGCCATTCAAAAAGGAAATCAGAAATGTTTTAAATAACAAAATGAATATTTAATGCAGTAAAAGAAATGATGTGAGTTAGTTTGCTTTTATTACACTTTTTACTATATTTAAAACTAGTATGTTGTGGCCACCACAAGACTTTCTTCTATATTTTCCTATACAAATTCACTAAGGGCAAATAATTTATTAAACCTATTAATTAAAATTATCTAACAAGATCAATGCAAATGATTTTCATCTTAGAGAAAACTAACACTAACTATCCAAAGAAAGACAGTTTTATTGTCTATAAATAGCATCATAAAAAATGCGCTTTTATAATGGATATCTAATATATCAAGCTTCATACAGATATATGATATACAAGTTCAGATATACCCTTCTTGTTATCGTAGAAATTTCCAGTATAGCAGTGCCATGTATAGGCCTAAAAGCATCCAACTTGAATCAGCATAATAACTTATAATGGCCTTCTCATGTACCAAGTTTTTTTTTATTATACGCAATAGAACTTGAGATATAGTCTTTCATGAAAATGCAGAAATTGTTGTGCAGCAGCGCCACCTTTTGAGCAGTTGACACCAAAAGCATATATGTATTAATTTATGTCAAGGTGCATCAACATATAAATCTATATGCAAATCTGTGCAGCATTTCTTGAGATATAGCCTTCCATTAAATTTCGGAAATCGCTGTATAGCAGCGCCACCTTTTGGCCGATAAGCATTTGAATTGAATTAGCATAACGTCTCATAATGCTCTTCTTACATATCAATTTTTTTTATTATACGCAATAGAACCTGTTATATAGCTTCCCCTTAAATTGTGGAAATCGCTGCATTGCAGTGCCACCTGTTGAGCGGTTGGCACCGAAAATTGATGGGCATTAATTTAGGTCAAGGTACATCGACATATAAATTTATATGCAACTCTGGGCAGTAGTTTCGGAGATACAGTTGCCACAAAATTTTATCACATACACACAGACAGACGGACAGATAGACATTTTCTAAAAATGGTCAAATCTTGTGCTGGAACTCTCAAAACGTGTAAATCCGTACAAAACCGGAAGTCAAAACTTTTTACGAATCCAATACTTTCTTCTATTGAATATAGAAGAAAGTAAAAAATAAAATACTATGATTAATTTAACATATTAATGTTACAGTAAGCTATAAATCATTTATCATTTTTCATATATCTTAAATATATGTACTATTATTGCCGAGGCCTCCATATGGAGACTCAAAAAGATTTTGGGTTCTGTTGCGCGATAGCGGTCGCAAAAATAATCTCATTGACTTGTAACTTGGTACCACCCTATTCATGAGTTACGCAGAATTAGCTGTATAGTTTTGGGTGTGTAATCATCGAAAAGGGTGTGACTGGCCATCATGTTCTGGTTTTTTAATGTATAATGAGTAACTCTATAATATTAAGATTTAAGAAAAATCAGAGACGTTTGAATGTACAAAAATGATATTTATAAAAACAATCAAAATATAAAGATAAGATTTTCTGTTTTTTTTTTTTTTTTCATCATCATCGCAAGCAAAGTTTAAAAGATATTGTTAGACATTAATTAAAAGATGTATGTCTAATATTGCTTTTAATATATCAGTTTAATGCATTTTTCTCTGGATATACTGCATGCAGAACAAGATATTTTTTCACAGGAAAACACAGGAGAATCCAACTACACCAAGAACTACAGATATTTATAATTTATATTTCTTTTATTCCTCAGCTTTACGAAGACTTAAAATTTCAAACAAAATGTATATCAATTTCTTTTAACAACTGTTTAAAGAAATTGTCAAGTCTTCCATATACATGATCTGAACAAATAATGCACTCCTATAGTTATTTCTTCATGATTGCCTGAAACAAACCGAAAGTAATTAAAACGTTAGCTACAGTAGATTTTAAAACTGAACAAAATTTATGCATTACATTCTTATTATATATTTTTTTAATTTAGGGATTAATTTATCAGATCTACTTAGGACAGCTTGATAAATTATTTTTTAAGAAATAAGACGTACATCCATAAGACATATATACCTTTACACTTGTATGTCTACTTATTCTAATTTTTTTTTTTTTTTAAAGATTATCCCAATAATATTAGAAAACTTCATACTAAATTCTTCTTCTTCTTCTTTTTTTATAATCGCATGATAAAAGCGATGATGAATTTAAAACAAAGTCATCATTGTATTTTACAAAATAATTTTCATTATATTTTTAACAGTATCTAACAAGATTGAAAAGTGCTAACGATTTCTGTTTGTCTGCCTGTCGGTTGTTCTGCTCCCTAACTCCCGTAAATATTCATAGAATTTCGTGAAACTCATATATGTTATTCAAGTTCACAATCGGGTGTCTCCTATTGAAGATGGAGTGAATTCCTCTGTTGGTTTGTGTACAGGGACACCTGAAACTATCCTACAGCATTGTTTTCTATTAGAGGTATTTCTATAAACTAAATTTTAATAACTTTACTTTTCACAAATGTTAATGAAATTAAAATATGTTATTCGTATGCGCAAAAGAATGCTTTCTATAGAATATAGTATGGTTAGGATATGATTTTCAGGGCCACAAAAAATATTCAGTAACATTAAGATATATTATTGGAAATTTGCTGAAACTGGATTTTAGTTTACATTAAGCACTTTTACATTTTTAACACTTTCTAACAATTTTTAAATGTGATTATAATTTGTATTTCTGTATCTGTCTGTACAATGCCCATCTGCCTATCTGCCCGTCTGTCCGATTTCAGCGTCCGTAAATATTTTCAGTATTTTTAAAAAAAAAATGATATGGTATTATTCATGTTCACTATAGAATGTTTCCTATTTAAAATGGTATTAATAGGTCCTATGTAAACAGTTCGTGTACGGGATACTAAAAATAATAATAATAATAATAATAATAATAATAAATAAATAAATAAATAAAAATGCTAATGCATTATGGTTTATGACAGGCGTTTAAATAAATCACATTTAAATAACTTTCTACTGCAAAATTCATCAAAAGACATTTATTATTAATAGGCTAAAGTAATGTTTTGTATAGAATAAAATATAGTTAACCTACCGATTTATAGGGTTACACTAAAATGTTCAGATACATTAAGGGCCATGGCTGCATGTTCTTTTCCATTAAGCATTTTTAACACTTTCCAACGATGTTTAAGAGTGATTATGAATTCGGTAAGTCTATCTGTATTTGTCTCCGGTAAGTTTATCTGTATTCTACTGCCTTGCAGTCCTCCTATCTCTCCGTTGTGTGTGTGATAACATAGGCAAAGAATATTGAAAATTATACGATACATCAATTACATACAGTTGGAAAGTGTAAATAATCAATGCGCACAACATGATGTTTCGTTCTTGTTTAATTTATGCAGATGAAATACTAAATAGGTTATTTAAAATGAAACAGGAAAAAATACCTTTTTAACGTTGAAGTAAAAGACAAAATAAGAAATCGCTGACAATAAGAGAAAAGTCCTATTGCTGAGATTAATCTGGTATATTGCTCCGTTTGATAAAATTCTTCTGGAACTTAAATTTGATAAGATTGATTTTACTCTAAACTTTCTATGCATGCATTCTGAAGTTCAAAAGGCATGTACTGTAAAAAAATGGTAAAATAAATTTCTCTCAAAATTAGCTTTCTTTTACATTAACTGGAGTAAATTGATATTTAATTATAAAATCTTTTTCATACATTTTTAGAAATTTAAGGTTAATGAAAACTGGTGTGTTAGTCTTCACAAAACTTTCGTCTATAGTTAATTAAAAATTATAAAAAAAATAAACTAATAAATAAATAGAATAAAATAAAAATTGATAATTACGTCACCTTTTGAGGATAACCGTTAATGTCAGATTATGTCTTGTACGCCTTCCTCATACTCCATACCTGTTGTGTAATCAATCAGTAAAACACAAGGACAGTTTTCAAACTTAGCAGAAGGACTTTAATTGAAACTGACGGGTGAAATGAAACTACATTTCTAGGTATCTCATAAAATATAATTGCTCTATTTTCTTTACTTAAATATAAACTATAAATAATCTCATTCTCTATCAGCTTAATAAATGTCAGTGACCGGTAATTTCACTTACCTACAAAACAATAAATGAATTAATATTACTTATTACATGGTAGCGACGTAGCAGGAATCAAGCTTAACTATACTCCTTAATACGGATACTATATTCCTAATACTTCAATGTGACTATGAATAATAATGACAATACTCCTTAATACTCCAGATACACCAACTCCAAAAATTATCACGAACAGAAAACTCCTCCATCAGCAGCCGTCGTACTGGTCTGCACACTGACGCACAAGTGAGAACTAAGTCAGCGAAACACAGAACTCAATTAAATCCAAATCTGAAACATATGAACACTAAAGCCGATCTAACGCTGAACGATTTTAACATCCCTTTTATACGCTAAATAATTCACGTTTATATTCAACCCCGTTTTGAAAAACTTATTGAAAACAATTTATTTGTAAAATCTCGCGAAGTCCCTTTTATATTCGCAACTTCTAGCTAACCTTCGAAGAGTATTTTAGTAAAAAGAGTAAAAACTACTGAACAAACCGGGGTACTTCGCAATTCTCGATTTGCGAATTTCTTACGAAAACTCCTTGCAACATTACAAGGTGTTATGAGATTTCTATTGAAAGTTGATAGGCACTGATTTATAACAAGGTGCAATTACATATAAATACATAGTAAATTTTATGCATAGTTATTGTGTCAGTTCTTCTGTGTTTATTAAAGGCATGGAGTAGGGTGGTCACCAATTAGATACTGTGTACAGTGTAACAAAGTATTTAGCGTTTTTGTATCTGGCAGTACCACACTGACATTCATATGGCAACTTGTGAATTGGTATCTATATTTGTCATTTAATTTTGGTTAGTGTGGTGGCAGTTTCTGCGATCATTTTCTCCGACTCACTTTAATCTGTTCTTTCATATAAAGGCATGCAGTAACTGTGTTTCTTTCCCTAGCATCAGTCACTATATTCATTTCTTAAAATTTCTTTGGTATAGCTTTAGAATAGGATCTTCCTGGCGGCTTTTAAAAGTTTTTAATCGTTTTGGCAATGAATTAAAATGATTATCGCAGTTTCTTAAGTAAAGATCTTAGCAAGAAATGTCCGAGCTACTGCGGTGCCAAATTTCAAATTCCTCCAAGGGGTTTAATACTAAAGCTGTTACATTTCTTTAGCACGAGTTCTCTCTACTTTTTTTTAAATAATAATAAAAAATTTTTTGGCACATACGTGTTTTTATTTTTTTTGCTAATAAATAAAAAAGGAATTTATTTATTTGTTTATTTATTTATTTATAAAAAGCATCAATTTGTTATTTTATTTTTGTTAATTTTAAAGTTAAAACGGAGTTTATATTTAATGTCTTTTGAACCAATTACACTGCTCGGCATGCAAATTGCTCCCATTACCATTTTGGCAAATTCTTATGTAAAATGACCTCCTGAATCCGAATAGGAGGTCCATTTTGCCCTACCACTCACATTTTTAATTTTTAAATCACTTTTCGGTAATTTTAAGGCTATAAATTTGATTGTTAGGGAGAGAGGATTATTATAACTGTTAAATATCTTCTGAGGGGTTACAGAGTTGGAAAATTCTAAAACATCAACATTTGCGGCAAGGGGAAAATTTAGAGGGGATTTGTCAGTGAAATTATGTATTGCATTTCTTATACATACATACATACATATATATATATATATATATATATATATATATATATATATATTTATATTTATCTATTATGAATGTTATTTATGAAAAATTATATTTTTTTGTTTTTAAGTGTTAAATGATTTCTTTTTCATCCTCCAAATGAAATTCCGGGCTATAAAATTACCGAACAGTAGTAAAAATTGGGGAAGGGGTGGTGTCCAGAGAAAACGGTGGGTGACTCCGAAAATGTAGTCATATATGGATTCAGGAGGTCATTTTACACAAGAATCAGCGAGAATCGTATCGGTAGTCTTTTTTTTTTTTTTTTGCAGCACGGTGTTATCAGATTGAACTAAAAAAATGTAGCGTGACTACATTTATCCTGTTTAATATGTGTATCAATTTTTGATAAAGTCTAATAATCTGGACTAAAAATTTGTACAGATACAATGAAAAACTTTCTGCTTTATATATTTTAAATAAAAATAAAAATGCTTGCACAGTCATTCAATGGGATAGACAAAAACTGGTAACGACGTAAAAACAATCGTTTGAAAGAAATAGTAGGATCTGTCGATTTATGTCAGTAACCCTATATGAAAATAACCAGTATGTATGAATATCTAAATATAAGTAATAGTATACGCGACTTTAAATACAAGTACAAATCATAAAATAAACTATTATAATAAATTTTCACGATAAATGTTAGATAATTTCACAAATTAATAAAATTTATTGATATTGAAGAAGATACGGTGAAGTATAGTGAAACTGTGATAAAAAACTAACTTTAGAAAGGATTAAATGAGATTTAATTTTTATACACAATCTTTTAAGAGTGTAAATTCTAATTTGTAAGTGTAAATGGAAACGTCTTCTCTTTTGGCCTTTTCTATAACACGTACATTATTCATATGACATACAACACGCATGGTTTATTAATAAAAGTAATAACCGAACTGAATATTTATGAATATTACAAATGATTACATTTCAAACATAACAAAATAACCCATATATTTGTTTAGTTTAGAAAAAAATAAATTATATTATATTTTCAGCTAAAATAAATAAATAAAAGTTATATCATAAGCTATATCATATCGTGAGCTATATATTATACATGTAAACGCTATATATTTACTTTAATTTTTTATATATATATATATATTTAAATCCACATAAAAGGGAAAAAATCATGTTTTAGTATTAAAATTAAACACTAATTTATCATAGTAATTTCTTAAATATTTACTGCTTTTACATTCACAATTTGATCAAAAAGTTCAACGCTTTTAAAGTCGTTCTGGTATACGTATAATTTTTAACATTACTTAAAAAAAAAGAAAAAAAAAACTTTTATAGAGTACATAAGCGAATATATATATATATTTCACTTTAATTTGAATTTGAAAACTTGTTAAGAATTAAAAAGAAATGAAATCATACCTGCCTAAAAAAGAAAAATATCTAGTCGTTGAAGACCTTATATATATATATATATATTTTTTTTTTTTTTCAAAACTGGTTTAATATGCTTTAATAAGATTTTACTAAGAAAATTCAATTGAATCATTAAAATGTAACAAATTGCATCAAATACCCTTAAAAACTTTTGAATTACCTTTAGTGATATTTCTAGGATTATTTCTTTAATTGACGATTTTTTTTTTCTAAAAGAGACTTCAATAACATCTCCTCTCAAATAAAGAGGTCAATTATACAGTTGAAGAATCTAGCACGTGGATACTGCATAGAGTATCTTTTATCTAGATAATGATTTAGTATTGACTGTTAACAGCACTTATTTTATTTTATTGTTTTTTTTTTAAAGTATTTCAGATTTATATTCTAAAATATTTAAGCTTGTAAAAATATTTAAATGAAGCAAAACAGTCACTATGCATATATAATTTACATTTTGATAATTATATTAAAATTTAATGTTCACCGCAGATCTGTTTGGTTTATGAAGATATATAAAGAAAATGAAACACTATTATTATTATTATTATTATTATATATATATATATAGATATATATATTTTTTTGTAGTTTATTGATTTATTAGTTATGTCATACAGAATCGAATAAATTATCTGCCACATGCCTCAATACTTTAGAATCTACCTTTACTGATTAGGTTGATTGATTGATCGATTGCATCCACTGGCCACTGCCAAACAGCGTGTCTTATGGCAGTAATGTGGCCATGGGGAAACTATATAAGGGTTCTGAGGGATCTCCTTTCCAGCTACTTCCTTAAGGGGACAGGCTGAGGAGGTCTCAGGGAGAATCGAGGACACAATTTATCGAGGAGGGTTTACGTCGCGCTAGTCCTACACTATGGCTGATTTGCGATGTTCTTCAACTCACCCCCTAAGGATGATCCGGAGACACGCTATTATATATATACATATATATATATACATACATATATACATAAACATATATATATATATTTTTTTCGAATTTTTGATGATTTTTGATCAGAGGCGATGTCACCCCCGTTACGGTGTTTGCTGCTTAGAAAAAATGTTTTAATCAACATACATTGCAAAATTTAACATTAAAAATAATATTTTTTCCGTAAACAAATGCGACTTTTTGAATGAATACAAACATGTTTAATACATATTTTTAAATATAAATGAATTATAGTGATTTTTTTTTTCAGATTTATCTGGATGTTATTTTGTAGAAGAAAAGCCACGTTCTTCCTAAAACCAGCTGTGCTTTCATTAATTTTATAGCGTGTGAAAAAGTTTTTAAGTTTAAATGTTATTTTTTTATTTAGAGGTAGTCATAAATGCTTTCCTCGTGTTTGATGTATTCTGGTGCCCATTGACAAACTAGAACCACAGTACATTTTACCAAATTTTATACATTAGCATTTCATTCGCCTTAGTAAGCTGGTTCCCCAAATTATCAACTTCTGTATTTGATCTTCTTGATATAAAAAACAACAAAGAAGTACAATAAAGTGAGATGTGGCTGTTTAGGTTGTCAAGATGCATACAACATATTGTCTTCAAGTACTTCGCATTAGCCAATTCTGATATTACTTTACTCTGCGATAGCATTTTACGATGTTTTTAAAATTCCTGAATTCCATTAAAACAGACTGTAAAAAGTATGTTTTCGAGACAGCGATACTATTGCAATGTTTCATGTATGCGCCTGTGTTATATTTATGCGCATTTGATGTGGGAAATTATTTATGTTGAATTTAATACTGCAAATTATTTATATTGCATTTGTTGTTGCAAATTATTTATATTGTATTTGATGTTGCGAATTATTTATATTACGTTTGATGTCGCAAATAGAGAACATTTCTGTGTATGTACAACATTCTTGAGACATGGAGTACTTGAACATATCGGCAGTGTCATGAACGTCACACTTCGATGTCTCTTCCACGTTTTAAGGACATAATTGTGCTGTATGTGAGAATTCATCTTCTAAGGGTTATTCATTGAGTATACTGATAAGTCCGATAGATCTGAACGACAATTATATTGTGATCAGCTGATTATGAAGTAGTAACGTTCTGTAAAAATTCCTCATGAGAGTATAATCTTAGTTGTAAAAAAAAACCTTGTATAAAAATGTACGTATGTAAGAAAAGAAAACATAACTTTGTTAGACAATAAATAAATAATATAGCTTTTTTTTTATATAAGTAAAATTTGTCAGAAATATACAATAGCTTCAGCATGACATTTTTATTTATTTATTGTTTGTGATTCTAAATCAATTGTGAAATAAAGATATATTTTTGTAAAATCAAAATGAAATTTTGACGTTAAAAATTTGACAAAGAACACAAAAATATTTTTGAAAGATTTAAGACATTCCAGAAAGAAGGTAAAAACAGATATATTGTAACGAAATTCAATAATTTCATTTTTGTACAAAATAGGTTACACATTCTTTTCTTTTTTCTAAATTGTTTCACAAAACATGTCTCAGCGATAAAAAAAACTTTCGAGGATGAAAATGTACAGAAAGCTTACTTGGCAAATTATATTTTCTTTTACTGATGTATAATCTAATATATATATATATATAAAGCCTCTTAAAAAAAATTCCACTCAAAAATAAATAGGTACTATGAATGCAATTAGAAATATAAAAGCGAAAAATATGTGAAACTATTAGCAAGAAAACAATTACAAATAATTATGCATTAACGTAACTTATATAAATAAAAAAAATCATGTTCAGCAAGGAAAATGTAAGATTTTCTGTGTATGATAACTGGTACCTCAAAATTTCCTAATTATCAACTTCTGTACCGTGATCTTCTTGCTATAAAATACAAGCAAAGAGGCCCACTGAAATGAGATCTGGCTATTTAGGTTGTCAAGGTCCATACAGTATAATGTGTTTCAAGTACATCATATAGGCTAATTCATATATCGTGACTTTAACAAAAATAATATAATGATAAATAAAATTTTAGATCAAAAATTCAGCAAATGAATAAGTTTTTCTGAATCAATTATTTTATTACTCAAACCGAAGACATCAATTTTCTTATTTATTTATTCCTTTTTATACCATTCTCCAGAAATTTTAACGTGTAAAAAATGTAATGAACTTAAATACCACTGTATTTAAGAGGCATGTCTAATTTTACCTATAACTACATTAATTATTCGCTAAAGATAAAAAATATCAAATAAGATTATATGATAATATATTTTTCACATGTAACGATAATAGTTTCATGATACACCACGTTACGTGACATCGAAAATGCAACAACAAGATGGAGTTCTCGGAAAGAGATAAAACTCGGCAAAAAGGGAGAGACTGCAACGAACAATGAGTGATGTTTATTTTGAAATGATAATCATAATACAGAGCGACGATTCTGTCTTATGGATGTGGCAGCGTCAGCTCAGTAGATTGTAGGATCACCGTGGACGGCGATAGACAAAACAACACGTCTGAGTATATAGTCAATGAGAGTACGGATGGCGTCTTGAGGAATAACTCTCCATTTCTGGTCACCCATTTGCCAAAGATCGTCTTCTGCACGCGACGATGGCAGGGTCTGCAAATCGCGTCCAGTCGCATCCCAAATGTGTTCGATTGGTAAGAGATCAGGAGAAAATGGTGGCCAGAGAAGCATCTGTACACCTTGAAGAGCATGTTGGCTGATGCGAGCAATGTGCGTTTGGGCATTATCCTGCGGATAAAGGGCATTGGTTACCCCATGAAGGTAGGGGAGTGTCACCGGCCGCAGCATATCATCCACATATTGTTGAGTGTTTATAGTGCCTTGAATACGAATTTGAGGGTACCTGAAATCATGCGCAATTGCGCCCCAAACCATGATGCCACGTTGTCGCGTGTTAGGGAGTTCCACAATTGGTACTGGACCTGTTTCTACGTCATTGACACACTCGTACACGGCGACTATCATTACAGAAACAGAAGCGTGACTAATCTGAGAACACGACCCTGTGTCATTCCGTCGTCCACATCGCTTTAGCATCGGCAGCATTGCAGACATTGGCGTCTATGCTGTGACAATCTTTTACCGGACGCCATGAGTGCAGGCCACTGTCAAACAATCGGCAGGAAATGGTTCTGGTCGATATGGGGACGCCAGGGTATCTTGAATATGCTGCAGAATGGAGAGATTCAAGGGAACATCGCCGCTTGTCGGCGGATACGTCAATCCACGCGTGCTGACGTCACTCTGGCATTTCCCGGGGGTCACTGAATTGATGACCATTTGTGAAGGGGAACTCAATGGACGGTCATCGCTACCCCTAACAGGGACAACACATCTATGCCTTCTTCGGTATTCGAACCCAGGCCGAATCATGTAGGAGTAAGGGACGCTAACCCCTACACCGTCTACAACCCCTCTGACTGGGAGTTGGGGTTGTAAGAATTAAGGCCGATTGACTATACACTTGGGTCCTAGGCCTGAGGTGCATTTACGTAAGGACCAACCTGCTCTTTCCTGTTCGATCACCATGTCCCTTGTAAAATCGTCTGTTTGCTGGAACTGCCTCCTTTGACGACGGCTTGGCATTCTCTGCTATTACTCGTGCCATCTGAGGTAAGAAAAAAATTTCTGCTAATTTCCTTAGCAGAAATAACGACACGAAAATTGAACATTCTGCAGGTTCCTTCATTTATATCTTATTCAACTCCCGCTGGAGATCTGTACATTTCACACCATTCGCTTAACTCGGTGGGGTGTGTCTACTCTGAAATTTCCAGAATTTTCTGGCCACTCCTTCTTGGTGTTGCATTTTAAGTATAACATAGTGTATATTCAACAAATTCTCATATGGAAAAAAAGAAAGGCTTTATTTAAATTTTTATAAAAATCTTATAGATAAGGTTTTTATAGACAAATAGTTCTTAATAATTCACTGTGTAACGCTTTTTTAAAGTATTGTTACGTAATGCGTAAACAAAGCTTTAAGGATTTTTTCATATTTTATTAATCTCCTCTATATAATACACATTCGTATCTATTCAACTTCTGTTAAAATATTTAAACGTGGTTTAAACATAAATTACATGTTCTATTTTCAAATATAATTTAAAATCTAACAAAAATTAATCTTTATTCTTTTTTTTTATTGAAGGAATGAAGATTTACATTTTATTGTGTACGCGAACGTCTAAAGTAAATATATTTCAGTTACATTTAGAAATTTACAGAATATTATGCATTTCCTAAGGAATATTAACGCATATTTATGTAATTGTATGTGCTTCTTAAGGATATCTGAACTGCACAAAATAATTTTTAACAATATATTTTTAATCTTTTATAAACCTTTTTCATGTCAGCATTTTATACCATATATATATATATATATATATATATTAGGTTTTTAAGAAAGTTTAATTTTCAAACGTTTTTATAATTTAATAACTATATAGGTACCCGTTAATTTATAACCAACAGGAAAACTTAAAATAATGGTCTCTGCAAGTTTCTAAATTTAATATATAAATAAATAATATATACTACTCCACCGATTTCAGAAGCGATTTCGAAATATGTAATAGTGGGTTAATACGTAATACTCCTATTTTTCCTCTATTAAGTGCTGCTTCCAAAAGGAAACATAGAAAATTACTTCTGAAACTTCCTTGCACGGTCGGTGTTCAGTGCCGTTCGGCCACTTTATTTAATAGAGAAAAAAATTTGTTTTGTTGTTTTGAAGAATTTCTGTATGTAAATTTTCAAAAATCTGTAAAAATCATTAGGAGCGTCTCTAAGACGTTAAAATGAAGTGCAATCGACATTGAAAGATGTGTATTAAAAAATAATGTCCAGTTTTAAATGAAGGGATCATTTTATAGCTTTAAACTTTTACTTTATAAATCTAACGTTATTTTTTTCCAAAATACCTAGTCTGAATATTTGAAAAATAAGTAGATGGAAAGGCAACAATTTTTCTAAAGGGTTCAAATGCCTTTTTTTTTTTTTTTTTTTTTTTGTATTTATAAAAATTTGGTTCCACTCCTCGAAATATCACAACCAACACCGTAAAATTTGACTTCCAATAGAGATAAGAAATCTGAAACATCTTCTACAGTAAACTCTTTTATTCATAAAATCAACTAAAGAGCTAGATCATTTCTAAGAGAAAGCTCGAATTCAACACATAATTTAAAAACCAAAACAACTTGTAAGAAAAACCTGTTAACCAATTTAATAGGCAGAAACTTTCCAAGAGATTAGAATCTTATTATAAAAATGACTGAAGTATCAAAGGTGAATCTTTTTGTTTTGATGTATTGTCTGCAATGGTCTTCATAGTTAAAATATCGGATGTTTACGAATCAGAATCTACCTTATGCGGTGGAAAGTTTAATAAAGATAGAGGAATATTGCTCGGGGAGAAGCGTTAGTCTTACTTTTCATAAACTCACCGTAATTTTCATGGCGGCGTAGAGAAGAAAGTATTATACTTTGGAACATTAGAGACAGTTTTCGTAGAAAGCTCGTAAAGCAAGTTTTGGGAGTTTTCGAGTTGGATCATTGGTTTCTACTCTGCTTACTAAAGCACTCTACGAAAGATAGATAGGAGTTGTGAATTTAAAAGGGAAGCTTCGTATTTTGAGAGAATTAACAAATAAAATTAATTTCAGTATTGAAAACGGGGTTGAATGAAAAATGTAAATTAGTTGAGGTATAAAAGGAATGTTGAAATCGTGCTCTGTGTGGTGTAGGTGGTTAAGGAGTTTCGGCCTAAGGAATGATTGAATCTGACACTAGCAGTGTTATACAGCAGCAGAACTTAGGAGAGTATATTTCGACCAACAATGTTCCGGAGTTAAAGGCATCTAATTACATTTGGAAGATCAGCAATTTTGTCTTTAATTTCGTCATATGGGTAATATAGTCTAAATTATTTTTTTATAGTGAGATTATTAGGCCAACTCTTTTTATTATCTATTGAAAGTATCTAACATTTATATTTACACGAGGCGGGCAAAATACTTATGTTTCGGAAGTCATTAGTAAAATTAGTCCAAGTCTTCCTCTAAATTGAGTTTTCATTGAAGTATATTAGTAAGTTTTATAATTGACTCTGTGATTTATTGATTCACTATAAAACAAGTAATAGAGAATTTACAGGGTCTTTACAACTTATTATGTTTATAAAGGCATTAAAATATGTAGAATACTTAAATTACAAAATTTTATGCATCCTATTCTTAAGTCCAATAAACCAGTATTGTAAATGTAGCTTTTTTTTTCATTATTCTCATTTTATCTTAAGAAAATTTCTATAATTTTTCAATTTTAAATAACTAGAATTTTTACTTTCTCTAACCCATAAGGTAGAGAAAGTATTGTTTTTGGGTCAAATTTTCGAAAGCGAAATTTTGTTATATTTACACGTTTTGAGGTCCCCTGAATACGAAAATCATGTTTTTAGCAAATGGTCTGTGTGTAGGTCTGTGTGTGTGTCTCTGTGTGTGTTTCTGTGTGTGTCTGTCTGTTATCAGCATATCTCAAAAACAAATTGTGGCAGAAAGTTCAAACTTGGTATTCTAAATGTGTATAATATAGGGATGCTAAAGTAAGCTTTTTGTTAAGATCAAACAAATGGTTCGTGTACAGGGACAATCAAGAGAATTCTAATACATTACGTCTATGGGGGGAAATTGGAGGTAAGTTGAGTTTAACGTCTATAGACTGCACTAAACCAAATGAAACGAATATATATTTTTTGTAATAGAGATAGTTAACTGGGGAAAAAATTGTGTATGTAGGAGCCTCGCCTCCCAACATGGGGGGGGGGGGGAGTCCCTCCTCGAAGGGAGTAAATTTTCATGGTGCAAATGGTTCGTGTACAGAGACAATCAAGAGAATTCTAATACATTACGTCTATCGGGGAAACTGCAGGTAAGTAGAGTTTAACTTCTGTAGTTTGCACTAAAACAAATGAAACGACTATATATTCTTTATAAGCGTAAAAACATTTTTCATGTACCATATGGTATAGAAATCATTCACAGTTCTTTTACAGGAATACACAAAAGAACTAGATTATAATGCGACAGTTCTTGAAATTTCATGGAAGTATACATTAGGTTGTGGCATGTTTTATTAATGTAGGATTATATTTATAAGCACAGTGATGTGTACATAACTTTCGAAATATATACTCGGCTGCTAAAATTTAAACCATTACTTATTTGTAAGTGGAAGTGCTTTACTATAATATCTTACCATGGCCATGAAAGCTCTTCAAGAATTTAAATTTATTCCTTACAAACATATGATAAATAATGTATTTTTTTAAGCTAAATATTATCACTTAAAATTTTAATGTAGATTGTCGAGTTTAAAGGCAAATTGTTAACAGATTGGATTTTATTTTTTAAAATAAATTTCGGCACTACAATTAAACGGGTCTATTGAGGGGGGCGGTAGCCTCCTTAACATCTGTACCTATTTTAGATTATTTTTAAAGAACATTGAATTTTATCTTACATTATTGATCTATATGTTTTTCATTTTTATAAAAGCTACAATTATTTTGATTTAATTTCAATATTACAACTGTGAATGGCGAAAAAGTTAATACCAAGAATGTGGTAAATAAATCTGTTTCTGAAACCTGTTTCGATTTTTAAAATGTCGGAAATTTAAAAATGCAATACATTTTTAAGTAATATATATATTTTTTAGTCTCTTCGAATTATATTTCTCATATTAAGTATTTCTGTGCCCCCCCCCCCCAAAAAAAAAAAAATAATAATAATAAAATATATATATATATATAACAAAAAATAAAAAAAATAAAAATAAAAATAATAATCGTCTGCTTTACTTCAGATTTTGGCAGAGGATTTTCGATAAAAGTGTAAATGAAAATTACTTTCGGATGGTACCCCGTCAAAATAGCCCCGACAAAATAGCCCCGACAAAATAGCCCCGACAAAAGAGCCTTGACAACAAAATAGCCCCGACAAAATAGCCCCGACAAAACGACCCCGACAAAATAGCCCCGACAAAATAGCCCCGACAAAATAGCCCCGACAAAATAGCCCCCGACAAAATAGCCCCGACAAAAAAGCCCCAGGACAAAATAGCCCCCGACAAAATAGCCCCGACAAAGCAGCCCCAGACAAAATAGCCCCAGACAAAACAGCCCCGACAAAAAACCCCGACAAAAAAGCCCCAGGACAAAATAGCCCTCGACAAAATAGCCCCGACAAAACAGCCCCAGACAAAATAGCCCCAGACAAAACAGCCCCGACAAAATAGCCCCAGGACGAAATAGCCGCAGACAAAACAGCCCCGACAAAATAGCCCCCGACAAAATAGCCCCCGACAAAATAGCCCCAGGACAAAACAGCCCCAGGACAAAACAGCCCCGACAAAACAGCCCCGACAAAATAGCCCCCGATAAAACAGCCCCGACAAAATAGCCCCCGACAAAATAGCCCCCGACAAAATAGCCCCAGGACAAAACAGCCCCGACGAAATAGCCCCGACAAAATAGCCCCCAACAAAATAGTGCCAACAAAATAGCCCGGAAGCATTTATATAATTTAACAGAAAATTTATTTAATTAACTTCTCGACTACCTAGTCATTTAAAACTTTTAGAATAGCTCAAAATACGATGACAATGTATTTTTTTAAATACTTTTAGCCAATTTTTTCGGGTCCCCGCTGCCTTCGGTAGCGTTTTTATGATTCAATAATCATATAACTTCCCGACTTAAAGGTCTGCACGGGTCGGTAACGGGCCGAATTTTTCAATTTGCTCTCGGGCCGGGCTCGGGCTCAGTTATTTTGTGTATACTCGGGCCGGGCTGGCGTGGATAATATTTATTTTGGGCCGTGTCGGTTTGAATCTTTTTTTAAGTTTCCTCGTTAATAAAGGAAAAAGAAAAAGATAAAATGTTTCTTCAGTCATTTATTTTACATAATTTCACTGGCTAGTATAGCACATACAATTTTATTTTGTTAAAAAATGTCTGTAACTTCAATTAAAATGAATATCAGTGTGCCTGTTTGAGATTTGATTTTCCGCAATTACAGAGGCTGTTCGCACATTTTTTAGACGATTTTGATGGAGTGTACTGAAGCAACTTCACTCATATTTCGTGTTTTATTTGTTCAGTTTGATATGACCCTTGTTCTTAACTAACATTCTACATCATAATTTCTATGATAATAATGCTTTTTATAATATCGGAAGAGGTATATTTTTCTACTCCTTTTGAACGGCTTTCCAGAGTCCACAAAGCGTTGTAGGTCGGCGTTTGGATAATGTTGATTTTAAGAGTCGAAAAACACAAAAATCCAACAGTGATACATTAGAAGATTTAGCAGGAATGTCAGTGAAGGGTATGGTTTTAATTCCCGTTTTTTGTTCCATTTTTTTCTAGAAAAGCAATTGCGGATTGCGATGTGTGGCTGCTTGTTTTGTCTTGATGCAGTTCAACGGATTGATAGCATTGTGGATAAAGATCTGGATTTTTATTTTTAAAAATAGGAATTAAAATACGGTCTTGAGAGTATTAAGAGTTGATTTTGACATTTTTGTCACATTTTTTTGCTTTTATCTTGCGCTTGTATGAAAAAACCAGTGGCAATCATAAATCCTTTAGAAAAACTCTCTTTTGATGCTTTGAACCATGTAGCAAATTTTTTTTCTCTCCACTTTTGTGATAATAAATTGATCTTTTTTTTATTGCAACCACTTAAATAGACCCAAGATTCATCTGTTGTTGCAACATTTTTCCATTTTTCTCCTGATAAATGCTTTTCATAAAGATTTCACTAAAAACTATCTTTGGAAAGAGTAGAAACCTATCCTTCCATCCACTGCCATTTTAAAAGCGCATTTTTGCATCTAAACAAAAATTATAAATATCAGAATATAAATAAAACTTCCAAAAATATAACTGTTGTGAAAATAAAATTCTCCATGCAAACGATTTTTTCTTACTGCGAAATAAAATCGTCTAAAAAATGTGCGAACAGCCTGTATTTTTAGCATGTCTCGAAATTAATATATTTTATTTAATGTAATATTAGATGGTTTCTTATTCAAAATATTATGCATGTCATTACTAGTTTGCACACATGCAGAAACAAAAGAAATTAGATACGTTACTGTGTATAAGGCTTTGTGTCCTATGGACTGAAGAGTTTAGGTGGAATAAAGGCAATAAAAATCATTTTACTGTAACTTTTTCGCGAAAGCCCCTTTTTCTTTTCTCCTGTGCACTGGATGAAAGTAGCATCATTTCTACCATGTGCAAAAGCATCTTTTCTATTGAATATGGTTGTATTAGCATTAAAGTTTTGTTTATCGGATCACATGAAAGATTCAGATACATTACGGTATATAAGAGGAAACGGTTGAAAGTACATTTCAGTAGTATTAATTATTTTAAATGCTTTCCTATATTGTTTGATGAATGCTAATATTTTCGATTCGATTTTCTGTCGTTCTTTGTGCCTTTTGTACGTCTGTAATAATCAATTTGTGTTTATATATATTTATCTTGTAAAAGTTCAGCTGCTTTGTTAAAGGACATTCTGTTACTTGGCTATATAAAATCTCTACGAAACACATGCTAAAAATCTTTTTCATAGAAAGGCATGGATTTTTTTAGTTATTTTACATATTTTTGAAACGGGCCGGGAGGGGCTTGGGCCTCAAAATTTCGGCCCGTGCTCTATCTTGACTAGCTAGAAATTTTAAACTTTTAGGAAAGCTCAGAACACGATGACAATGCATTTTTTTTATTACTTTCAGCCAATTATTATGGGTCCCCGCTGCCTTCGGTAGCGTTTATACATACCTGGTAACTTTTATAATTTATTCCGGAGTACTCTTAGCTCCGCCTTTTTTTCACACCGGTATGATTGTAGAGAAATTTTCTCCAATATGTAATTACGATGAAATAAGAAGAAAAGTGCTTTTAAAATATACTGGTGTGAATAAAGGGCGAAGTTAACAGTACTCCGAAATAAATTATAAAAGTTACCAGGTATGATTATATGATTCAACAGAAAATTTTTAAAAACATGGTACATAAAAAGTTCTTTTTCTCTTGTAATTATTTAATGTAAAACATAATGTATTTTCGTAAATTGTAAATCACTATTTTTTTAAACGTGGATTTGTTATTTTCTATTATATACCTAAATAGGGAATGAAATATTCCTGAAAATTTTTTATTTAAGGTTTTCTATGAATTTACACATTTCGAGATATCTGTCTATGTGTGTCAGCAAAAGTTCTGGTCGCTGTAACTAAACCAATAAGCAGAATATAACAATACTTGATTTTTTTTGTTTTTTTCATCTTGAGTTAAATTTGTTCTGATTAACTTTTGTGATACATTGCCAAACAGGTGAGCTTTCATGCAGCGATTAAACTCATTTATTCTAAGGCCGTAGCGAACTCCCACTTGGGGCCTACTGTCCCTTAATCTAACCTCCAAATAACTTTGCACTTTCATAAAAAAAAAAAAAAAAAAAAAAAAAGTTAAACATGCATAATTTTATTTTAAGATAAAAATGATTTAATCAGCAACCACTTCAACTTTATGTGCACATCGACGGCAGACGTTAGTGTTATGCTCCGCTGAAATAATTTAATCTTGTGTAATTTTAAGCAACAACAACAACAACAACGAAAAAAAAAAAGAAAATAGAAACTTCTTTAACTTTGTGTGTATGAAATAAATTATCTTGATTGTATTTTGGTGTTTATTATCCGGAAAGTGGCACTACTCTTCTGCTTATTCCACCATTTAGATTGAGACTACATCTTAGCTTCTATTGCACATTATATACTTTTAAAAAAGTATCCGTCGCTTAATTTTCTTTCTCACGTTAAAATTTGCGTGAATATCGGCCGAACGTTGGTTCTGCTATGTTCTAATTTTCCTTGTTTCTAAAAAATCCATGAATCAAAATCTAATGTGCATAACAACACCATTGTTGTCTTCACTGGATTTTAAAATTGTGTGTATATAGACTAAAAGGTGGTGTAGTTACGTTGTAAATTTTTTTAAAATTTGTGTTTATATCGGCCGAAAGGTAGCGCTGATGCTGATATGCTGTCATTTTCTTTGTTTATGAAAAAGTTTATCTTAAAATCTAATGGGCATAACTGCATCATTTTTTAAATTCTGTGAATATTACACGAAATGTTGTTTGTTATCGGTCGGAAGGTAGCGTTTTTATGTTGTAAATTTCTCTGAATTTTCCTTGTTTATGGAATACTACACATCAAAATCTATTGTGTATAAGTGCGCCATTTTTTTCCTACTGATGTTTAATTTTTTGTGTATAGGCCGATAAGTGGCGCTAATACGCTGTATTTTTCTTTGATTCTGAAAAAAAAACTATATGACACACTTCCGGTTATCCAATTTTCACGAAAAGTTCGAAAAATCATATGTACACCAGACCTGCCTCAATTCCGAAGTTTCGTAGTTCTATCTCTTTTTTTTTTTTTTTTTTTTTTGAGATATGATAGTCAGAAGATTTCCCATGTACAAAGAAAGATACATACAAATTTTGTCGGGGACTATTTTGTCCTGAGGCTGTTTTGTCGGGGCTATTTTGTCGGGGCTATTTTGTCGGGGCTGTTTTGTCGGGGGCTATTTTGTCGGGTTGTTTTGTCGGGAGCTATTTTGTCGGGGCTGTTTTGTCGAGGGCTCTTCTGTCGGGGGCTATTTTGTCGGGGACCATTTTGTCGGGGGCTATTTTGTCGGGGCTGTTTTGTCGGGGGCTATTTTGTCGGGACTTTTTTGTTGAGGCTGTTTTGTCGGGGGGCTATTTTGTCTGGGGCTATTTTGTCGGAGGCTCTTTTGTCGGGGCTGTTTTGTCGGGGACTGTTTTGTCGGGGCTCTTTTGTCGGGGCTATTTTGTCTTGGGGCTGTTTTGTCTGGGGCTATTTTGTCTGGGGCTATTTTGTCGGGGCTGTTTTGTCGGAGCTCTTTTGTCGGGGCTCTTTTGTCCTTTGGGCTCATTTGTCGGAGCTGTTTTGTAGGGGCTTTTTTGTCGGGGCTGTTTTGTCTTGGGCTTATTTGACGGGTCACGCTTTCGGATTTATCTGGGCAGACGACTGCCCATTTCTATGGGCAGACGATTTTTATATTTAAAAAAGAATAAAATATGTTATAAATTAGGCAACAGTACTATTGGTTAATTGCATTTATTCCATTTTCTTTATTAAAATGAATGAAAGCGAACTGATATTATAAGCTGAAAAAGTCCTCAATGGTATACATTTTTAAACTGTTTATTCCTTTTTTATTTTTATTGCTTTTATATATGACTTATAATATAGTTATTTATTTTAAAGTAGAATTTCTGAAGGCTTCGCTTTAATTGTGAGGAATAATAAATAAGTGATAGCAATATAAAGAATATGTAGATTTAAAAACTTTTTTTTTTTTTTTAACTTTATATGCATATTTGTATGTATTTATGTATTTATTTATTTATTTTTAACGATGTGGGAAAATGTTTATTGCTTTAATTACTTTGTGTGTCCGAGCCATTAAATATAGAAATATATATATATAATTCGTTATATAGAACTATAAAGAAATTAAAATACTTTGTTCATATGAGCAAAATACAAGCTGTTCGCACATTTTTTAGACGATTTTATTTCGCAGTAAGAAAAAATCTGGTGTGAAACAACCACACGACTTCCATTACCCACTGTTACACGTATTATAGGCATTTTTGAGAGATAATGTGATCAGAAAACATAAAAGTGACTTAAAGAGAAAATCGTTAGAGCCGTTTTTGAGATACCAATTTTTACAAAAAATGAATTATTGACCAGAAAACAATAATTACATACAAAATGATATTTAAAAGTGAGTTCATAGGGCGAGTTAAAAAAAAAAAAAAAAAAAAAAAAAAAAATCCGTACAGCCGTTTTTAAAGGAACGCGCTTAGAAGACCTGAAATTGAACTACTTATACAGGAAGCCTATCAATTTTCCAGAACTAACCAACCATATCATTCGAAAGGACATCTAACAGAGTGTTTATATAGCAAATTCGAAGAAAATCGTTAGAGCCGTTTTTGAGATACGGACTTACGGTCCCACTTCCGGTTTCCGATGTCACACTTCCGGTTAAACTCAATTATAGACAGGAAAACAATAATTACATACAAAAGCATATTTAAAAGTGAGTTAAAACGGCGAGTTTGAAAAAAATCCGTACAACCGTTTTTGAAGGAACGCTTTTGCGAGGCCTGAAATTGAGCTATTTATACAGGACGCCTATCAATTTTCCTGAACTAACCAACTATATCATTCGAAAGGACATCTAATAGAGTGTTTACTTCCGGTTTTTCAATTTTCACCAAAATTTGGAAATTTCATCTGTACACCAGACATATTTCAATTCTAAAATTTCGTAGCTCTATCTTTATTAGTTTCTGAGCTATAATAGCCAGAAGATTCTCCACATACATACACACACACACGCACACATACATACACACTGACCAATTGCCAAAAACCACTTTTTTGGACTCATGGGACCTTAAAACGTGTAAATCAAGTGAAAACCCGATATCGAATTTTCAGACCGAATACAATACTTCCATTACCTACGGTAGTAGGGTAATGGAAGTAAAAATCGTTTGCATGGAGAATTTTATTTTCACAACAGTTATATTTTTGGAAGTTTTATTTATCTTCTGATATTTATAATTTTGTTTAGATGCAAAAATGCGCTTTTAAAATGGCAGTGGATGGAAGGATAGGTTTCCACTCTTTCCAAAGATAGTTTTTAGTGAAATCGTTATCAAAAGCATTTATCAGGAGAAAAATGGAAAAATGTTGCAACAACAGATGAATCTTGGGCCTATTTAAGTGGTTGCAATAAAAAAAGGTCAATTTATTATCACAAAAGTGGAGAAAAAAAAATTGCTACATGGCTCAAAGCATCAAGAGAGTTTTTCTAAAGGATTTATGATTGCCACTGGTTGTTTCATACAAGCGCAAGATAAAAGCAAAAAAATGTGACAAAAATGTCAAAATCAACTCTAAATACTCTCATAGAACATATTTTAATTCCAATTTTTAAAAATGAAAATCCAGATCTTTATCCACAATGCTATCAATCCGTTGAACTGTATCAAGACAAAACAAGCAGCCACACATCGCAATCCGCAATTGCTTTTCTAGAAAAAAATGGAACAAAAAACGGGAATTAAAACCATACCCTTCACTGACATTCCTGCTAAATCTTCTGATGTATCACTGTTGGATTTTTGTGTTTTTCGACTCTTAAAATCAACATTATCCAAACACCGACCTACAACGCTTTGTGGACTCTGGAAAGCCGTTCAAGAGGAGTAGAAAAATATACCTCTTCCGATATTATAAAAAGCATTATTATCATAGAAATTATGATGTAGAATGTTAGTTAAGAACAAGGGCTATCAAACTGAACAAATAAAACACGAAATATGAGAGAAATTGCTTCAGTACACTCCATCAAAATCGTCTAAAAAATGTGCGAACAGCCTCTGTAATATTTTATACCTAATATAGTATGTTTAGCTTTAATAACTTGGTTACAGGATAATAAAGAATTTAGGTACATAATGAGATATAGTAAAATATTTTTTTCAAGTGTATTTTGTGTTTGTAAGATCTCCTTTGGCTATATTTTCACTACAACTTACAATATGTGTATAGCAATGTGCATGGTTAGACAAACGCTTTATATATCCTCTGTATTTCCTTTTTCGAAGTGATGCTACGATTACATTTTTTTTTCTTTAAAGATATATTCATATATTTGCTTATACACGAAGCTTTTTTTTAATGTATATCACTTAAATTTAATGAAATTAATTTCATAGCAGCGTTAATTATTTTATTAATCTAAATAAGAATTTAATAATGCTGACATTTCATAAAATAGTATGCAATTTAAACATTTTAAAATTGATCGTTTTATACATAGTTAATAAAATAGAGTGTAGAATCATTGTGGTTTATTTATTTATTTACTTTCTAATTTTAAATTAACAGAAAATTTCTTTAATACTCATTACTCGAAAAAGGCCATGTTAACTTAATAATTACAAATATTTAAATAAACACCATAAAATGGAATAATCTCGTAACAATTGTTTCGGGTCGAAAAAATACTCGGTCCTTCGTCAGACGAACAAAGTAGGCACGAGGGCTGCAATAAAGCTAGTGCTTTTCCCGTTTGATTGTAACATTCGTGCCTAATTTGTTTAATTAGTTTTGGACAGTATATAACTAGTTAAAGTATGATTTCATTTGTTTTTTGGTGCGCTAATACTTTTATTATTAAGCAGTGTTTGCAACTATAAATTTTATTCTTTGTTACCCGAATCTCATCTCGAAATAAATACATACTTCTAATGATTAAAAAATACATAAAAATTAAAAGGTCACAAATTCAAATGTGAACCAATTAACATTTCCCACCATTAATAGAGGAAGCGTCAGAAATCATTTTATCGCACTATCACAAAAACCCGTTTATAAAAACAGCTCTAATCGAAGGATTACCCTATAGGGGGCCATTACAAAACGTAACTTAAAAATGTTAATACAAAGCATTAAACTAATTAAATTTTAAGTACATATTGTCTCACCTGTTATATCTGCATTTGCAGACTCGGTGACTTTGCCAACGAATATTATGTGAGAAATGCGTAGCTGGTTATCAGCCAGGGTAGCTCAGTGGTAGAGCAACCGTGCGTTAAATGGATGTGCCCGGGTTCAATTCCCGGCTCAGGTATTTCTCACATAGTTCATATATAAAAATATCACCTTATAACTCCAATTTAATTCAAATGAATATTCACGGTTGATGAATTCGTAAATAAAAAAATTCTAATTACATTTTGTTTACTAAAACTTAAAAAAATAAAAATAAAATAAAAATAAAATAAAATAAATAAAACACTTCTGGTCAAAATGACCTGTAATTTGTCTTCTATATACTTTGAATCAGTCTCGCTAAAGGTTAATCGTTAAATGTTCTATTAATAGGTAGGGTTGTAATCGTCCTAACGTGCAAATTAAAAGCCGTAATATGAACATAATAGAAAGCGTTACACTTAACGTAAATCACAGGATAGAATTAGTTCTGAGTCTGACTGATTCGAAATAACTCTGTGAAGTAACGATTGCGCTGTGATTTCGATTCTGTTTTAGAAAAAAAGTGAATAAATGACTGTGCATCAATTACTTAAAAGAATTTTCAATTACTAATCAGTACAACAAAATGCTCAGATCTGATGTCTGTTGACAATTTGAGTACGGATATTTTTTAATTTAAAGAAAATGGTTCATTCAACGTGAAGTCTGGAAGAAGAGATTAATGGAATACTTTTTAGTTACTGCAAGATGTGGCTCTAACATTTATGAAATAGTGCAGTAATGATGCTGTCTCATGCAGTACATGGAATACACAAGATTTTTAAACATGTTTATTAGCAAAGTTCGTAAAATTCTTTTAAAAAATTATGCAATGCATTAAATTTAAAATAACTTTCGGTAAGACAACGTTCTGTCATTGATGATCTGTTATCTTAGTATTTCTTTCAAGATATCTCTTCTTAGCATTTCATCATGTATCTTAGTATTTCTTTCTCGGATAAAGGTGGAAAATGCATATTCACGTAATATTTTGTGCATAGACAAAACAAATTTTAATCTCCACTACTTTTCAATACTCAGAAATAAGGGATGTGGTGAATGTGTTTACACAACAAAAGTCGCGTTTAATTTTTTCTTAACCGATAATATTTCCCAAAGTAACTTTTTTATTTTTCACTTAATTAGGGAAATTTATGAGCTTTAGCAGAGAATATTAAAGGATTACAATAACTTTCAAGAAATTAAGTGTTCACTACAAATTTTCCGATTTTTGGCACAGTTGTAGAATGCACTGCATAAAATATTGTCTAAACAATAAAAAATGTATCATCTCAGAAAAGGGTCAATGATAAATAATGGTTTAAAGGAAACTGGTTCGGGTTTACGGCAGCATCTGTCGGTATGTCTTGCTTTTTCAAAGAAACAAGTACTACGGAAATCATTATCTGTATCGTCAAAAACGGAAAAAGTCAATATTTTTTGAGCAATTATATTAGTAGAGTAGTTCATCAGTGTTCATGTTTTTGGAAGCACGATTTTATGAATTTTAATGCTGCTCTGCACACTGCAAGCAAAATGAAGAATAATTCATTTCCAAGATTATCTAATCAGTGATTTTAGTGTCATAAAACTTTTTTTTTGTTACTATTGTGAAAATAGAATCATTTGAGTCGATTCTAATGAGATAAAAAAACTATAGAATTTCTTTAGTTCATTAGCATTTTATGAGACAATGTAAATATCTCTTTTAATTGAGAAGTTGATATATATATATATATATATATATATTACATTATAGTTATTATTTTATTTAGATAGTTTGTTTAATCAGAATTCTCTATCTCTAAAGGTCTCTAGCAAGAAAGGAATGTAAGACCTATGCACTCATTTTGACTAAATTTATAATCCTATTCTGAATTTCTGAATTTATTTTAAACTACATAACAAAAATTTCACCTAATCTATTAATGTATATTAAATATTTTTTCTAAATAGTTTAAGGAAACAACCTCTAAACTCAGATAATTGTATGCGTTTAAGCTTTAAGGAGTTTAGTTGAAAATGACAAAATAGCTAGAATATTTGCAGCTTATATATATTGCTTTAATTTGAAAAACAAGAAAAATAAAAATAAAATTATTTAGGTGAAATCTATTTTCTACAGCTTTTTTAATAAATAAGTAAAAGCGTTGGGGGAACATATAATACGATAAATATTCTATATTGAAGTTTTCATGAAAAAAAAAATCTAAATAATATTTGTTGGTTTTGCATGTTTTTGATTAAAAACTACAAAAAAGTAAGATAGTTATATATTTTTTTCTATTAAATTTATTCAATAATAAACATTATCAACTACATTTATTTAGTAATCGAATTTTCACATACTTGTTTATCTGTTTTTTTTTTTTTTTTGTTTGTTTTTCTTAAACAAAATAATATCATTGTTTTATGTGATCTATGTTGCATATCTCCTATAAACTATGTATGAAATTATAAACATACCCAGATTTGACTGATACATGATTTAAATACAATCACTCTTTATTTACAAGTTTTATATAATTATATTTTACACATTTTTGTGTACATTTGCTAGCCAAAATTATTTATACTTACTGTAGGGGTATGTAGCTGTATTATCAATCTAACATCCACTAAATTTAATAATGCTAATACTTATATTTCCTTCCTGTCGAAATGCAATTTGATATAGGAAGTATGACAAGCACTTGATGCATCTTTACTTCATTGATATAATCGCTATTTTGTTAACGTAATATCTGTCTCCCAGTTAGAAGAAAAATAATGACATTATCTTATTTAATGTATAAATATAAAAAGTGTCTAAGGTAAGAAAATATGTATGTTACAATGTAGTTTTTATGCAAAAAATATTAGATAATCCTTCTATAAAAGAAGATAAGTATTTTTCTTCTCCGTCTCACATTAAATTTTATAGTTACGAGTTAGTTTTAACAAAATAGTAATTTTACTTCATTCATATCAAATACTATATGTCATTTGAGGAGAAAATAAATAACGAATACTTATAAATATTATATATTTTCGTCTGCACTAGGCAAACGGTGTCCCTGGAAGGGTTAACATATCTTGCTTAAAATAAGAACGTAGCTTTGTTGTTTCTGTGTAAAAAAAATATATATAAACTTATTCTATATAAAATAAAAAATACGTAAAGAAAATATATTAACATTGACATATCTGCTTTTTCTGAAAAACATTTCTTTTTTGTAGTATACATGAGAAGTTTTTGATGTATCATTATAATAATGATGATGTTAAGAGATTTGATTTCTGTTGTTCATAAATCTCACTAAAAATGTGGAAAAATATGCATACTATGTCATTAAATTTATATAAAGAAAACAAAATGCATCAAAGATGTTTAATTATACATATGGAGAGAGAGACGTAGATAGACAGAGAGAGAGATGTATTGTAAGAAATGTATTATTTGACCTTCATAAAAGTCTAAAAAATATAAATTTTATGTAAAATCAAAAGATTTTAAGTGCAATAATTTTGATAAAACTAATTTTGTGAAGAGATTTTTTTTTTTTAAATCTCTATCATGTTATATTTAAAAAACCAAACGTAAAATATGAAATAACCATAAATTTAATAAAAATATAAAGGTAATAAAATAGCTAAGCAGTATCTCCATAATCCGTCGTAAAGTTTTTATCTTGCAATGTTTGAAAAAACAAAATAAAATTGGTTATTGTGTATAGTAGACAGATTTTTTTAATCTGCTCCCGACACATTAACAATTCTTGGTAATATTATTCTACCAGCTTTTCATCAATTTGTTACTGATATTTTTTCGAATAGTTTAATTTTGTTTGTTTCTACTTTTCCAATTATATTTATATCGCTATTTTCATTTAAATTAGCGTTTAAATACGCAAAAAATTACTAATGGTATATATTTAAAAAAAAAAAAAAAAAAAAAAAAAAAAAACTATACCTTAGCCGTTTTTGATAAATCTTGTCTTTTTCACCTTTTTTAATTGTTAGGCGAAAAACATTTCATATAAAATCATGAAAGTTACACTGTGTTAAAATGTATAATGAACATGCTAAAACAAGACATGTATGTATAACTAAATTATTTTAGATGATATTTAATATTGAATTCGGCTAAAACAGCTCTCTAACAAAAGTTTTCTAGAACCAAAAACTATAGAAAGCAAATTATGTTTTAAATAGAAAATAATTTACGGTGTTCTGAGCAGTGCAATGTCAAATGAATTTTTTATATAAACAATTACTTATTGATATTTTACTGGATGCTGAAGTCATGCCTAGACCAGTTTTGCTTTTAAAATTCTTACCTCAAATATTACTTTAAAATAATTATCTGAAATTATTATGAAATACAGAATATGTTCCCTACCTACGAATGCATTCACAGTTCTAGAAATAAATTTCAGGCGTCCAACATTTTTGCTGGATATGCATTCGTTTTACCAAGGTGTTGGAAGATGCTGCAAGCTATTGAGGATCAATTGAAAGGTATTAGAAATTGCATTTTCAAAAAGATTCTGCACTCTGTCATACAGAAAATAGCTAAGTACATTCCAATTTATTCATGAATGACTTTGTTGCCTAATTTACAAATTTTCTTCTCCACAACATTACAGTTATTAGAAAAGTGATTTTTCAAAAAAATATTCCCTTTATGTACAGTCTTATCTGATACAATCTGCCATTAATATTTTGGAAGGACCTGGGAACAGTCCCAACTGAATCCCATCGAAAACTGTTGGAGTAAAATACGTACGAAAATTGCTGCTAAGAAGACTGCTACTAAGATAGAATTGCAGGAAAACATTATTAGGGTTTGGTTCCGTGAAATTAGCCAGAATTACATACAGAAGTTCATACCTTCTATGCCGGACAGCTGCAAGGCTACCTTCACAGCACATGAAGAATATACTAAATACTGATGTTATCCACATGTGTGTATATACACCTAAGTATACGTAATATGACTGCAGATTTGCAGAATTTACATAAACAACAGAATTTCTGTATCTATTGCTTCCTTTAACGTTTCCCCAAAGGACTAAATCATACCCAAAATCTGATTTCTGATTTTCCATTTTCCTTTGAATTTCCCCATAGAATACAAATAATTACCTATAGAACACAAACTCTTCCCCATACAATACAAATATATACATTATAATACTGCAATTTTCCCTGCAGTGGTCACATGTGAAGGATTTTATGACCAAACACGGATAAAGTCCATTATAGCAATTTAACTTTTTTCATTCTCACAAAGAATTAAATGTAAATAAATAATTCATTAATCATAAAGAAATTTGATTGAGATTAATCCTACGACTATATTTCATCACCACTGCATAAAACATAAGCATGTAAAATACTATTTCGCACACTCTTCTACTTTTTCGCAAATGATATATTATCATTGTCCGCCACTGTATATATTATTTATTTATATATATATATATATATATATATATAAATAATTAATTCACTATATAAGACGTCAGTTTTCCGACTTGGTGCTATTGCAGCTGTGTTGTTCACGTCATAGGGTCTGATGAGAATATAATAATCTTATATCATTTCCTGAAGTGATTTCAGGAAATATAGCCGAGTAACTTCTTGTAACATATATTTAAGCTAAAGCTACAAAATAATAATAAACTCAAAAATAACAGATGATAACAAAGACAGTGGCTACCACATGATACTTTACGGGCTCGCTGGGTGCATGTGACAAACCTAAGGCAAAAATAAAAAATAAATAAATAAATAAATAAAAAAAAGTTGGGGACGACAGCTCATATATATATTATGCAGATACATATATTATGCCTTAGTAATAATCATTAGAAATAAATACTGTAATATTATATATTTTTTAAATGTGAAAATTACCCATTAGTTTCAAAGTTTTCCTTTTTGTGTAAAACGATTAAAATTAGGGTTTCTACCACGGTGCATATATTCTTAAAGTTCATCCTATTGTATCAATTCACAAAGAAAAAATAAGGTTTTCTATTTTGTCTATTTTTATCTAAATTTTGATTAACAAGCTATCAGTTGTTTATTAGTTTAACTTTTATTTTTTTATGAGAAAAATAAAATAAGTATTAATAATTTTTTTTAATGTATTTAAATGAATAGATGGTGAAATTACTCAACTGTCTATCCACCTATTCACGATAGTTACAGGTCTAATAGACTAAATATTTTCATATTATATTTTAAACTGCCGTTGGGACATATATGTTCCAGTCGTAGCGAAATGGTTACTAAAAATATCCTAGTTAAGAAACGTATCATACATATGAGATTTATATCAATTTAAGTTTAAAATTCTGTGGAATACTAAGTTAAAAAAGGAAAAACTGACTTTATTTTTGATATTTCCACTCACGATTTCTACATTTTTGAACAAAAAATTCTTAAGTACTAAAGAAAATGCACAAAGTATACAGCTCTTTGGAAGAGAGTTTTGTATACAAAAGATTTAACAGAACAGCTGTACGTGAGCAGATTTTGTTGTAGAAGCGCATGGGAAACTGAACGAACTCTACTTTAAAGTAATGAAATTTTAACTAGAATTAATTTTCAGCTTTGTGAAATGTTGCTGTTTTATTTAGTATAAACAGACCAGATTAAAACAAAAATTACAATAAAGGATTTCCCTGTAACTTGATATGTAAAAAAAAAAAAAAAAAAATCACACAAGCCTTTTTCTATTTTTTAAAACAGATTATTTTCTTTGTGTATAACACAATAGTAATGAAGGTTTAATCACTTTTTTAGATTTAAGAGTAAAGTTTGTTAAGAAGTCCTGGATTGTTAGTCTTTATGATAAAAGGTAAGATTTCGATTTGAAAGTTTTTTGTTTATTGGTTATCATGTATTCTTTTGTCTTCGTAAATTGCTTGGATTAAAGAATATGCAACAATTGTGATGATCTTGAGGCTGCATTGCGCAGTTACTCCAAAACCGCGCAGTTGATTGGATAAATTCTTACATTTTCACTGTTATCATGAATTGTTAAAAATACATACATGTTTTTCTTTTTAAATGTCTTGGTGTTCGTTAAAAATTTAATTTTTCGTTTTTGTAAAGTGAATTTTACAATGCTTAATAAGCTTTTACATTTATATTTGTATATATTGATATGTAATTCCCACCTCCCCTTTGTATTTAATTAATTTTTCATTCGGGCTTTTCAAGCTGCAGTGGATGTATTTTTCTTTGTAAGATTTAGGGGACCAAGCTACTTTTAGATTTTGATAGCTGCTTTTGAAACACCTCTCCAACCTGCATTTGAATGATTTATCTTAGGATAACCTCAGTTCTTTTTGGGTTATTTATCTGTCTGGTTTCATTCTTGTTTTCTGCTTGTAGCTACTTGCATGTCTTCTAAATGATGCATTTTATTGCGCCATCAGTATCTGAATTCATTTTTAAAACTGCTTATTTTATTAATTTTTATTTTCTTAACATTTTCCTCTCTTTAATTATAAAAAAAATATACAAAATTTATTTCAATATAGTACTTTATAATTTGCAAATTATTTTTCGTTTAATTTTTTTACATAAAATTCACCTCATTTTAGATGATCTATATACATTTAGCCATGTGTTTTACATTTTTTTTTTTTTAGTTTTTTTTTGATAAAAAGCCCCCCACCCCCTTTTTACTTTCTCTACCCATAAGGTAGAGAAAGTATTGTTTTTGGGTCAAATTTTCGAACGCTAGATTTTGTTATATTTACACGTTTTGAGGTCCCCTGAATACGAAAATCATGTTTTTAGCAAATGGTCTGTGGTGTGTGTCTGTCTGTTATCAGCATATCTCAAAAACAAATTATGGCAGAAAGTTCAAACTTGGTATTCTAAATGTGTATCATATACGGATGCTACAGTAAGATTTTCGTTAAGATCAAGCAAATGGTTCGTGTACAGGGACAATCAAGAGAATTCTAATACATTACGTCTATGGGGGAAATTGCAGGTAAGTAGAGTTTAACGTCTATAGACCGCACTAAACCAAATGAAACGAACATATATTTTTTGTAATAGAGATAGTTAACTGGGAAAAAATTTTTGTGTATGTAGGAGCCTCGCCTCCCCCCCTGGGGGGGAAGTCCCCCCTCGAGAAATTTTCATGATGGATATCATTCAAAAGAGCTTGCGAATACCTTTAAAACGAATGGTTGAACAATAAATCTGTGATAATTTAAAACAAAGTTATAGATTTTTTTTAATTTTAACGAAAAAAAAACTTAGAAAAAAAAATCGTATTTTTTTTTTTTTAATATTGAGAGTAAAATGGACTTTTTTTGGATATTTAGTGTTACACTACCTCTCTAATATGGAAATCGTCTGCATTATCATAAAAAATAATTTTTTTAAATTAATTTACTTTAATAAATTATTTTTTAAAAACAGAATTATTTTTTTTATAACCGAATTAAATTCTATATAAATGTAGGTGCATTAATGAAACGGGGGGTTGAGGGGGCGGTAGCCCCCCTCACACAGAACTAATTATCGTATAAAACTCTTCTGAAGCCTAATTTGAATTGTTTAGCATAGGTTTACATGGCAGTTCTCGTTATCTTACCTCTTAATCTGCAACCTGTATTTATAGTATTAAATTTCAGGGTAAGAGAAAGTCGTGTGAGTGACACACCAGATTATTTTTTGTTTTTTCTATAACTTTTTAAGAAGATATCGCCGTTCGAATTCCAATATTTTTAATAATTTATTTATAAACATTTTGTATTTATAAATTTTGTGATTTTTTATTATTGAATATAATAATGTTTTAAAATTATAACAATTAACCACTGTATCATACTCTATTCAGAGGTGCACTTTCCAATATTGGGAAATTTATGCACATACTAAGTAATGTACATTCTTCCGAAAAATGAATGATTGTCTGCATTAACCCAATACTTTTATAAATATACCAGTTTATCTAAATTGCTCAGTTGTTTATTTTCTGATAAAGACCATTAATTTATAAATATCTGAATTACATGTAGGATTTTTTTTTCAAAATATTTATCGGGAATATCATAAATTCAGTAGTCTGTAATTCTTAGAATAGCGTTATATATATATATATATATATATATAAGCAAAATAACTAAAGCCAGATGAAAAATTAATCCTAAAACACTACTAGCTGAAGCGGGTTCTATGTTTATAATGGGAGGTGGTTTTCAATTTCCATATTCTAATGACTATTCGAGTTTGTCCTGTTATGTATTTATATATTCTTGTATTATTTATATTCTTGTATTTTATATTGATGTATTATACTTTGTGCTTAATTTCTTAATTTAAATGCTTTTCATGATTTGTATTAATTAAATTCGTTTGCTGTATGGTCTTGCTTCCATCTGTGACAAGTTGGGGGCTAGAAACGTGTTTTTTGGTTAAATTACCAGCGTTTCGTCAGAACGTTTCTTTTCCTATATGGAGGATCTTCCCTGATGAAGGCCCCCATGTGTTTTGAGATTAATTTTTCATATCTGGCTTTAGTTATTTTACTTATTTATTATAGTTTTATATTTTCTTTTGCTGCATTTGCGCATTGGTTTATAAAAACTCTGTTCTAGTTCTATATATTTAATAATTCAAGTTTTACTCCATCTTATATATAAATTTTATCTTATATATATATATATATATATATATATACATATTTAATATATAACGACTCTGTTGATATTAAAAAAATATTTTAGTCGATAAAAAATTAATATTAAAGAATGTTTTGTGAACATAATTCTTGTAAACGTAATAGCGACTGTAACTGCCAAAAGTTAAATCCTTCAGTATTATTATTACAAATTATAACTATGGAAGATATAAAAAGATAGGTCAATAAAATATGAATAAATTTTAATTTTAATGGAGATATATTTAATATAGGTAAAAACTGAAGTTTATTTTGCCACATTTGTTTAGTTTAAACAATAAAGAATTCTGATTAATTAAACAATGCTTTCAAAGTAAACTATTCAGACGTGTTAAATGTTTTGAAATTCTTTCATTCTTCAAATATCAAAAGCATTTTGCTGACAAATATCAGACTGGAAAAAGATGCAATGATTTTATCTGTACATCTTGAAACAATAGACTGCATGGCATTTCTCTAATGACCCATGTAATTGCCTTTTTTGAACAGAAGTGAAAACAGTAAGTAGCTAATCACTGATGCTAGTCATTTTATTACAATTTATGGAATTAGAAACCCGCTAAACATTTAAAAGCACTGAGCATACCTGTTTACTAATCATTGGTATTCATTCTAGGAGGAAAAAAAAAAAAAGATGCTCCAAGAAGGAGTAATGCAACATGGATACAAGCTGATATGCATACACGTTTCGATAGAAAATGCAAAACTTTAAAGTTTCTTGGCCAATGAATAAGCATGTGACGCTGTAGCGTATATTAACTGCTCAACTGAAGGGATTTTCGATTCCAGGTCAGAAATATTTTGAGATTTTCATTCTGTGTACTCAGATAAATGATAAATATGCCCTATATACAGATATGCTCGAATATTATGTGCAAATGTCAGCATTTAAGGGAAGACGGGTAGTTGTGTTCAAAGAAGTCAGATGTTTTAATCGACGACTCGCTCAACATTTAAATAAAAACGATGCAAATATTAGGCGATGTTGGTAGAAATGGATTAAACACGTCTGAACATCAGAAAAAAAAAAAGAAGAAGAAGTTGTCCAGGAGAGACGACAAAACACAAGGACCAATCAAACGTCAAAAGAGAACTCAGACCACCATATTCATCATTATTATCGATCCTACGTGCAATTGGTACATCTGTGACCTCAGATCACTAATAGACAGCCCAGAAAAAGGAGACTGAGTTCACGGCGTGCCTTGTACCGACTACCAATTAACTCTATACACCAAGTAGCCCGTTTGCAGTGGTCTTATGCACGTTCGACCTGAAATAAAAATTTTTGGAGTAGAATTTTATTCAGTGATAAGTCCCGTTCCGATTTGAAACCCGATAAGCTGCGAAGGCACGTCTGGAGACACCCCGAAAACGGTAGCATCCCAACCTGACTGTCGCCAGCTATACGGCTCGACAATCAATAGTGATGGTTTGGGGTAGCTTTTTGTTTCATAGCTGGACCCCTTTGGTTGTCATCCGTGGCACATGTGTAGCACAGCGATACGTTGACGAAATTCTAAACCCCGTTGTGCTCCCCTTCATATCACGGCATCTTAAGCGTATATTTAAGCAGGATAATGTCTGCTCGCATGCGGAGATAGTGTTTACTTCTTTTTTCCTTGCTTGTCCAACATTACCTTGTTGAGCAAAGTTGCCTAATCTCTCCCCCACAGAAAACGCTTGGGGAATTTTGAAAAGAACCCTAAAACCAGCTCAGGACTATGACAATATAACGCACTTATTGGACAGAATTTGGCACGATATCTCGCCGGAGCACATCTGCTATATCTATCAATCGATGCCAAACCGAATACCTTCTTACATAAGGGACAGAGGTTGATGCACCTATTATTGACTTGTTCACTTTGGGAAGCACTCTTGATTAAATCATCCAAGTTTTCTGAAACTGCAATCATTTGGTTTTCTCTAGATGTACATCACATGTACCAGTTTTCATATCATTCAAATAACTCAATTTTGGTGCTTATTTATTTATTTTTCATAGAGTGTACTTTCACATCATCCCTTTAACTTATTGATACTATTAAAAAACTAATGAAGAGTGTGTGCACAATCCTTTACATGAATAATCTGGAGTTGAATCATTAACCATTGACATTCCTTTAAATTAACTTTTGAAGTTGAACACTGTTCTGAAATCTCCACGGTCAAAGATATTTCAGATTGTAGAACTCATTTATTAACAATTTTGAACTTCTACTCAGCATTTAAGTCAAGCAAAGTTTTTCACAATATTCCAAGCGAAAAAGAAAAAAAAAAATCCAGTGGCTCACACACACACACAAAAAAAAAAATCCTGTTAAAAAATTATGAAAACGTGCTCAGAAATACTGTAATCCTCAATTTTCCAACGGTAAATTAGAGCTAAATCTGCTAAAACAATATATATCCGAATTTATCCTACAAATCTTGATAAGCCGGGTACTTGCATATTTCATTTACCTTGTAAAACATAGTTACATTGTACTGAAAACTGTTTTTGAAAATAAAGAATTGATTTAAATACAAATTTAAACAAATTTATATGCATAACTGTTTAGTCAAAATGTACAACTTCGGGACCCGGTTTTGTACAACTTTATATTCCTAGGATTAACATACGTTACAGCAAATACGCGTCATACAAATGTTGATAAAAATATTATATTTTCGGCTGTTTTCAGATTATGCAATAACATTTCTAAAAATACTTGATCAATAAGGCAAACTGCCAAAAATAAGCCTTAAGCCAACATTTTATTTCGTCTTTTAAAAAAAGATATAGCATATATTTGTGATAAACATTTTTATTGTACGCAACATATATTAATATGAAAAAAAAATATATATATATATGAGACATATAAATTCAGAATATCTTATAAACATTAACTAATAATCATTCACAAATATCAGGAAAACAACTTTTTTAAAGTAGGTTGAAAAATGTTAAACGTGCATACATTTTATTCAAAAAACTGACGCAGTTTACTACGATTATTTGAACAGCTGGTATTCATTTCTAATAATAGTTTTTCTTATAAAGTGATTTTGGTGTCTATTTCAAATAATTCGTATTGCTTCATTCATTCTTTGTATTTAAATTATTTTTGTATTCATCATAAACTTATCTTTTATTGTTTTTATCACCTTAATAAATAAGTAAATAATAAATAATAAAAATAAAGTAGGCGTAAGTATATGATACCCATAATTCTTCAAGCGTAAAAACGATCCTTAAAAATATCAGTTTTACAGTTTGTAAAACTAAAATCATTTTGCCGTGACTGTATAAATTAGTATTTTGCGTTATGAAGGGGGAAAATGAATTGATGAATAACGAAGAGCTATTAGCGAATAAATCTCCCTTCCAAATTTAACTGTTTTTCATCCAACGAAGTACATCATTATTCTAATGATATAAGTTTTCTTTTATTATTTTATTGCCAAACATCTGTATATATTTCGTCATTTAAAACTTTTTATTAATTTTTAAAATAATTAATATCTAAACAAGTAGAGAATATTATACGAAAATGTTTCTTTCTTTTTTTTTTTTTTTTTTTGTTGTTGTTGCATTATTTTTAATAAAAAATGCACAATATTTATGCTTTAACATAACATGTTAGAGCATTACAATAAATTTCAGGTGTAAATATTTTTCTCAATCTCTCTTTTTTTTTTTTTTTTTTTTTTTTTTTTTTACTTTTTTTTTCAAAGCGTTAAGAATTATATTTTATGTATATCAACAGTTAACACTCTTAAGTGAATTCTCTAATTATCTTAAATAAAAACCAATGATATTCAATTGCAAAATAATTCCCCTGATAACTCGATAATAAACACATATTTTTAAATGTTGTTTTCGCGTTTAGAGAATTAACAACAGTTTAACAATTTATCGCATTTTATTAAATATTTTAATTTTTAATGTTTTATTACAGAGCTGAAAAATGGAAAATATCACTTGGAAAAATTTACAGTTTTAAACGTCATTTGTGATGGTGAATTGATTGACTTAATGAAAAACTGAGACGTACTTAAAGAAATCAAATTTCTCTGGCATCAAAATGTTTTCTGTAGTGTGAGAATTAATTTGCTGAGCTATGAAATCCTCAGCCTGTTCCTTTAAAGAATTTGTAAAGGACACTGGTCTATAGCTGGTAGAGTTTACAGGGTATTTAGAGATTTTGAGAAAGAAGCTATAATAGCAGTTATCCAATAAAAGAGTAAATAATTAAATTAAAAATAAAAGGATGTATTTCTAGAATTCAGGAAAATGGCAGGGTATTAAAATCTCATTAATAATATAACAAATGCAAATGAGATTTTTTTTTGTGAAATCAGTACATTAGATCGGAACATTACTCAAAAACCTTATGAATAATTCCATTCCGTGTATATTAGCTGACAATAGGTTTTGTTTGAAACTATAATTAAAGGCTCACTGCAATGCCAAAGTTCTTCTTTTCATTTGAGTATATATAGGTCGAGTATAAATAAGGAGTAAATGAGCACACCTATCTCCTAAAAACTAACCTGATATGGTTCTCTTAAAGAGTGAGATTCGGAAAATTACTTCCAGATTTTAGTTAATTTACGTTTTAAGTAATTTTATTAATCATAATTGTTTTGTTTTGAAGCATTTTGCCCAATTTTTCTTGGTCTGTTGTTTTTAGTATTGAGAATGCAAAAATGGAGACGGAATTTGAAATTTTATTATCATGTTTTTTCGTAATAACATAGTCAATGCAATTTTGGATTTTAGGAGATTATTTTTTCCAACCAGTAAATGAATATAATTATTTATTGATTATTTACTTACCAAAATGTCATTTTTATTCTTTAATATAAGCAAATGAAAATCATCAATCACAGATCAGCTATCTACCTTTTTCCTTTTTGTTAGTTAACACTCCATATCCTTTTTTGCAGATTATTTCCTTTTAAGGAAGAATAAGCTCTTGAGCTTGTGTCTCTCTAAGTGCAGAACGAAAGAAATTAAAAATATTATAAGAATGCATTAAAATTTGCCATGAAATTTCATTGTGTTAAAAATCTGATATTAATTAATTTCAAACTGAATTTTGTATATTACCGGAATAAATTTCTATAACCAGAAAAAAATTAGATTCTTACACCATTCAATAAAATGCAGTCAATAAAAATTATACACCTAATAATACACCTTACTATTCAATAGTCTTTATAAAGACTAAATAGATATAAAAATTCGTCTAAAACATACTTCTCTGACTATCACTTTTCTTTTAATTCCAATTTAAATCGAAAAACTCAGTAAACTTTAACAAGAAATGAAAAGCATCTAATTTACAATTACATTCCTTCTTACACAAATATATTTTTTATTTATTGTTGTAGGTTATTTTCGTAATATTCGTAATCAAAAAGTAATTTTTAATCATAAAAGTAATAAATTATTATAAATTACAATGATGATTGTAAGAATCTTATAAATTTAGCTAAGTGTAAAGGACGGGAGAAATTATTTTAAATACATTTAAGAATTTTATTTTCCAGAATGAAATATCTATTAATGTTAAGTTAGAAGTCAATTCGAAAAATTTAATCCATTCTCAATTTTAATTAATGTTTCTTCATATAGAACCTACAGTGGATTACACATGTAATTACTTACAATAGCATAAAAAAAGACTTATAAAGTGGTATAGAAATAGTATATTGCTATAGAGCTAAAGAATAATGAAGTATTTTGTTCTTTCTGTCATTTATTGTTCCGTAATTAAAGAATCAACGAAGAATGAATTGCCTTAAAGTTATTTTTGTGAGCTAAATATTTAACGCCTGCACAATTTCATTGAAGCATGAAACTCCATTATTATAACGCGTCTGTACATTTTATACCAGTAATCAACCATAAAATAACAGTATTTTGGAATAAAAACTAGTGATTTTCTCTCTCTCTCTCTTTTTTTTTCTTTCGCGAAAAGTCTGAGTTTGTTTTACAAGTGTTCATTTTTAATTAACATTGAAATATTTACATTTTATCCTAATGCATTAAAAATAGTCTCCAATGAATACTGAAACACCTCAGTTCAGCTTTCCGTTTTATAAACAAAATGCCTTAAAAAGATAAATATATATATATTGTATAAAACCTTTACTTACGAACAGATTGTTAAATAAATTAAATAGTTTAATTTATTTAACAATCAAATTTAATTTAACTTTTCTTTTTTTGAAGGCGTTTGTACATGAAATAAGTTTTTGAAGCTGATTTTAAAAGAATCTGGTGAATGCAATTTACAAATTAAAAATTTAACTCATTACCATATATTAAATATAATTTACAATATATATAACCCTTGAATGTTTGCGGAATTATTATATAGTATTTATATTTTCAAGATTAATGTTTTGATATAAACTATATTAAAAATGATAAATTTATAATGATCAGGTCTAGAATTTTTATACGCATAAAAACCCGATGGTTTATTGTTATTTACCTGTTTAAATAATTTGGAGAGAGTAAATTAAAATATGAAAAAGTATTACAGGAAAGCTATTGATTAAAGCTATATAAAAATGAAGGAAGTCACATTTTATTTACTACAATTTGTAATGCTTATGAAAGAGGGATTCGTAAATATATGCAATAAAAAAAATCTCTATTTTAAAGTACAAAATCCCCAAAAAGGAAATTTCCTTATTTTTGATAGATTAGTTTAAAATTATATTTGTTTTCTTAATATAGTGGGTGCGAATATATTAATCCCGAATGAAATTCTCATATTCGAATTTAGCCATAAATGCATTTTCTTCTTTTAACGCCTGTAGGAAAATAATTTTTGCAAAAACAATACAAAATTGCATTAATACAAAAACAACATTTTTTATTACTTCATTTTACCATATATAGAAGAGAAAGTATTTTTTAGGGCAAATTTTTATAATATTTAGACATTTGAGGACCTCTGAAACATGTTTTTCACGATTGGTCGCTGTGTGGGAGGGTGTCCGTTATCCGCATAGTTAAAGAACAAATGGTAGCTGGGAATCTAAACTCGATATTATAAATGTGTATTCTAAAGGCATTTTACACAAAATTTTGGTTGAGACCCATCAAAGGGTTCGTGAAAAGGGTCACCAATTTGATTCAAATACATTACGCACATGGGCGAGATTTCTGGTATTTACAATTAACATCCATAAGCTACATAAAAAAAAAAGAAAAAAAAGAATGAACATACATTCTTTATAAGCAAAAAAATACGTTTTTATGTAGAATATCGTACGGAAATCACTGATCATTTGTTTACAGGGCTCTCCAAAATAATTAAAATAGTGTGGTTATACCTGGAAATTTCTATGATACGTTAGATGTTTTTAAAAAGTACTAAATTTAAATACTGTTTTGTGTATACAACATATAGTGTGTATATAATATAATTTTGTGTATATATGAATATATATGTTACGGTTAAAGCTCAAAATCCGTTAATGTGCAGATTACCTAGCTAATCTGCAGATTAAATAAAATGACCCGTTAAAGTGCGGAATCAACAGTTTTCCGCGTTTTAACTAGGTAATCTGCACATTAGCGGATTCTGTATCGTTAAAGTTCAAACGTTTGTTTCGAGCCTTAGTTTTTTTACATTCACTATGACGTCAAACAGTCATGTGATACAGATACGCTAATGACCTTCAAACACAAACTGAAACTTTCTTTCCTTCCGCTGCGCTATGATGATCAATGATAAATGGTAAACGCAAAACGAGGAGCATCTAAGCTCTGACTAGGTTTCTTATTAAGACCAACACAAAATTTAAAGTAACAAGTAAGTTATTATAATTGCTTTAATTTTGATTTTATTTCTTCTCTTTTTTAATTCTGTCAATATAAGTTTGATAAGGGTCTGCATTTTATTAATGAAATGTAATTTTAATTAAAATCTCTCTCTCGTGAAACTTCATTTTGAATTATGAATCTTAAATTTACAGCACAGTAATTATTTCCTCCCGAAATAAAACTATTAAACCACAACTTTTTAAAACTAATTTATTTTAAAATTGATTTAAATTACTATTACTTACTCAAAAAATATATATAAAAATTTTTAACTCTGAAAAATATGGCATTCAATATTATGGCATTATTTAATAAATACTTAATATGGAATTTTTATGAATTTTTTAGCATTTCATTGCAATTTTCTTTTTCTTTCAGTTTCAAATTTCCTTTATATATTTTATACATCATGATTATATTTTTATTTTTATTTTATTTTTAATTTTGTTCGCTTTTTCAGATAATTTCGTTGTAGTTTATCACATAAATTGTGTTAATAAAGATTTATTATTATTATTATTATTATTATTATTGTTATTATTTATTTTTTGTAAAATTAATATATTTGCTAAACTTGTACAGATATATGCATGCTGCAAAATATAGTTTAATAAAGCATTGGAAAACTGTCATTTTAATTTTCATGCGCTCTAAAAATTATTGAAGCAGTTTTAATTATTTGAAGTACTTCTTAAATAATGCTTCTGATTTGTCTAACTTATTATTTCTTGAGCGAATTAAAAATTGCTGCATAACTTAAAAAAAAAAAAAATAATAATAATAGCAATAGCAATATAAGTTGTTAATAAAACATTTTTTTAAAACTTAAATGCTTAAATATTTTTATTTTAAAAAGAAATCATTACTGTATTTCAATTCTAACATTCATTTACAAAATAGAATTTAACTGAAAGCTATTCAAGTTATTATATTTCATTTTAAAAATGCATAACATCTTCAAACTTATATTGACAGAATAGATGAAATAAATAAAAAAATTAAAACAAATATAACTTTAAAAGACATAAACATTAAAACACATACAGATTAATATATAAGTGAAGAAAGAAAGAAAACAAAACAAAACAAATCTTTTTTTTTCTCCCGAATGAAAAAAAACAAACAAAAACAAATACAACACAGCGTGCTGTAATGCAACACCAGAGATCTTATTTTCGCTTTAACGAGTGCCTAGTAGGTAATGTGCAGATTATCTAGGTAATTCGCAGATTACCTAGGTAATTTGAGAAATGAAACAATAACAATTTTCTTCACTTCAACGGATCACCCTAGTTAATGTGCAGATTACCTAGCTAATCTGCAGATTAACTGATTTCTGTACTTTAGCGGTAACATATACACTGGAACATATATATATATATATATATATATATATATATATATATATATAAATTATACTTCAAAATTAACGTTCAAAAATTAACGTGTATACAACAACGTGTATACAACTTCAAAATTAACGTGTATACAACATATAGTGTGTATAATTTTGTGTATATATGAATATATACACTGGAACATATCTATATATATATATATATAAATTATGAACGTTATAACGTTCAACATCAAAATTAAGCTAAAAGTACTTCTATTTACAATCAGTAGAAAATCTACTGATTGTAAATAGAAGTACTTTACTACATAATATCATGTCGACGAAATTTCTCAGGTATGAAAATAAATCTCTCTTACCCATGCAGCACACACAAATTTTTTACTTTCTGTTACTCATGTATACGGCAGATAAAGTATTGGTTTGGGGTCAAATTTTCGAAATGAAGTTTTTTCTATATTTACATGTTTTGAGGTCCCCTGAATACGAAAATCATATTTTTAACGGTTGGCCTATGTGTCCGTCTCTCATCAGCATATCTCAAGAACAAATAACAGAAGGAAGCTTAAAGCAAAATAATGTATACAACAATGAGTATCGCATATGAGGGCCTCATTCTATCTTTTCACTCAGAAATGCAATTGAATAAAAAAAAAAAATCATACATTGTATAGATCTTTATAAGAGGTAATCCTTGCTGGGAACAACGTGAAGCACAGACTGGAACAAGATAATTGGATGAATATGTAAACTGAAGGATGCGTTTCTATGGAAAAAAGAAAAAAAAAATATTGTGTTGCATTCATGCTACATTCTCTTACCTTGTACTTCCACATAATAAAAGGTATATTGCTTTTTAAAGGTTAAGGAAACAAATACTATATATGAACCTACATTAAAAACAATTCAAAAACGTTTGGCGGATGATTATGAAATATGCATTTTCATCAGGAGTGTAAGGGACTACTTTTATTTGTTTTCCCTATTGCTTTTGTAGATATCTTGTTGCCTATTGCATTGAATTATTGCATGTTTTTTAATTTTTTTATAATTATAAAATTTAAATTTTAAAATTTTAAAATCTCTGTAAATATTGTAATTCAATTGCTTACTGTTTTCCTTTTACTATTTTTCAATACACGCATGAACTCTGAAGTACACTGATACACACTTACACATATACTGCAAGTGTATTCAAAAATCTTGATCTCTATTAAAAATTTTAAATAGAAATATTTGATATATATGTATATACATATATATATATATCAAATATGAACAATTGTAAAATTGCGTAAAACAAGTTACATATTTTCCTAAAAATCATTTAAAACATTCAGTGAATTCAATTTTTAGATTTATTACATTTCTGACGTACTTGGAATCCTCTACTAGCTTCACTCCATTTGATTGTCTGCTTTGTTTTATCTCATTTGTAGGGTTTAATTTTACACACTTCCATTGTATAAGTTGATTTGTATATTATTTATAATGATTATTCTTTTATTAAGTAAACAAATGAGACAATTTAGGGTACAAATGTTTAATTTCATACAATCAATATATAAAACCTAGATTTTTACTATTTTTCATATATACTTTCTCTCAATTTTAATTTATAAAAAATGCTGGAATTTAAATATATCTTTTTTATGTTCACCACACTCAAAAAGTGAATGGATAAAAAAAAGTGTGATACAAAGTGTATAAGAAACAAAAATTTCTATTACAAATTTAAAAAGTAAATCGTTTTATTATTTAAAAGGTTTTTTTTCTTTATACAACTCTAAAATTTATAACAAATCTTTTGAAAAATATATTTCCCTTAAAATATATAACTTAAAAGAAACCAATGATTTAGCTTTAAATTTTCAAACTTTTCTATTTGAAAAATAAAACAGCGAAAAAATATATCTCGTTTTCTTCCAAATCCTAGACAATAAAGGTTCAATGCTGCGTTCCGTACTCTAATTTATATCGAAGAACATTTTAGGGGACTTTTTGATTTCACTTTGCTATATTTTATTTTGGTTACTTCCATAGATAAACATTCTGGATATTCGAAACGGCATATTTGGAAAAGATTTTAGCTTTTTAAAAAATGTTTGTGTGGTGCCTTTTTTTATATACAGTTTTCTTTTTTCACCTTTTTCTCCAATTTATGTGTTTTTGATTACCTATACGTGACTTTCAAGTCATATTCTTTTTTTTTTTTTTTTTTTTTTTTTAAAGATTCTAAACACATAGACAATTAAAAAGTATATGAATGTATTTTTAATTGTGTACGTCTATATTAAAATAAATAGAGATAGTTAATTTTCAATTTCTTTAAAAATTATTTAAAAATTTTGTTTGTAAATATTGGTTTGTAATAGTTTAAAAATTATTATTTTAGATTTGAAATATATTAATACAATTATTAATATTTAGAGGTAGATTAATAAAATTTTAAAAGCATATTTATAGTTTAGGTATTTTTATTTATTTAGAAATTGGGGTTTATATTAGTTTAGAAATTTGTTTAAAATAAAAAATAAATATGAAATAAAGATTTTAAATAAAATACTCGGGTAATAATACAAACATGAATGGTAATTTTCTATAAAGAAATTACTCTATGTAGCGCTATGAATAATTCCATTTGTTTACGTTCTCAATTTCATATGAATAGTTATATTTTATTATATAGCATTAGCATTCGACTAGTTTCTGTTCTAGTCAAAGTAAATTGTACAGGCGGACACACACAATTTTGTATTTTTCTAGTCTGCATTTCAAAAGAAATATTTGTCAATATCTGAAGAATTGTCTGTTACTATTTTGTTTTGATTGGGATGTAGAATAAAAGATATATTTAAAAAAAGGCTCATAAATTTGATGGATGGATCGAATGTTAATTACGCTTTCGGAGGATAACAACTAAACCCAAATGCTTTTATACGATAGAAGTTTATTTTATAATTCTAAAACAAATAATGATATTATTAAATGTTAAAGACAAAAACTTTAATCTTCACATAAATTCACTGTTCTTTAATATTCCATAATAACATCATCTTAATATATTTCACGTTTAAAGAAAAATTTCTTGTTAAATTTCTTTTATGAATCATTATTTTAGAAATTTTAATTTATAATTGTTTCATAAACTTTCTGTAATTTTAATGTATTTGATTTATATATATATATATATATATATATATAAATATCTATTAAATATTTTTATTTCTTTTAAAAGCTGCGTTAGTAATGTAAAAAATTCAATCATGAATAATAAATAAGTTGGTGTGCAACGCAGACCTTCCTCCTCGTGGTGCACCCTGGGTAACGCTAAATGACCTAAAATTCTAGTATTATGTGCCGCTCTCGAAGAATGTGAACCAATTTGGTTCACTGCCCTGCACTGGTCTCGGGACACTTGTGGGAGAAATATTGGAGTGCTCCGCACAAGGTGAACGATTTATAGACTTACTGTAGCTCAGATTTGTTACTTGTGTTTTCTGTTATTTTTGTTTCTTGTTCTAGTTTCATTGCTTGTTTTTCTGTCTACAGTTCTCTTCTGGTCTGCCATTGAAAAAAAAAATAATAAACATGTCTATAAAAATAGTTTAGTTTTGGATTTGTAAAAATATCAAAGGCTGATTTAATGTCATTATTAAATAACATAATCTCTCATGTCTATTTATTTTCAATTAACCACCTTTCAATAACTATACGTAAAATGTCAATTTTTTTTTTCCAAAAAATTCCCAAATTTCCCAAATCTTATTTCAACTACATTTAAAAAATAAAATTTACAAACACAAAATACATAAACATTTTTTTTCTTTTTAAAATGAAGTAAGAATTCCTCTGTAATCACATTTAATCCCCTCAAAACTCAGAAATCATTATTTTGACAATAATGCAGTATGTATTCCTAGAGAAATTTCGCATGAGAGATCTTTTAAGATACAATGCATATTCCGTTTTTAATTCAGAGTTGTAACGGAAAAAAATGACAACTACAATGCTTTTATTTCCACAGTGATGATAAAACACACATTAATTATAAGCCGAATTCATTCTCTAATGATGTTTGTATATTCGAAAATAATGATATTTGGCTTTAGGATGATAGGATTAAAATAATACGAAGAACAGAAAAGACAGGATAAACATATTTGCAAAACATTAAATATAAAAGAACTGAATATTTTTCAAACATTCTCATCATACTTTTACAATAATAATAAAAATCCTTTCAAATTATTTCTGTAATTTTATTTATATGTGGAAACTGTTGAAACGAATTATTAGAATAAATCAAATTCAGGTTTTTTTTTTTTTTTTTTTTTTTTTTTTAATTATTATTATTTATTTTAGTGAAAAAAAAACTTTTACAATGTGGCTGTTGCCCATCCACTATAAAAACGTTTATAGGCATCCGCAAAACATAAGCTAAAAACATTTCAACATTTTACATCAAATATAAAGGAATTTGTTCACCTTCTTCTAAGGAGAACTATGCATCGCATATGAGACATAATATGAAACGAATTTGATAAAGTAATATATCTAAAATAACTGAAGTAAGCTGTATGAAACAAATGAAATTTTTCAAACATTTCCACAGATTTACTGTAATACATCTGAATTCTTTTGTGCGATCTTATAGTGATTTTTTTTTCTTATGTGCAATACCTTATTTTTAACATCATTTAAGAGAAAAAAGAAAGGAATATTTACATATTTCTCTGTTATAATGCGTGAAGTTGAAATGCGTATTTTTTTTTTTTTATTTAAGCAATTTAACAAGGAATGGTAGAAAACTCCTCTGGAAGAAGGAATGTTCAAAGGGCGTCAAAAATTTCAATAATTTCCTATATATTCGGATCACGTCTTGAAACACCTTTTCAAATCGTAAATTTATTACAGTTACATAATAACAATATACATTTAAAGAAAAATACTCTGATTGTTCCACAAACTATACTACTACTAAATTTATATATATATATATATATATATATATATAAAGATTGAAAAAATAAAACACCAACTTTACTAGAAATATTTCATATGTCCAAATTAATGTGTGACAAACTGTTACTTAAACTTAATCATTCACCTCTAAATAAAAAAAAAATTATTCCTCCCTTCCACCTAAATATAAGCGATTTTACGGGTTTAGTTATATAAATAAATGTGTCGCTAAACGCAAAATTTAGCAATGAGTTACCTGAATTTACTCGGTAGGAAGAATACATGTAGTGTGCATCTAATGCATCTTTAGCTTATAGACGTTTTCATTTCAAAAATATATTTTTAAAACAATGACATCGAATTTATCAGAAAAATTCCGCAAATACAAGTTTGATTTGCGATAACGTCTAATTTCAGTTTTATTATTGAAATGTAAATATGCATGTTTATTTTAAAGTCAAAAATATGCCGTATATGGGTTTTATTGCACAAATAAACATGAATTTTAACGTAACAATTTTCTTACCAAAGAATTAAGATAATTCTATCTGAATAAAAAATGCTTAAAGTGCGTCTAAATAAGTTTACTTTGTATTAAGATTAATAATAAAACTAATTTTAAGTGATTTTTAAAATATTGCCATAATATATTTATTATATTTATTATTTTTACTTTACGTATTTTTCAATATTACACTCTTAGAATTATATATAATCTTAATTATTGTATATTATATTTTTTTCAACAGAAAGCAAACTTTGCTTTTTAGAATGTAAAGTTTTCAAGATATATGAAAATAGATTTCAAATATTACTTAGTTTCAATCTTTCAAGAATCTTTAAAAGTGTCGTATTTTTGTAACTAATTAAGCAAAATTGCGAAATGCGATAACAGTATAATGTATTTTTACAAATAATTCTTTTAAACAAATATTAAACTCGAAATTTATTTATACATTAAGTACAGATAAAGAAAGAAGAATTATCTTAAAGAACATTTAGGAAGAAAATTTAGTTATTCTAAGTCTGAAACTTTCGCTGATTTTTCAGTTTTTTTTTTCTTATCATCGTAAAAAATTCTATTAATAAAGAATAATATCTGGTCTGATAACTCTTTTAAATTTCTGCTTTGAGTTAAAATATTAAAACATTATGTCATTAATCATTCAGCTTACATGGGCCTTGGATTACTGCATGAGTGTGAGTATATGCGAATAATCACTAAAATTTAAAAAAAAAAAAGAAAAACAATAATGCAATATATCTATATAAATCATGATAATAATTAAAATGTAATATTAATTTAATATTAAAATTAAGTAATGTACTTAACAGACTAACATTTACAGTCTTATCTTCCCTCGTGTAATGAGCTTATTATTAAATTTTATGCGTCATATCGGATAAAAAAACATATTAAAATGTAAACAAATATTTAAGCTACATTAAAAAAATAATGATAATAAAAGCCAAGCAATTAGTTAGTGTTAATTCAGGGTACGTAGATTCAAAATAAAAACTTTCTATCTATTTTATTTATTTATTTATATCTTTTTTTAGCTTAAAATTTAATCAAAATTTACGACATCTTTCTGGATTTTCTTGATATATGTATATTCCTTCGAGGAAAATATCTTCGGTGAAATATATGAGGTAAAAAAAAAAAAAAAATATTCGTTACTACCTGAAATTTCAAGAAAATCCATTCCATTAAGTTTTCTTGCAAAAAAAAAAAAAAAAAAAAAAAAAAAAACAAAGCATATAAATTAAAAAAAGTCGAAATATTTTTGTCATGCGCTGTATTGTTTGCAAGAAACGTGGTTTTATGCATCTAAATAGTTTTATTTTCGTATATTGTGTGCCGTACAAATATATTCATATACGTTTCTCACGGACCACAATCTATCAGAAATCTTTTAGGACACCTTGTATACAAAATATTTGTTATTTATGTCATTTTCATTAAAGAGCGTGTTATTTTGAATCTGAATAACATATATAAAATTAAAGGCATTCCAAAGAGACTGAAAGCAATCGAATTATAGCTCTGACAGCTGGATAAGAAAACAGGCGAATTGTATTTTCATATGGTGTTTTGTGCATTCTATTATATAATGTTTTGAACTAGGATTTTGTCATATTAATATTTTTAGAGGAAAAGTTTAAGTATATATTTTAATACTATTACTGTTCAAAGGTCTTCATTTTCTTTATATTAGGTTTCTATTGTTCATTTTATTAGTTTCAGAAGACAATGCTCTAACTACATAGTCACCCATTCTAACAGAACATTCGAGTTCAGTTTAATAAGAGAAAACTTATTAGAAAATAAATAAATAAATAAATAAACAAGATTTGTAATCTTTCCCAATTAAGAAATTTCCGAAATTAAGAAAGGTCAACTGACTCCAAATATGGAAATACCAAAGTGCAGACCTAATTAAAAAGTAAATAAAAATGTTGTGAATTTCGTCCCATAGTTTGAATATATTTTAATCCTTAACTGTATATTGTTCTTAGTTATATTACGTATAAATAATTTTCTAATTGAAATTTATTTCTACTTAATGCATAATCTATTTAAAGTGCAGATATAAATATGCTAAAAATAATGCGTAAATTGAAATTTCATCATAACAATATCATTTTTGAGATAATTTCGAAATTATTTTGCTGTTTCTTCTTCAGAAAATGTTTAATTATGACATGCGTAAAAATCAGAATATATAATAGGCAAATTTAAAAGCAACTTAATACATCGTTTTAATAATTAAAATATGTTTTATTTTTATAAATAATATAGACGTCCATAAAACATCAGCATACTCGCAAACACAAATTGTAGAAGCTAAATGTGTTAAAGCAATTTGTAATGCGCTTCCTAATTAATAAACTCTTAAATAATAATAAAAAAATCATATACAACAGAGAGAAATGTTTAATGTTTTAACAAAGTTATTATTATTATTATTATTATTATTATTATTATTTATCTAACATTCGTGTTGACTTATACACAATTTATCACAGTATGTGTATAACAGTATGTATGAACAAACACAAATATAAAATAAAATTTACCCGCTCAGTTGAAAAAAAAAAATCATGTTTTCAAAGTTAAAAAATATAATCTGTTGTGTCACTCACACGACTTTCTCTTACCCTGAAGTTTAATACTATGAGCACAGATTGGAGATTAAGCTTTAAGATAACGAGTACTGTGATGTAAACCTATGATAAAACAATTCAAATTAGGCTTCGGAATAGCTTTATTTGAAAAATAATTTTATTAATAATTCAATCCTCCATTTCATTTGCCTGAAATTATTTGTTTTTAATTTACTCTAACAGACACAGGAAAAGATCGAATTATAAAACTTGACTCTTGTATTCAGGAAGCCTCAAAACGTGTAAATATGCAAAAAACCAAGCGATGAATATTTAGCTTAAAAATTTACCATATGACTATGAGAAATTAATTTCAATTCCTGATCAGCTTTCCTGGACATGGCAAAATATTATACAAAAGCACTTCCACTAACAAATAAAAACGAATGTTATGGCTTAAATATTGACAGCCCTGTATATCATCTGAAAGTTATGTACACATCGCATGGTACGCATAAATATACTCCTATATTAATAACACATGTCACAACGTAAAGTACACTTCCATAATTTTTCACATATTATCGCATTATAAACTAGTTCTTTTGTGTAGCCCTGTAAACGAACAGTGAATGATTTTCCTGCCATATTCTACATGAGACATGTTTTTACGCATATAAAAAATCTATATTCCTTTCATTGGGTTTAGTGCAGTCTATAGATGTTAAACTCTACTTACCTATAATTTTCCTCATAGACGTAATGTATTTGAATTCTCGTGGTTGTCCCTGTACACGAACCACTTGATTAATATCAACGAAAAGTTTAGTGCAGCATCATACACATTTAGAATAAAGGCTGGAATTTTTGCAATAATTTGTTTTTGAGATATGCGGATTACAGATAAACACACAGACCAACCGGTAAAAACATGATTTTTGGATTCAATTACCTCAAAACATGTAAAAATAACAAAAACTCAGTTTCGAAAATTTGAGCCAAAGAGAATAGTTTCTCTACCTCATGGGCAAGAGAAAATAAAAAATCCTAGGAGATGTAGTTTTGGGTCTTACAATTTTTAATACATTTTTTAAATAAAAAACACTTATTTTTAAAAATCAAACACAACAGTAAGAAATATTTAATGTTGTAATATAATTTTTCTTTTCTTTTCCTTTCTTTCCTTTTTTTTCATATTGACTGCTCAGTTTTTAATGTTATTTAAAATTAACTTTTTTCAAAGTTAACAAAAAAATCTTGTGAAATTCTGGTTATAATATGATGTCACCTTTGCATATACTTTTTAAAATTTACATTTTTTTTTTTTTTTTAACTATTATTTCACAAAAATGTCCTTTTGGTAATCCTTTGCTGTTGATCTACTGAAGGCAAGTGATTATATTTAATTTTAAAATATGATAGATGTATTTTTTTTTTAAATCTGTATCAGATATTTCATAGTTTTCATAACGTTACAAAATTTTATGACTATAATAAAACTAGAGAGTTTCAATTACGTAAAGTATTGGAAGTTTTCAGATAACTTTTCAAAAGTAAGAAAAAAAGAGTGGGACAGAACAATCCATACAAAAAATAATCTTTTAAAACTCTTTGTGCTTTATAAATCGATATTAATAAATGAACTATGAAGACAGATATAAATGATATTACTACTATAATGATATCATTTTTAACTGAAAATTAAAAGAAAACTATGGACGTTGATAAATAGGAGAATGAAATGTTCTAAAATGATTATTCTTTAAAATTGCTCAGTTTGACAAAATTATCCTGGAATCTAATTTCAATAAGAATAATTTAATTCAAGAATTTTTATTATCTTGAAACACGATGTGAACATGATATGAACTTTCATGAAAAGAAATATTTTTTTCTTTATGAAGACCGTGAAAAATTAATGTATCCGGAATTATTTCTAAATCTGCTCTAATTTTATTTTAAATAAACTTAATATACATTTATTGAAAGTTGAACATGCGCCTAATAGGAAATTAAGATAAATGTAAAGCAGAAAATGAAAATATTGAAAAACTTTTCAATTATAAATAACTAGCAGTCTTCGCCCGTTCGTTGGCCACTATATTTAAATGAATTATCAATACTCCATATTATTATTAATAAAGTCTCAAAAATCAGTCAAAACCTAAGTTAAAATTTCCGCTGCATTCGGTTGAAGTTTTCTTTTTCGCAACATGATGAGTTCGGTCCCCACTGCCTTGAGCAACGATTTACTCGTTTTTACTTCCCCCCTCCCTAGCGGGTAAGTAAGAAATTACGAGAAATCGCACCACAGAGCACTCTTAATCAACGCTCACATGCCGAAATTTGCCAGTCTATGAAATTTTGAAGCATATTGAAACTTAAAACCATGTTTTTTGCCCCGTCAATTCTAGGGGGGGGAAGAGGGTGATATTTCACAAAATCCCTTTAGATGAGTGCGTGTTTCGTACGTATAGCTAACCAATACGTCAAAAAATCGCTTTCCTCAGATAATTTGGAGCAATGTTATGCTGAAAATATGTTTTTGCTCCCCCCCCCCCCCTCGATCCTACAGGGTGGAAAGAGGAGGAATTTCGGAAAATCTTTTTTATACTTAGTGTTAGATGCCTATAACTGACACACTCATCAAAAATTGTTTTACTAAGATTTGGAGCAGATTTAAGTTTGAAAACTTTTTTTTTTGCTCCCTCCCCTTTCCTCAGGAGGGGGTGGTAACTACTTTCACAAAATCTCTTTGCTGCGTGTGTATTGGGTATACATAAACAACTGACATTAAAAAAAAAAAAAAGCTTTCAGGAGATAATTTGGAGCAGAGTTAGTCTTGAAAACGTACTTTCAAGGATTACCTTTAAGGGAGGGGAGGAGGAGATTTTCACAAAATCTCATTATAGTGCATGTTGGGTACGCATAACCAACCCACACATAAAAATTGATATTACTGAGATAATTAGGAACAAAGTTACGGTCGAAAACGTGTTTATCATCCCCCTTAACCCAAAGGGGGTAAAGGGGAGGAATTTCGTAAAATCCCGTTACAATAGGTATCGGATACATATAAGCAATTTGCGCCTGTGACCGCAATTCGCCAAGATTTCCCAGAAAAAATTTAGAGTAGAAAAGAGGGGGGGGGGTTAGTTTGTCCCCTCGTAACGCACCCCTTCCCCCGAAACCAAAAATCACGAAAAAAAAAAAAATTTTTTTTGGAAATGTTCTAAAGAAGACGCAAGGCTGTTTTCTATATATTTGTACCATTTTTTGAAAAGCTTTACTCAAAAATCAAGAATTTGAGAAATTCCCCCCTCCCCGAAAATTGATTTTCCCTCCTCTTCTTAAAAATCGAAAATTTCAAAATCGCAGAAAATGCTTTCTTGTACTCAATTCTACTATCACCATGTGCAATTTCGTCAACGTGAAGTAATTTGGAGCCGAGTTATGCTTTTGTTTCCCGCCCTTCAAGAAGAAAGAGGAGGGATTTCATAAAATTCCGTTTCTATAGGTATCGGATACATACAAACATTCCACCCACCAAAATTCTAAACCGCAACTCCTATAGATTTCCCCGGAGATATTTAGTGCGAAAATGGATGGCTCGAATTTGCCCCTCGTAACGCCCTCTACCCCCCATCCCCCCCCCCAATATATATATATATATATATCGAACATAACAAAAAGACAAAAATAAGTTTTGGGAAATATCATAAAGAAGACGCGTGGTTGTTTTGAACATCTTTCTACAAATGTTTGGTAGAGCTCTACTCAAAAATCCGGAATTCGTGAAATTTCCCGCCAAAAATTCATTCCCCCTACCTAAAAATAAAAAATTTCAAAATCGCAGATTTTTTTCCCTCAAGTCTAGTCTTTCTGTGTACACCTTTCTTCACAGTGAAGTAATTTGCAGCCCAGTCATGCTTACAATCGTGTTTTTGCTTCCTGACCCACCAGGGGGAACAGATGGGAGTTTTGTAAAAGTTGTTACATATAATTTTTAGTTGGGTAATAACCTAAATTCCCGCTATGTATTGTTAAATTCCGTTTAGCCATTCTCATGTGATATTCGGACAAAAATAGAGTTACAGACATACACAAACAACGACACACACACACTTACTTATTTTCGGCTTTCATGGTGTATGAAACATGAAGATATTGCAAAAATTTTTTATTCTAAGAAATTTGCAGACAAAAGTCTGATTTTATTAATATAGATGTCGAAATTTAGATAGACAATTGTTAATAGATAATCATATTATAAGTACGAAGTAAAAATATGTATTCAAAATAATTAAAATTGAAAAATATCTATGTCATATTTATAGAATTATTGGCCCGAAAAAGTAAAGTAAAATATGCTTGTAGTAATATATTGTTGAATAGGATCTCTTTCAAATAGAGAAAAGTATTGCTTTCTCTTTTCAAATATTTTTTACTAATTTTCTTCCACTTCATTGTACTGTATATATCCATGCTGAGTCATTCGACTCGCTACCGTGACTCATTAAATACCAACATTCATATTGTTCATCCGATAATTTAGACTTTTCAATAAATATATGTAAAAAAAAAAAAAAAAAAAAAAAAACTGATTTTATTTATTGTTTAGTTTGGTTAAAAAAAAAAAAAAAAAAAAAAAAAAAAATAGAGTTACTTATTTATTTAAAAATTGATTAGGGCCATTAATGGAAAATTAATATGATTTATGCAATGAAACGAAAAATATTAGTTCTACTACAATTTCAACATGTACATGACATGATAGTGATATTATATAGTATGACAGTGATATTACCCTGAATAGAATAAAATATGAAAAATACATTATACATTTCAATATCGCAAATTTTATCTGAGAATTAATTTATAATTAATTTATAATTAACCTTAAAATTAAAGATCATATAAAAAACATTTCAGGTAAAATTATGCACTATTTTATATGTAAGTGAAAAAAATATTTTTTTTAATATTTTACCAAAAAAAAAAAAAAAAAAAAAAGGAAAATAAATAAAAGATTTCATCTATTATAAAAATAATCATATATTTTACACTCCGCGACAGAAAGATATGTACAAAGGGTTTTTGTCTTTAATTTTTCATAAAATAACATTATCTAAATTGTGCTTATCATTTATTATTATCATAAAATAACACTATTTCAAACTAAATTTTTTTTAAGACTAATTTAGAAAAATTTTAAGACTAAATTTTTCAAATTTAAGACTGCACTCCGCAACAAAAAGATAGGTACAAAGTTTTTTTTTTTTTTTTTTTTTTTTTTTCATGAAATGACATTATCTAAATTGTGCTGATCATTTATTAACATAACAAAATATTATCATATATAAAAAATACTAAATATTTGCATCATATTCAAAATAATCATATTGAAGAAAAAAAAAAAAAAATTGTGCCTATCTTTTTGTCGCAGAGTGTAAGTAATGCCGTAAATATATTTCGGAAGTAAGTTTGAAATTATTTTAAATATGTATTTAAATTTCTTCCTTTATGTGTTTTTATACTTTGAGTACATTTAAAAGTTAAGATAAATGTAATTTTTTATTAGAAAAAGAAAAAAAAAAAAAGAATTTGCAAAAAGTTATATTACAATATATTATGGTATTATTTAAAGACTGAAAGCTATAGACATAGACTATAGGACATTTTTTAGCTTTGTCGCTTCGTCATCTAAAAGTTAATGGAAAGACAAAAGTTTTAAATTTATTTTCCATTAAGGAAATTGTACACTTCACACATGCTTGCTTATATTAATATATAGAAACAGAATAGCTTTAGTTTAACAAAAAAAAATTATTTTAGTATTATTCAAAGTGTAAAATTATAGGTTTCAAATAATAAATTTTTCTTGTCGCTATAAATGTAAATGAAAAATACTTCATATAAAATTTTTATATACTTTTAATTTAAAAGTTTTCAATATTTCATGCAGATTTATTGTAATAAATAAAATTTAAAAACATCTGTAGTTTAACAATATATATATATATATATATATTGCACAAATACTTTCTGTTACTACCCAAAGCTCAGACTTTTCCTCCACAAGATAGCTTAAAATGTAAACTTTTTCTTAACTAAATAAAACTATGTATCATCTTTAAGAAAAAGTAATTTTTTAACATTATTCTAACACGTTATTTGAAATCCAATAACATGATTTATTTAAAAAGTTAAAAGTACTCTTTCATTAATACATATTGAAAGAAAATATTCATGAAAATCTTTACAAATTGTTATGTGTCGTTATTTATTCATCGAAAGATAGTAAGATATTTGCAACATAAATCACACTTGACATCTTTTTTCACCTTTTAAATCTCATTCAACTGGAACGCTTCCAAAATGTAAAAAGATTAATGAAACAAATTTTTCATATTTAACGATTTCCAAAATTCACAAATAGATGGAAAAGATTTTTTGGGAGGATTTTATAATTAATAACATAATTATTTACATAATTATTTTATGTTCAAAAAACTTAAAGTACTTAATGGGAAAAAAAAAAAAAAAAAAAAAATTTTCTTTGAAATTTTTATCCTAGACTGAGAAAAAAAATATACCGCTTTCATTTAGAACGAATAGGTGGTTCTTTTCTAACTCTTTAAACTAGAAATATAGATATACGAACTATGAGTATAAGGCACGCCAATACACTGAGAAAAAATTCTATAACTGACATCTAGAATCTAAATTGTGGCTCTAGAAAAAATAGTTCCATGCCATCCTTAAAAATTTCTTATAAAATTTTTCTAGTCCCCTTCTAAAGCGAATTCTAGAGACCTCTATTAGAATTCCTGAGCGTTTATCTATACTATCGAGGACAAACCTAGTTGAAAATATCTCCAAATAAATGTGAATACAAGAGGCGGATTTCAGAAGCTATAATCTTGGTTTGTGACCCAATTCTAGAAAATCAAGCGAGAATTTCTCGTAATACAAAAGATTCAGACTATTCAGAATATTGTTTCATCATCTAGAAATGTGTAGATTAGAAATTCTCGACCATTTTGTCTATTCAGTTTATTGACCTGCCTTATGCGCATAGCTCGGAAATCTATATTTCTGGTTTAAAGATTTAGAAAATGACCATTTATTCATTCTAGATGAAGGTGGTATATATTTTTTTTTCTCATGTAATATTTTTACAATCAGTATGACAGATATGGATGAAATTATTTAGGAGTAAGTTTTGGAAAATGTTTAAAATCTTTCGATGGAATAAGTGCTTTTAAAAAACGGCATTAACTATCAATTTTACTAAATTTTAATAAAGAATACTTTAGACAATCAAAAAAGTTGGTTATATTTTGTCTTGAACCGTTGTTTTAAATTTTATTAATGTATTATTGTATTTCACTACTTTAGAAATTAAGTAGAAGTTGACTTTTTAGCAATGGATAAAAATTTCTTTATTTCAGTATACGTATAGTGGACTTAATGAATAGTATATAATTATTCTAAAAGACTAATAGTGTTTTAAAAGACTATTTGAAAGGCTATCCATTTTTAAATGTAGACGTACCAGAACGGATATCAAAGAATATTCAAATATTCTCATTTTAACGCAACTCCGCACTGATAGTGCGTGAATTTATCAACAATGTGATTTTTAACCATTGCTTTGGCCAAGATTGAAAAAACGAGAAAGATATGTTTTTAGGCCCCCTGCATCACCAAATATTATCCCTTAAGACTTTTCTTTGCGTTGCTTTTTGAAAAACAAAGTGTATGTGCCACTACTATCACGTAACGTGCAGAAAAAAAGAGCATGCATAGGTTATGCTCTCAACGTAGTAATACAATGCTGAAACGCATGTATTAAAAAGTGGACTGTCGTCTGAATAATACCCGCGTGACACGAAGAAATCACGTCGAATACTTAAGGTATGAAAGGATTATATTTAATGTGTCATTTTCCATTAATATGCCTGGTAATTGTTTTCTACAATTCGCTTTATTTTAATATAGCCAATCGTACACCTATAATATAGACAATCGTATTTAATTTTGAATAAAAGCTTTCTTCAGAACAAATATAAAAATAGGATTTATTTATATCAAGTAGACAATACCACAAAATTTTGAATTAATATCCATAATTTTTAATCAATCTTAATGAATAAATTCATCATATATAATTTAAATATGTTAACTAGAATTTACAATATACATTTTTTTTTACAAAATTATGAATAAAGGCTTTAAATGTATGTTAAAAAATTTCAAATACACCTTATTCATAAACGCTCTTATACATAATTTAACTGTTTACCTTTTTATTTACAATATTTAATTATATTTCTAAACTAAATATATAAAACTTCCTTTTTGATAACACTGCTCTGCATTTATTTTATTTATTTTTTTCCCGAGCCCTGATACCATACTTGCTGATTCTTATGTAAGATGACCTCCTGAATCAGAATATGACTCCCATTTTCCCCCAGTAATCCACCGTTTTCTCGAGACACCACCCCCTCCCCCAATTTTTATCACTGTTCGGTAATTTTATGAATGAAAAATAATTAATTTAACACTTAAATATATATATATATATATATATATATATATATATATATATATAATATTTAATAAATAACATTAATAATATATTTAAAAAAATATAAGAAACGTAATACATAATTTCAGCGGCAAATACCTCTTAAATTTTCCCCTTGCCGCAAATGTTCATGTTTTAGAATTTTCCAACTCTGTAGCCCCTCAGAAGGTATTTAACAGTTAATATAATCCTTCCGTCCCCTCTAAAAATAAAATTTATAGCCATAAAATTACCGAAAAGGGATAAAAAGAGGAGGCCGTCCCTAAAAAACGGTGCGTGATAGGGCAAAACGAGCTTCTATTAGGATTCAGAGGTCATTTTACATAAGCCTTTGCAAAAAGGGTGTCGGGGGCAATTTTCATGCAGAGCAGTGTAATGCTTAATGTTTTAGAGGTTATATCCATTATCAATTTTGAAATAGTTTTAAAATTTTATCAAATACGCGAAGAGATTGTAATGAAGAAATAGGTTTAATACAGTGCTAAAACTGAAAAAAAAAAAAAAAAAAAAAAAAACTTAATTTAAAAATTTAATGTATTATTGTTAAAAAAACAAGCAGTTTACCTTTTGCAATATTTTTAGCATTATACTTCAACTATTGAATAACTGTATTTAATTTTAAGAAAATATTTTGAGCTTTATGATATTTTTTGTACTTATTTTACTATTTTAATTTATCTTAGATGAATCTGAGTATTAGGATACTTATCAATGGATATTTCTAGACATTTTTACAAAAACTGCAAAATGTCTGCATATATTTATTTATTTATTTATTTATTCCTTTATTATTTTTTGTATTATTTTAGTTCTATTATTACTTATAATTAATTTACTAGCATAGATTTAAATATCAAAGAGTTTTAGAAATGAAAAGTATAATATAAATAAAGAAATAATACATTGATTGTTTAATGGTTTGTTTTTTATAACATGATTATCTCAAATTTTTTTTAACACACAAAAGCATTTTTAATATTAAAACACTTTCAAAACGAAATTCTTATACCAATTATTATTTTTGTAAAATGAAATTAGCAACAAATTTACCCGGTATTTTCTTTTTTAGAAAACTATTTTATTGAAAACTGCATAAAATTGCAACAAGTTTTAGTGATATTTATAACATACTAAATAAAATATTATTTCTGAATAAATCAAAATCACTATTGATATATTAAAAAATAAATAAATAAGTAAATAAAAAAACATTTATCTTTCTGATATAAAAGGTAATATTTTGAGCCATTCTAGATAAGAGATTAAAAAAATATAATTTCAAATCTCAGTTATATAATTTTAGAATAATATATTTGACATTTCGTTCTTTCTGCTAAATTTTTCCAGAACATATGTCATGGAAACCTGTTCTGTACTTTTTTTTTTTTTTTTTTTTCTAGTAAGATATATGTACATGAAATCTAACTCGCAAATAAAATTTTCTATTATTCTTATGGCAACTATAGTTTTCAAAAAGATTTCAAGTTGTTCTTTTTATAATAAGACTGAAGTCGTAAAAGTTTATCAAAAAAAAAAATATATATATATATATATATAATATATATATATATATCAAGAAATATCTGCTTTGCAGAAAGAAGTTATTCTTTAGAATTTTCTGTGCAGACATTGGGACAAATAGAAACTTAATATGTTAAGAAAAGAATAGAGAAAGATGTATTAAAAAAAAGTTGAATAGAACGGAATGTATATAAATAGCACAAGCGAGAAAGTATTATTCGAGCAATTTACAAATTATCAGACGTGAAAAGATTCGAAAATTTTATGTAAGCAATTTATATAAATTTCAAAGCTGATGCCTGTAAATTGTTTAAATAATACACTCTGTCGCAAAAAAATATAAGCATCCAGAATGAAATGAACTACAATCACGAGACTTAACATGTGTGCAGTGTATGAAGAAATAAGCAAATGATTAAGTATTCTGAACAAAAGGTCGTTTTATTAAGAAGTTATGGCATGAAAAAGGTTACAAATCAGTAAGTAATAAAGCCACCTATGGCAGCTATACAAACCGAAACACGGCGGGGCCCCGAATCAGTTAGGTCACCTATATCCCCCTGCGGAAAATCATGCCATAATCTTTGCAACTGGGCAGTTAATTCATCAGTATTCCGGCACGGCTGCAGTGTCCTTCCTAGAACGTCCCAGACGTGAGTGGCGAGAGGTATGAGGACCTGGCAGGCCATGGGAGTACACCATATCCTTGAAAACATTGCTGGGAGAGTCAAGCAGTATGCGGACGAGCGTTGTCTTGCCGATAAATGGCACCTGAGCGGCTCGATAACACAACCTGCGTTACAATGCTGACCGTCAACTGCGGGCCGTCATTGTGCCTTGACGGATGACTAAAGGTGATCGTGTGTCCCAACAAGTCGCTCCCCACACTGTCACACCTTGCGTAATAGCTGCATGCCGCTCGACAACAAATGCCGGATCAGGCCGCTGGCCTGGCCGCTTCCAAAAGCGTGTGCGGTGGTCATCAGCACTGAAACCGAATCGAAATTCATAACTGAAGATCGTACGCCTCCAGTCGGTCACCCACCATCTTGCCCTGGGTCAGTAAAAATCCAGTCGACACAGCCTATAATGTGGGGTCTGTGGTAGGCGTCTTAATGGATGTCATTTTCGGCTCCTTATACGAGCATCGGCTAGTCGTCTATGAATGGTTTCCCTTGATACTACTGCATGACCTGAAGGTATAAATGGCGTTGAATCGGTGGTAATGACACTGTTGGTGCGGGCGTCGCCGCTCTTATGATTACACGATCCTCGCGTTTGTTTGTGCTCCTGGGATGTCCTGACCCTTTGCGACAGTTGACTCTCCCTTCCGTGATCCACTGTTGCCAATAACGAGCAACTACCATATCGCTCCGACCGATGTGGCGGCCGATACGCCTGTACGACCGACCTGCTTCTCCGAGGCCTACTATACGGCCGCTCTCACTGTTCTAAAATTATCTGTACTGCCGCCGATTACGTCTCAGATGCATCTCAAGTCACAATACCGTCCATCAAAGTCGACAGATTCGTTTGAAAAGCTCTATGGCGCTCCCCCAGCTGCACAGTTCAGATGCGCATAGCACGCTTAGCCTTGACTCATTGGCGTTGAAATTTTACCATTTGCATATCTCTTACCAGACTACATTTGTACTGAGTTTCGTGATTGTGGTTCGATTTCTTCTGAGTGCATATATTTTTTTGTGACAGAGTGTATTTTCTCTTTTATGCTATTTATATGCATTTTGTTCTATTCTATTTTATTTTAACACATTTTTATTTTTGTTTTCTTAATTTGAACTTCTGTTTAACCTAATATACGCACGAAAAATTCGAAAGAATCACTTTTCCTTACACACCACTCTTTGGAATTTAGCAAACTCAGTAAAAATTTTCAGGTATCATCATCATATGATACACTCACAGAATTCTGAATACGGAGTTATCTGATATATGTTATCTGGTTTTAAGTAATGACAAACATCAGTAATGTTCGCCAGCTCCTGTCTTTCAAATTTACTAATCTTACAAGGAAACATACTGTAATATAGATAATGATATTAAAATATCTTAAAAGGAAACATTCAAAAGGTGTCGTTTTCAAAAAATATTGAGAAAAATATATGTGATTCTATTCTTCCTAAAACACCAGAAAGGGAAATAATTATCGGCTGAAATGAATTACAGCGACAACAAAAATTTATCAAAAATAAGCATATTTGACGATTTCACATTGTTAGACGATAGATTTTGAGTACTTGGAAGAGAAACAAAACACGGTTCTGTTCGTACACGGCAATCTCGGTTCTAGCTAACTGAACGCCTAACACCACTAAATCGCCACATATGCTTAATTTTGATATTTTTTTGTGGTTGCTGTAATTCATTTCTGCCGATAATTTTTTCACTTCCTGGTGTTTTATGAAGAGTAGACATATATATTTTTCAATATTTTTTTAAGTCGACACCTTTTGAATGTTTCCTTGTTAGTAAAACAATTCCCACATTATCCTCGTATCGCTCCACTATAGAGATAAAAGTATTCGGTCACTTTTGACTTTAGATGTTTTCACGAAAATCTAGAGAATTAGTTGATGAATTCCCTTGAAACTTCTGGGGTGTAAAACGCTGTTAAATGCTGCATGATTCAGAGGGGTTCTTATACGGAAGATAATTTGAGGAATTGGATCGAATTGAAAAACAAATATTTTTTTGACACGACTCTAAAAGAAATAATGACGGAAATGCAGGCGATCCACAAGACACAGAAAAAAAATAATTATATTATTCAAAACATATTAATCGTAGAACTATACGATTTTCCCTTAAATGAACAGGAAAAAATGGAATCTTTCGATATAGAAGAAAAAAATATTAGTTACAATTTTTACCAACAAATGGCGCTGTATTTTGAGTATCTTCTCACATTTTAAAAGCACAGCAATGACATTGTTAGGAGAGTTAACCTTTATTAGGAGAATTTCCAATGTGCAACGTATGACGGTCGTTATTTTGAATGACAATCTTGCTAACTAAAAATTTAGGCATTGAATCTACTACTCCACTGTAAAAAAGTACTTTTACAAGGAAAATAAATCTAATTTGGCAATAAATCTTTTGTAACTTAAAAAAAAAATATATATCCCACGTATTTGTTATCTTTCAGTGAAAGGCACAAAACCTATCAATAGTATGATCAATACTTCTTGAATAATATATTTTTTACTTTTTTGTGACTTTTAAATCAGACAGTATTGGGTCACTTTTGATTATAGAAGTTTTAACTAACACTTAGAGAGGTATTTGATGAATTCCCTTATAACTTCTTGGGTGGTGTAAAATTAATATTAAATTCTGCATGATTCAGTGGAGTTCTTACAGGAAAATAATTTGGGGAACTCATTGAGCTGCAAAACAAATGTTTGACATTACTCTAAAAAAAATAATGCTGAAAGTGCTTTATAGCTCTAAGTATTTAATTTATCAGAGTTCTTTATTTTCTTTGAATTCATTCGTGTAGAAAAAATCACTTATTTTCCATATATCGAAAGGTTTGCAACTTTCCTGTCTGTAATATACAGAAATTAAAATTTAATATAATACAACATTCACAAAAAGTGACATTCTAAAACAAAAACTGTACTTGTAATTAAAATATTAAAAAATAGTTTTTGATGATACTTGATCATTTGTAATAATACATTTTAATGCTGCATACACAAATGATAACAAAATGGTTTTTGCTTAATCAAGTAGACAAAAGTGTGGAATCTATATAGAAAATGTATATAAAAATTGAATATTCAGAAAAATTATCACCAAGAGAAAGATCGGAAAATCAGTTGCTTCTAAAATAAAGCTAAATACTACAAATTGCATTTTTTGAACTTACGCAGTATAAATCAAATTAATTATAAGAAAATTTAGTAATAATTTAAATTATCAAAAATATCGTAGCTAGAAGTGTAACTAAGCTGAAAATTTTAAGCCTCGCTTTGTCTAGTATAAAATATAAAAAAATGTTTCAGTCTGACACAATTTTATCTTCACAATTCCTTCGACCTGTGAAAATATATATAGAAAAGGCATCACCTTCTTCAGATTTAATTTTTATAAAATATATGGCTCATAATTTTGTTCTCTCGGGATTTTAAATTCAAATAAATATTTATTATTATTATTATTTTATTATTATTATTCTGTTTAAAAAATAAAGATGTTATAAAAATATCCAATTTGATGATCTGTATCTATCGAAAAAAAAAATATATATTTAATCTGTTTAAGTTATTTTTTTTTAATTTATTAAACTACATTAAGTTTTCAAAACAAACAAACATTTTTAAATGTGGAACATCACTAATTAACAATAATACTATATCACTAAACCAAATAAGGTCAATAAACAAAAATAATATTAAATATATATATATATATATATATATCTTGCACGACTCTAAAACACGTCAGTCCTAAATGAGCTTGGTACTAGCAGAACTTGAATTCGAGTATTTATTATTATTATTATTATTTTGTTTCGTCAACAATAATCATTATCGGTGTTAATTAAGTCTATATTTTAGAATCCTCTCTAAGCTTTTCCATAATGTGCGTAGTATTTTCTGCAGTTTGCTGTCAGTCAAGTAAGATTTCAAATAACAGCTGAATTTTTTCAACAGGAATAGGCTATTCATCAATAGTGTAAGATTAGACAGTCTACAGTAAGGACAGTTTTCGATGGGGCCGAGGCAGACTGGTTGGCAGAGCACCAATATTCAATGCTCAAACAAGACGTAGATCATCATACAAACTAATGGCTGCTGGCGCATGTAAAATCCATCATGGCTGCAATGCCTTTCATGTTTCGTACAAACAATTTTGTTATGAGGCAGTGATGCGAGATGGTCGAAAATTATTTCCCCAAACAGATCTTCATATTTCCCCAAATCAGGGTTTTTTTTTTCGAAAAAATCCCCAACTTGATTTCTACTACAAAGGAAAAATAAAATATTTCATCAAAAAAGAATATATATATATATATATATATATATATATATATCAAGCAGATTTTTCTATGATTTAAGCTCAGATTTTCCCCCAAATGAAGGGAATTTTTGAAAAAAATCCCCAAATAACAATAAAGCTACACTGTTAAAAATTTCTGTAAAAATACAGAAAAAGTATTGAGAATCTCCGTAAATGTACATGAGTTCACTGTTAAAAGCAGTGAATCAAGAAACTCGGTTCACTGTCAAAAATTTCTGTAAAAGTACAGAAAATGTATTGAAGTTCTCCGTAAATTTACATGAGTTCTCTGTTAAAAGCGTTGAACCAAGAAACTCAGTTCTTAATTTACAGATATTTCCCTTTTCAAAACAACGTTTTCCCTGTAGGGATTTTGATAGATACGTTAAATAAAAAACTATATAAATGCATAACCTTAAATTATTTTTATATTCAAGTAAAATACCTATATATATATATATATTTAACAAGAAGTTTTGTAGGTAGAAATATACTGAATAGTTTGTTTCATTGCAGTGTACTATTACGTAAAAAGGGGGAAAGGGAACGTTAGGGAAAATTAGATTGTTTCTGTGGAATGTTTATCTTCGTAGCTACTCATTAAGTTTGTTGTTGTTGACTGTATTGAAGAACTTAAAGCAATTCGTGTTTTCATTTCGAATTCATAATTAGGTAAGTTAAATTTTATGTAATCTTTTATCCTATTTTAATAATCAACACAAACAATGACTGTTTATGTTAGTTATATTAGTGGTTATTTTTTTATATTTAAATCCTGAAACTTATAAACAGAGTTATTCAGTTTAAAGATACCTAGAATCTAGTATGTAGTATCTTGTTACGTATTTCGGTTACATAATTCTTTATGTATTTACATTGGAGGGCGAAATTATACGAAACAGCAAAAATTAATGAAATTTTATAAGTAAATACACAAGTCTTTTGTCTAAGTTAAATGTATGATACTGCTGCTAATTTTATATTAATAGTTTACAAATATTGCATAGGTATCTTTAACTTTATTTTTACATGCGTATCTTCTTTAATTTCCAATGGAGCAAAATGATGAGAATGTCATAGTTATATCAATGCAGCGGTTCGGGATAGACAGTCTTATCTGCGTATGATTTTGTAAAGCATTTAGAAGAGCTTCCAAAAGCAGTTGTAATTGCATTCGTTCAGTTCAGAGAATATTTCCATGTGGGAGAGAGAGTAAATGTTTCATAATACCGAAAGAGGCCATTTTAGTTAATAATAATAACAGATGCTTTCTTCATAAATTGCTCATAAAACAAAACTTTAGAAGACTGTCGTTTTCATTTTCCTACAAATTCCGACTATGCAAGGTACACAAATCAACAGGGGAGGAGAATTGTTTTGAAACGACATAGACGTTTGACATTTTGCACGGTAGCAAATAAGAACAAAATAAATTAGAAGTCCGTGTATGAGCAATAAGAATAGCAAAAGCAAAGAAATCATTAGAGATGTAAAACTACGGCAGTATACGCTTATAACACCGGACATAAAGCCTACATTCAGCTTGCAGAGAAACCTAAGAAAAAACAAATAAATTGGTCTAAATTTTTTTCATGGATTAAAAGAAACTTAATTTAGATGTTCTCAACAACATGCATTCATACCGGTATGAGCTTTTAATGGAAAAGGACAAATTTCCGATATGTTAGCCGGGGGAGGGGGGACTTTCTTATAATTTGAGCCGCCTTTTCTTCTAGAGTTTGGAAGAAAATTGCTTTAGCAGAAGATTTACAAAATAAACATAGATATATTAATTTGGTAAAAAGCAGTTATTGTAAAGGATGAAAAAAGTTTGTGTGTGTGTGGGGGGGGGGGGTTGTTAAACACAGTTTAGCACATCCATAAAAACAGAGAAACATTATTACAAATTATATATAACTATTTGATGTTAAACATTATTTTTTCGGGGGGAGGGGAGTTGTACATCAACCCAGTAGTGTTTTGGGTTTTTTTTTCTTTTTTTTTTCTTTTGCGAGTGTCAACATTTAATATATAAATTAAGAAACAATGCAAGAAAAACGATAAAATTATTTTTTTAACACAGTGACAATACTGGATGTAGGGGGGGGAGGGAGATTAAATTTTCAAACTATTAGCACAATCTGGTCACAAATTGATGTTTAAAGATTAAATGTATAGTTTATGAATCAAGCTGAGTAGAGAAATATTTTATGCTAAATTTTACACAGGCTACATTCTGTGAATAAATTCAAATCGAAGTTTAAAAAAGTTCAATTTAATGCGGAATTATTTTGAAGTATAAAAACTGGATTATCGAATTGACGCTAATCACAGGTTAACTGCAATTAAAAAAATACTTTTTTGATGAAATAAGTCAAACTTACACTGTCTTATCAACACAAAGTCCGAACACATTCCGACAAGATTTTGGTATGAATTAAAACATTACTTTTTAAGCGTTTCTTTTCTTTCTTTCTTTACTTTTTGAGAAGAGCAGATGTCTAATGGCCAGAAAAGTTTATTAAATGAGCAATGTTTTTCTCCGATAAGAATAAGGTTAAATTTTAATCAGAACCTTAAAGGCCAGAAATATTATTGAAAATTATATAGATCTTTGATACTAAACATTTTTTAGTGTGTGTGGGGGGGGGGGGGGGCGGGGGGGAAGGGGAGCTGATTGGAATGATTTGTATGGACACCAACACAATATTTTTAGTTTTGTTTTCTTAAATGTTTGTGGTTGGGTTTTACGTCGCACTAATGCTGCGCAGATGGGCAATTGGCGACGGTCTGGGACACATCCCTGGAGGTGGTCCTGAGACATGCCATCACAATTTTGATCCTCCACGGAAGGGATGGCTCTCCCGCTTCGGTGACCCCCAAAGGTATAATTTTTGATGGGAACATGGAGGACTTTGCGGCCACGACAGATTTTACGTGCACCAGCCACCATTAGTGTACACGACGGTCTTTGGCCGGCTCGAGTACCAAACCCGCAATCTTCAGATTACGAGGCCGGCACTCTACCGACTGGGCTACCACGGCCCCTTAAATGTTTGAAAATCTGTTTGTGTGTACAATATTTATATATTCGATATAACAAAACAGAAACAAGCAACAATAAAATTGTTTCTTTACCCGCAGCGGGAATGAATGGGGGAAGTGGGGAAGAACACTTTCAAACTTGTTAATTTTCTGTGTACAAACTGAAATTCAAAGATTGAAAACATAACATTAAGTTGTGCGAAGAAATGTTTAAATGAATGCGAAATTTTATCAAGGTTACATTTTTCGAACCAATTCAAAACTACAACTTTCAGAAGTACAACTAATGCACATATGTTTTTTTTTTTTACTTTTGTGCCGTAACTACAGTCATGACAATATTTCGTCCACAAATTTATTTTGTAAGGCAGAGATAGCCGAAATGACAATTGGCTGTAATTTAAAACTACTTTTTCGCTAAAACGGATCTAATTGATACTATCCTATCAAAACTGGGCCAGAAAATAAGCAGATAATTCTTTATATACGCAATAAATAAATAAATAAATAAATTCATGTTAAGCATATTTTTTTTCTTTTCTTTGTGAGGCGTGTGTAGGGGGGGGGGGGGATTTTAAAGAACAAGAAAATTTTGTTCTGAGGATTAGACAGTTTAGGGATGCTTTTGAAAGTGTGTTTACTTACAGGCGGTAATTTTTCTAAATATTTTAATCTGTTACCTGTGATTTTTATTACTTTCTTCTACATGTATATATAGAGAAAGTATTGGATTCGTGAAAATTTTCGAACTCCAGTTTTCGATGGATTTACGCGTTTTGGGATGCCCTGAATACGATTTGACTGTTTTTAGAAAATGTCTGTGTGTGTGTGTGTATCACAAATTTTGTGGACGCTGTATCTCACGAACCAATGAACGAAATTTAACCAAACTTGGTATTTAGTTGGACCCTGACATGAACTAGTGCTGATTAGGTTTATGGAACAATAGCTAAACAGGTGGTGCTATGATAGCATTTTTCTAAATTTTTAACATGACAGTATTGGACAAAATTTCGTATAAATGTACATAATGAGAGTTATTTTAATTGTGTGATTGTAAAATTAATATGAATTATTGATAATAGTAGTAGTTAACTAGTAAAAAAAAATTGCATGTGGGGGCATCGCTTCCCCCCCCTGGGGGGGGGGGGTAAATTTTCAATATGGGTATCTTTCGAAAGATTTCATCAATACCTTTAAAACGAATGGTTGAACTATAGATCTGTGATTATTTAAAACAAAGTTATCCATTTATTTTTATTTATTTATTTATTTTTATTTTTTTACTTTTAACGAAAAAAAAAAAAAAAAAAAAAAAAAAAACTCGGAAAAAAATAATTTCTTTTGATTTGGAAAAAAAAAAAAACTAGTATGTTGTGGCCACCACAAGACTTTCTTCTATATTTACCTATACATATTCAATCAGTAACAATATTAAACAAAAAAAAAAAAAAGTACGATTTTTTTTTTCTAAGTTTTTTTTTTTTTTTTTTTGTTAAAAGTGAAAAAAATCGATAACTTTGTTTTAAATTATCACAGATTTATAGTTCAACCATTCGTTTTAAAGGTATTGATGAGACCTTTCGAAAGATACCCATCTTGAAAATTTACCCCCCCTGGGGGGGTATTTTTCCCCTAGGGGGGGGGAAGCGATGCCCCCCCATGCAGAAATTTTTTTTCCTAGTTACATACTACTATTATCAATAATTCAAATTAATTTTACAATTAATTTTACCCTGAATACGATTTGACTGTTTTTAGAAAATGTCTGTGTGTGTGTGTGTATCACAAATTTTGTGGACGCTGTATCTCACGAACCAATGAACGAAATTTAACAAAACTTGGTATTTAGTTGGACCCTGACATGAACTAGTGCTGATTAGGTTTATGGAACAATGGCTAAACAGGTGGTGCTATGATAGCATTTTTCTAAATTTTTAACATGACAGTATTGGACAAAATTTCGTATAAATGTACATAATGAGAGTTATTTTAATTGTGTGATTGTAAAATTAATATGAATTATTGATAATAGTAGTAGTTAACTAGTAAAAAAAATTGCATGTGGGGGCATCGCTTCCCCCCCCCCTGGGGGGGGGGGAGTAAATTTTCAATATGGGTATCTTTCGAAAGATTTCATCAATACCTTTAAAACGAATGGTTGAACTATAGATCTGTGATTATTTAAAACAAAGTTATCCATTTATTTTTATTTATTTATTTATTTTTATTTTTTTACTTTTAACGAAAAAAAAAAAAAAAAAAAAAAAAAAAAAAAAAAACTCGGAAAAAAAATAATTTCTTTTGATTTGGAAAAAAAAAAAAACTAGTATGTTGTGGCCACCACAAGACTTTCTTCTATATTTACCTATACATATTCAATCAGTAACAATATTAAACAAAAAAAAAAAAAAGTACGATTTTTTTTTTCTAAGTTTTTTTTTTTTTTTTTTTGTTAAAAGTGAAAAAAATCGATAACTTTGTTTTAAATTATCACAGATTTATAGTTCAACCATTCGTTTTAAAGGTATTGACGAGACCTTTCGTAAGATACCCATCTTGAAAATTTATCCCCCCGGGGGGGGTACTTCCCCCCCAGGGGGGGAAGCGATGCCCCCCCATGCAGAAATTTTTTTTCCTAGTTACATACTACTGTTATCAAAAATTCATATTAATTTTACAATCACAAGTTTAAAACAACTCTAATTATGCACATTTATACGAATTTTTGTCCTATGCTGCCATGTTAAAAATTTAGATAAAATGCTATCACAGCGCCACCTGTTGAGCTATTGATCCCCAAACATAATCAGCACCAGTTTATGTCGGGGACCAACTAAATACCAAGTTTGGTTAAATTTCGTTAAAAAAAAAAAAAAAAATTGCGATATTTTTCTGTTTTTTTTTGTTAAAAGTAAAAAAAATCGATAACTTTGGTTTAAATTATCACAGATTTATCGTTCAACCATTCGTTTTAAAGGTATTGACGAGATCTTTCGAAAGATACCCATCTTGAAATTTTGCCCCCCCGGGTGGGAACTTCCCCCCCCGGTGGGGGGGGGCAACCGATGCCCCCACATGCACAAAAATTTTTTCCTAGTTAACTACTACTATTATCAACCTGATCTTTCGAAAGATACCCAATGTGAAAATTTACCCCCCCTGGGGGGGTATTTTTCCCCTAGGGGGGGAAGCGATGCCCCCCCATGCAGAAAAATTTTTTCCTAGTTACATACTACTATTATCAATAATTCAAATTAATTTTACAATCACAAGTTTAAAACAACTCTAATTATGCACATTTATACGAATTTTTGTCCTATGCTGCCATGTTAAAAATTTAGATAAAATGCTATCACAGCGCCACCTGTTGAGCTATTGATCCCCAAACATAATCAGCACCAGTTTATGTCGGGGACCAACTAAATACCAAGTTTGGTTAAATTTCGTTAAAAAAAAAAAAAAATTGCGATATTTTTCTGTTTTTTTTGTTAAATGTAAAAAAAATCGATAACTTTGGTTTAAATTATCACAGATTTATCGTTCAACCATTCGTTTTAAAGGTATTGACGAGATCTTTCGAAAGATACCCATCTTGAAATTTTGCCCCCCCCCGGGTGGGAACTTCCCCCCCGGTGGGGGGGCAACTGATGCCCCCACATGCACAAAAATTTTTTCCTAGTTAACTACTACTATTATCAACCTGATCTTTCGAAAGATACCCAATGTGAAAATTTACCCCCCCTGGGGGGGTATTTTTCCCCTAGGGGGGGGGAAGCGATGCCCCCCCATGCAGAAAATTTTTTTCCTAGGTACATACTACTATTATCAATAATTCAAATTAATTTTACAATCACAAGTTTAAAAAAACTCTAATTATGCACATTTATACGAATTTTTGTCCTATGCTGCCATGTTAAAAATTTAGATAAAATGCTATCACAGCGCCACCTGTTGAGCTATTGATCCCCAAACATAATCAGCACCAGTTTATGTCGGGGACCAACTAAATACCAAGTTTGGTTAAATTTCGTTAAAAAAAAAAAATTGCGATATTTTTCTGTTTTTTTTTGTTAAATGTAAAAAAAATCGATAACTTTGGTTTAAATTATCACAGATTTATCGTTCAACCATTCGTTTTAAAGGTATTGACGAGATCTTTCGAAAGATACCCATCTTGAAATTTTGCCCCCCCGGGTGGGAACTCCCCCCCCCCCGTTGGGGGGGCAACCGATGCCCCCACATGCACAAAAATTTTTTCCTAGTTAACTACTACTATTATCAACCTGATCTTTCGAAAGATACCCAATGTGAAAATTTACCCCCCCTGGGGGGTATTTTTCCCCTAGGGGGGGGAAGCGATGCCCCCCCATGCAGAAAATTTTTTTCCTAGTTACATACTACTATTATCAATAATTCAAATTAATTTTACAATCACAAGTTTAAAACAACTCTAATTATGCACATTTATACGAATTTTTGTCCTATGCTGCCATGTTAAAAATTTAGATAAAATGCTATCACAGCGCCACCTGTTGAGCTATTGATCCCCAAACATAATCAGCACCAGTTTATGTCGGGGACCAACTAAATACCAAGTTTGGTTAAATTTCGTTAAAAAAAAAAAAAAAATTGCGATATTTTTCTGTTTTTTTTTGTTAAAAGTAAAAAAAATCGATAACTTTGGTTTAAATTATCACAGATTTATCGTTCAACCATTCGTTTTAAAGGTATTGACGAGATCTTTCGAAAGATACCCATCTTGAAATTTTGCCCCCTTGGGTGGGAACTTCCCCCCCCGGTGGGGGGGGGGCAACCGATGCCCCCACATGCACAAAAATTCTTTCCTAGTTAACTACTACTATTATCAACCTGATCTTTCGAAAGATACCCAATGTGAAAATTTACCCCCCCTGGGGGGGTATTTTTCCCCTAGGGGGTAGAAGCGATGCCCCCCATGCAGAAAATTTTTTTCCTAGTTACATACTACTATTATCAATAATTCAAATTAATTTTACAATCACAAGTTTAAAACAACTCTAATTATGCACATTTATACGAATTTTTGTCCTATGCTGCCATGTTAAAAATTTAGATAAAATGCTATCACAGCGCCACCTGTTGAGCTATTGATCCCCAAACATAATCAGCACCAGTTTATGTCGGGGACCAACTAAATACCAAGTTTGGTTAAATTTCGTTAAAAAAAAAAAAAAAAATTGCGATATTTTTCTGTTTTTTTTTGTTAAATGTAAAAAAAATCGATAACTTTGGTTTAAATTATCACAGATTTATCGTTCAACCATTCGTTTTAAAGGTATTGACGAGATCTTTCGAAAGATACCCATCTTGAAATTTTGCCCCCCCGGGTGGGAACTTCCCCCCCCCGGTGGGGGGGCAACCGATGCCCCCACATGCACAAAAATTTTTTCCTAGTTAACTACTACTATTATCAACCTGATCTTTCGAAAGATACCCAATGTGAAAATTTACCCCCCCCTGGGGGGGTATTTTTCCCCTGGGGGGGGAAGCGATGCCCCCCCCCATGCAGAAAATTTTTTTCCTAGTTACATACTACTATTATCAATAATTCAAATTAATTTTACAATCACAAGTTTAAAACAACTCTAATTATGCACATTTATACGAATTTTTGTCCTATGCTGCCATGTTAAAAATTTAGATAAAATGCTATCACAGCGCCACCTGTTGAGCTATTGATCCCCAAACGTAATCAGCACCAGTTTATGTCGGGGACCAACTAAATACCAAGTTTGGTTAAATTCCGTTAAAAAAAAAAAAAAAAAAAAAAAAAAAAAAGCGATATTTTTCTGTTTTTTTTTGTTAAAAGTAAAATAAATCGATAACTTTGGTTTAAATTATCACAGATTTATCGTTCAACCATTCGTTTTAAAGGTATTGACGAGATCTTTCGAAAGATACCCATCTTGAAATTTTGCCCCCCCGGGTGGGAACTTCCCCCCCGGTGGGGGGGGGCAACCGATGCCCCCACATGCACAAAAATTTTTTCCTAGTTAACTACTACTATTATCAACCTGATCTTTCGAAAGATACCCAATGTGAAAATTTACCCCCCCTGGGGGGGTATTTTTCCCCTAGGGGGTAGAAGCGATGCCCCCCATGCAGAAAATTTTTTTCCTAGTTACATACTACTATTATCAATAATTCAAATTAATTTTACAATCACAAGTTTAAAACAACTCTAATTATGCACATTTATACGAATTTTTGTCCTATGCTGCCATGTTAAAAATTTAGATAAAATGCTATCACAGCGCCACCTGTTGAGCTATTGATCCCCAAACATAATCAGCACCAGTTTATGTCGGGGACCAACTAAATACCAAGTTTGGTTAAATTTCGTTAAAAAAAAAAAAAAAATTGCGATATTTTTCTGTTTTTTTTTGTTAAATGTAAAAAAAATCGATAACTTTGGGTTAAATTATCACAGATTTATCGTTCAACCATTCGTTTTAAAGGTATTGACGAGATCTTTCGAAAGATACCCATCTTGAAATTTTGCCCCCCCGGGTGGGAACTTCCCCCCCCCGGTGGGGGGGCAACCGATGCCCCCACATGCACAAAAATTTTTTCCTAGTTAACTACTACTATTATCAACCTGATCTTTCGAAAGATACCCAATGTGAAAATTTACCCCCCCCTGGGGGGGTATTTTTCCCCTGGGGGGGGGAAGCGATGCCCCCCCATGCAGAAAATTTTTTTCCTAGTTACATACTACTATTATCAATAATTCAAATTAATTTTACAATCACAAGTTTAAAACAACTCTAATTATGCACATTTATACGAATTTTTGTCCTATGCTGCCATGTTAAAAATTTAGATAAAATGCTATCACAGCGCCACCTGTTGAGCTATTGATCCCCAAACATAATCAGCACCAGTTTATGTCGGGGACCAACTAAATACCAAGTTTGGTTAAATTTCGTTAAAAAAAAAAATGCTATATTTTTCTGTTTTTTTTTGTTAAAAGTAAAAAAAATCGATAACTTTGGTTTAAATTATCACAGATTTATCGTTCAACCATTCGTTTTAAAGGTATTGACGAGATCTTTCGAAAGATACCCATCTTGAAATTTTGCCCCCCCGGGTGGGAACTTCCCCCCCCGGTGGGGGGGGCAACCGATGCCCCCACATGCACAAAAATTTTTTCCTAGTTAACTACTACTATTATCAACCTGATCTTTCGAAAGATACCCAATGTGAAAATTTACCCCCCCTGGGGGGGTATTTTTCCCCTAGGGGGGGGAAGCGATGCCCCCCCATGCAGAAATTTTTTTTCCTAGTTACATACTACTATTATCAATAATTCAAATTAATTTTACAATCACAAGTTTAAAACAACTCTAATTATGCACATTTATACGAATTTTTGTCCTATGCTGCCATGTTAAAAATTTAGATAAAATGCTATCACAGCGCCACCTGTTGAGCTATTGATCCCCAAACATAATCAGCACCAGTTTATGTCGGGGACCAACTAAATACCAAGTTTGGTTAAATTTCGTTAAAAAAAAAAAATTGCGATATTTTTCTGTTTTTTTTTGTTAAAAGTAAAAAAAATCGATAACTTTGGTTTAAATTATCACAGATTTATCGTTCAACCATTCGTTTTAAAGGTATTGACGAGATCTTTCGAAAGATACCCATCTTGAAATTTTGCCCCCCCGGGTGGGAACTTCCCCCCCCGGTGGGGGGGCAACCGATGCCCCCACATGCACAAAAATTTTTTCCTAGTTAACTACTACTATTATCAACCTGATCTTTCGAAAGATACCCAATGTGAAAATTTACCCCCCCTGGGGGGGTATTTTTCCCCTAGGGGGGGAAGCGATGCCCCCCCATGCAGAAAATTTTTTTCCTAGTTACATACTACTATTATCAATAATTCAAATTAATTTTACAATCACAAGTTTAAAACAACTCTAATTATGCACATTTATACGAATTTTTGTCCTATGCTGCCATGTTAAAAATTTAGATAAAATGCTATCACAGCGCCACCTGTTGAGCTATTGATCCCCAAACATAATCAGCACCAGTTTATGTCGGGGACCAACTAAATACCAAGTTTGGTTAAATTTCGTTAAAAAAAAAAAAAAAAATTGCGATATTTTTCTGTTTTTTTTTGTTAAATGTAAAAAAAATCGATAACTTTGGTTTAAATTATCACAGATTTATCGTTCAACCATTCGTTTTAAAGGTATTGACGAGATCTTTCGAAAGATACCCACCTTGAAATTTTGCCCCCCCGGGTGGGAACTTCCCCCCCCGGTGGGGGGGCAACCGATGCCCCCACATGCACAAAAATTTTTTCCTAGTTAACTACTACTATTATCAACCTGATCTTTCGAAAGATACCCAATGTGAAAATTTACCCCCCCCTGGGGGGTATTTTTCCCCTAGGGGGGGGAAGCGATGCCCCCCCATGCAGAAAATTTTTTTCCTAGTTACATACTACTATTATCAATAATTCAAATTAATTTTACAATCACAAGTTTAAAACAACTCTAATTATGCACATTTATACGAATTTTTGTCCTATGCTGCCATGTTAAAAATTTAGATAAAATGCTATCACAGCGCCACCTGTTGAGCTATTGATCCCCAAACATAATCAGCACCAGTTTATGTCGGGGACCAACTAAATACCAAGTTTGGTTAAATTTCGTTAAAAAAAAAAAAAGCGATATTTTTCTGTTTTTTTTTGTTAAAAGTAAAAAAAATCGATAACTTTGGTTTAAATTATCACAGATTTATCGTTCAACCATTCGTTTTAAAGGTATTGACGAGATCTTTCGAAAGATACCCATCTTGAAATTTTGCCCCCCCGGGTGGGAACTTCCCCCCCCCCGGTGGGGGGGCAACCGATGCCCCCACATGCACAAAAATTTTTTCCTAGTTAACTACTACTATTATCAACCTGATCTTTCGAAAGATACCCAATGTGAAAATTTACCCCCCACGGGGGGGTATTTTTCCCCTAGGGGGGGGAAGCGATGCCCCCCCATGCAGAAAATTTTTTTCCTAGTTACATACTACTATTATCAATAATTCAAATTAATTTTACAATCACAAGTTTAAAACAACTCTAATTATGCACATTTATACGAATTTTTGTCCTATGCTGCCATGTTAAAAATTTAGATAAAATGCTATCACAGCGCCACCTGTTGAGCTATTGATCCCCAAACATAATCAGCACCAGTTTATGTCGGGGACCAACTAAATACCAAGTTTGGTTAAATTTCGTTAAAAAAAAAAAAAAAAAATTGCGATATTTTTCTGTTTTTTTTTGTTAAATGTAAAAAAAATCGATAACTTTGGTTTAAATTATCACAGATTTATCGTTCAACCATTCGTTTTAAAGGTATTGACGAGATCTTTCGAAAGATACCCATCTTGAAATTTTGCCCCCCCGGGTGGGAACTTCCCCCCCCGGTGGGGGGCAACCGATGCCCCCACATGCACAAAAATTTTTTCCTAGTTAACTACTACTATTATCAACCTGATCTTTCGAAAGATACCCAATGTGAAAATTTACCCCCCCCTGGGGGGGTATTTTTCCCCTGGGAGGGGGAAGCGATGCCCCCCCATGCAGAAAATTTTTTTCCTAGTTACATACTACTATTATCAATAATTCAAATTAATTTTACAATCACAAGTTTAAAACAACTCTAATTATGCACATTTATACGAATTTTTGTCCTATGCTGCCATGTTAAAAATTTAGATAAAATGCTATCACAGCGCCACCTGTTGAGCTATTGATCCCCAAACATAATCAGCACCAGTTTATGTCGGGGACCAACTAAATACCAAGTTTGGTTAAATTTCGTTAAAAAAAAAAAAATTGCGATATTTTTCTGTTTTTTTTTGTTAAAAGTAAAAAAAATCGATAACTTTGGTTTAAATTATCACAGATTTATCGTTCAACCATTCGTTTTAAAGGTATTGACGAGATCTTTCGAAAGATACCCATCTTGAAATTTTGCCCCCCCGGGTGGGAACTTCCCCCCCCGGTGGGGGGGCAACCGATGCCCCCACATGCACAAAAATTTTTTCCTAGTTAACTACTACTATTATCAACCTGATCTTTCGAAAGATACCCAATGTGAAAATTTACCCCCCCTGGGGGGGTATTTGTCCCCTAGGGGGGGAAGCGATGCCCCCCCATGCAGAAAATTTTTTTCCTAGTTACATACTACTATTATCAATAATTCAAATTAATTTTACAATCACAAGTTTAAAACAACTCTAATTATGCACATTTATACGAATTTTTGTCCTATGCTGCCATGTTAAAAATTTAGATAAAATGCTATCACAGCGCCACCTGTTGAGCTATTGATCCCCAAACATAATCAGCACCAGTTTATGTCGGGGACCAACTAAATACCAAGTTTGGTTAAATTTCGTTAAAAAAAAAAAAAAAAAATTGCGATATTTTTCTGTTTTTTTTTGTTAAATGTAAAAAAAATCGATAACTTTGGTTTAAATTATCACAGATTTATCGTTCAACCATTCGTTTTAAAGGTATTGACGAGATCTTTCGAAAGATACCCACCTTGAAATTTTGCCCCCCCGGGTGGGAACTTCCCCCCCCGGTGGGGGGGCAACCGATGCCCCCACATGCACAAAAATTTTTTCCTAGTTAACTACTACTATTATCAACCTGATCTTTCGAAAGATACCCAATGTGAAAATTTACCCCCCCCTGGGGGGGTATTTTTCCCCTAGGGGGGGGAAGCGATGCCCCCCCATGCAGAAAATTTTTTTCCTAGTTACATACTACTATTATCAATAATTCAAATTAATTTTACAATCACAAGTTTAAAACAACTCTAATTATGCACATTTATACGAATTTTTGTCCTATGCTGCCATGTTAAAAATTTAGATAAAATGCTATCACAGCGCCACCTGTTGAGCTATTGATCCCCAAACATAATCAGCACCAGTTTATGTCGGGGACCAACTAAATACCAAGTTTGGTTAAATTTCGTTAAAAAAAAAAAAAAAAAAAAATTGCGATATTTTTCTGTTTTTTTTTGTTAAAAGTAAAAAAAATCGATAACTTTGGTTTAAATTATCACAGATTTATCGTTCAACCATTCGTTTTAAAGGTATTGACGAGATCTTTCGAAAGATACCCATCTTGAAATTTTGCCCCCCCGGGTGGGAACTTCCCCCCCCGGTGGGGGGGAACCGATGCCCCCACATGCACAAAAATTTTTTCCTAGTTAACTACTACTATTATCAACCTGATCTTTCGAAAGATACCCAATGTGAAAATTTACCCCCCCTGGGGGGTATTTTTCCCCTAGGGGGGGGAAGCGATGCCCCCCCATGCAGAAAATTTTTTTCCTAGTTACATACTACTATTATCAATAATTCAAATTAATTTTACAATCACAAGTTTAAAACAACTCTAATTATGCACATTTATACGAATTTTTGTCCTATGCTGCCATGTTAAAAATTTAGATAAAATGCTATCACAGCGCCACCTGTTGAGCTATTGATCCCCAAACATAATCAGCACCAGTTTATGTCGGGGACCAACTAAATACCAAGTTTGGTTAAATTTCGTTAAAAAAAAAAAAAAAAATTGCGATATTTTTCTGTTTTTTTTTGTTAAATGTAAAAAAAATCGATAACTTTGGTTTAAATTATCACAGATTTATCGTTCAACCATTCGTTTTAAAGGTATTGACGAGATCTTTCGAAAGATACCCATCTTGAAATTTTGCCCCCCCGGGTGGGAACTTCCCCCCCCCCGGCGGGGGGGCAACCGATGCCCCCACATGCACAAAAATTTTTTCCTAGTTAACTACTACTATTATCAACCTGATCTTTCGAAAGATACCCAATGTGAAAATTTACCCCCCCTGGGGGGGTATTTTTCCCCTAGGGGGGGGGAAGCGATGCCCCCCCATGCAGAAAATTTTTTTCCTAGTTACATACTACTATTATCAATAATTCAAATTAATTTTACAATCACAAGTTTAAAACAACTCTAATTATGCACATTTATACGAATTTTTGTCCTATGCTGCCATGTTAAAAATTTAGATAAAATGCTATCACAGCGCCACCTGTTGAGCTATTGATCCCCAAACATAATCAGCACCAGTTTATGTCGGGGACCAACTAAATACCAAGTTTGGTTAAATTTCGTTAAAAAAAAAAAGCGATATTTTTCTATTTTTTTTTGTTAAAAGTAAAAAAAATCGATAACTTTGGTTTAAATTATCACAGATTTATCGTTCAACCATTCGTTTTAAAGGTATTGACGAGATCTTTCGAAAGATACCCATCTTGAAATTTTGCCCCCCCGGGTGGGAACTTCCCCCCCCGGTGGGGGGGCAACCGATGCCCCCACATGCACAAAAATTTTTTCCTAGTTAACTACTACTATTATCAACCTGATCTTTCGAAAGATACCCAATGTGAAAATTTACCCCCCCTGGGGGGGTATTTTTCCCCTAGGGGGGGGGCAAGCGATGCCCCCCCATGCAGAAAATTTTTTTCCTAGTTACATACTACTATTATCAATAATTCAAATTAATTTTACAATCACAAGTTTAAAACAACTCTAATTATGCACATTTATACGAATTTTTGTCCTATGCTGCCATGTTAAAAATTTAGATAAAATGCTATCACAGCGCCACCTGTTGAGCTATTGATCCCCAAACATAATCAGCACCAGTTTATGTCGGGGACCAACTAAATACCAAGTTTGGTTAAATTTCGTTAAAAAAAAAAAAATTGCGATATTTTTCTGTTTTTTTTTGTTAAAAGTAAAAAAAATCGATAACTTTGGTTTAAATTATCACAGATTTATCGTTCAACCATTCGTTTTAAAGGTATTGACGAGATCTTTCGAAAGATACCCATCTTGAAATTTTGCCCCCCCGGGTGGGAACTTCCCCCCCGGTGGGGGGGGGCAACCGATGCCCCCACATGCACAAAAATTTTTTCCTAGTTAACTACTACTATTATCAACCTGATCTTTCGAAAGATACCCAATGTGAAAATTTACCCCCCCTAGGGGGGTATTTTTCCCCTAGGGGGGGAAGCGATGTCCCCCCATGCAGAAAATTTTTTTCCTAGTTACATACTACTATTATCAATAATTCAAATTAATTTTACAATCACAAGTTTAAAACAACTCTAATTATGCACATTTATACGAATTTTTGTCCTATGCTGCCATGTTAAAAATTTAGATAAAATGCTATCACAGCGCCACCTGTTGAGCTATTGATCCCCAAACATAATCAGCACCAGTTTATGTCGGGGACCAACTAAATACCAAGTTTACTTAAATTTCGTTAAAAAAAAAAAAAAAATTGCGATATTTTTCTGTTTTTTTTTGTTAAATGTAAAAAAAATCGATAACTTTGGTTTAAATTATCACAGATTTATCGTTCAACCATTCGTTTTAAAGGTATTGACGAGATCTTTCGAAAGATACCCACCTTGAAATTTTGCCCCCCGGGTGGGAACTTCCCTACCCGGTGGGGGGGCAACCGATGCCCCCACATGCACAAAAATTTTTTCCTAGTTAACTACTACTATTATCAACCTGATCTTTCGAAAGATACCCAATGTGAAAATTTACCCCCCCCTGGGGGGTATTTTTCCCCTAGGGGGGGGAAGCGATGCCCCCCCATGCAGAAAATTTTTTTCCTAGTTACATACTACTATTATCAATAATTCAAATTAATTTTACAATCACAAGTTTAAAACAACTCTAATTATGCACATTTATACGAATTTTTGTCCTATGCTGCCATGTTAAAAATTTAGATAAAATGCTATCACAGCGCCACCTGTTGAGCTATTGATCCCCAAACATAATCAGCACCAGTTTATGTCGGGGACCAACTAAATACCAAGTTTGGTTAAATTTCGTTAAAAAAAAAAAAAAAAAATTGCGATATTTTTCTGTTTTTTTTTGTTAAAAGTAAAAAAAATCGATAACTTTGGTTTAAATTATCACAGATTTATCGTTCAACCATTCGTTTTAAAGGTATTGACGAGATCTTTCGAAAGATACCCATCTTGAAATTTTGCCCCCCCGGGTGGGAACTTCCCCCCCCGGTGGGGGGGCAACCGATGCCCCCACATGCACAAAAATTTTTTCCTAGTTAACTACTACTATTATCAACCTGATCTTTCGAAAGATACCCAATGTGAAAATTTACCCCCCCTGGGGGGTATTTTTCCCCTAGGGGGGGGAAGCGATGCCCCCCCATGCAGAAAATTTTTTTCCTAGTTACATACTACTATTATCAATAATTCAAATTAATTTTACAATCACAAGTTTAAAACAACTCTAATTATGCACATTTATACGAATTTTTGTCCTATGCTGCCATGTTAAAAATTTAGATAAAATGCTATCACAGCGCCACCTGTTGAGCTATTGATCCCCAAACATAATCAGCACCAGTTTATGTCGGGGACCAACTAAATACCAAGTTTGGTTAAATTTCGTTAAAAAAAAAAAAAAAAATTGCGATATTTTTCTGTTTTTTTTTTGTTAAATGTAAAAAAAATCGATAACTTTGGTTTAAATTATCACAGATTTATCGTTCAACCATTCGTTTTAAAGGTATTGACGAGATCTTTCGAAAGATACCCATCTTGAAATTTTGCCCCCCCGGGTGGGAACTTCCCCCCCCGGCGGGGGGGCAACCGATGCCCCCACATGCACAAAAATTTTTTCCTAGTTAACTACTACTATTATCAACCTGATCTTTTGAAAGATACCCAATGTGAAAATTTACCCCCCCTGGGGGGGTATTTTTCCCCTAGGGGGGGAAGCGATGCCCCCCCATGCAGAAAATTTTTTTCCTAGTTACATACTACTATTATCAATAATTCAAATTAATTTTACAATCACAAGTTTAAAACAACTCTAATTATGCACATTTATACGAATTTTTGTCCTATGCTGCCATGTTAAAAATTTAGATAAAATGCTATCACAGCGCCACCTGTTGAGCTATTGATCCCCAAACATAATCAGCACCAGTTTATGTCGGGGACCAACTAAATACCAAGTTTGGTTAAATTTCGTTAAAAAAAAAAAAAGCGATATTTTTCTATTTTTTTTTGTTAAAAGTAAAAAAAATCGATAACTTTGGTTTAAATTATCACAGATTTATCGTTCAACCATTCGTTTTAAAGGTATTGACGAGATCTTTCGAAAGATACCCATCTTGAAATTTTGCCCCCCCGGGTGGGAACTTCCCCCCCCGGTGGGGGGGCAACCGATGCCCCCACATGCACAAAAATTTTTTCCTAGTTAACTACTACTATTATCAACCTGATCTTTCGAAAGATACCCAATGTGAAAATTTACCCCCCCCTGGGGGGGTATTTTTCCCCTTGGGGGGGGGGCAAGCGATGCCCCCCCATGCAGAAAATTTTTTTCCTAGTTACATACTACTATTATCAATAATTCAAATTAATTTTACAATCACAAGTTTAAAACAACTCTAATTATGCACATTTATACGAATTTTTGTCCTATGCTGCCATGTTAAAAATTTAGATAAAATGCTATCACAGCGCCACCTGTTGAGCTATTGATCCCCAAACATAATCAGCACCAGTTTATGTCGGGGACCAACTAAATACCAAGTTTGGTTAAATTTCGTTAAAAAAAAAAAAAATTGCGATATTTTTCTGTTTTTTTTTGTTAAAAGTAAAAAAAATCGATAACTTTGGTTTAAATTATCACAGATTTATCGTTCAACCATTCGTTTTAAAGGTATTGACGAGATCTTTCGAAAGATACCCATCTTGAAATTTTGCCCCCCCGGGTGGGAACTTCCCCCCCCGGTGGGGGGGCAACCGATGCCCCCACATGCACAAAAATTTTTTCCTAGTTAACTACTACTATTATCAACCTGATCTTTCGAAAGATACCCAATGTGAAAATTTACCCCCCCTGGGGGGGTATTTTTCCCCTAGGGGGGGAAGCGATGCCCCCCATGCAGAAAATTTTTTTCCTAGTTACATACTACTATTATCAATAATTCAAATTAATTTTACAATCACAAGTTTAAAACAACTCTAATTATGCACATTTATACGAATTTTTGTCCTATCCTGCCATGTTAAAAATTTAGATAAAATGCTATCACAGCGCCACCTGTTGAGCTATTGATCCCCAAACATAATCAGCACCAGTTTATGTCGGGGACCAACTAAATACCAAGTTTGGTTAAATTTCGTTAAAAAAAAAAAAAAAAATTGCGATATTTTTCTGTTTTTTTTTGTTAAATGTAAAAAAAATCGATAACTTTGGTTTAAATTATCACAGATTTATCGTTCAACCATTCGTTTTAAAGGTATTGACGAGATCTTTCGAAAGATACCCACCTTGAAATTTTGCCCCCCGGGTGGGAACTTCCCCCCCCGGTGGGGGGGCAACCGATGCCCCCACATGCACAAAAATTTTTTCCTAGTTAACTACTACTATTATCAACCTGATCTTTCGAAAGATACCCAATGTGAAAATTTACCCCCCCCTGGGGGGTATTTTTCCCCTAGGGGGGGGCAGCGATGCCCCCCCATGCAGAAAATTTTTTTCCTAGTTACATACTACTATTATCAATAATTCAAATTAATTTTACAATCACAAGTTTAAAACAACTCTAATTATGCACATTTATACGAATTTTTGTCCTATGCTGCCATGTTAAAAATTTAGATAAAATGCTATCACAGCGCCACCTGTTGAGCTATTGATCCCCAAACATAATCAGCACCAGTTTATGTCGGGGACCAACTAAATACCAAGTTTGGTTAAATTTCGTTAAAAAAAAAAAAAAAAAAAAAAAATTGCGATATTTTTCTGTTTTTTTTTGTTAAAAGTAAAAAAAATCGATAACTTTGGTTTAAATTATCACAGATTTATCGTTCAACCATTCGTTTTAAAGGTATTGACGAGATCTTTCGAAAGATACCCATCTTGAAATTTTGCCCCCCCGGGTGGGAACTTCCCCTTCCCCGGTGGGGGGGCAACCGATGCCCCCACATGCACAAAAATTTTTTCCTAGTTAACTACTACTATTATCAACCTGATCTTTCGAAAGATACCCAATGTGAAAATTTACCCCCCCTGGGGGGTATTTTTCCCCTAGGGGGGGGAAGCGATGCCCCCCCATGCAGAAAATTTTTTTCCTAGTTACATACTACTATTATCAATAATTCAAATTAATTTTACAATCACAAGATTAAAACAACTCTAATTATGCACATTTATACGAATTTTTGTCCTATGCTGCCATGTTAAAAATTTAGATAAAATGCTATCACAGCGCCACCTGTTGAGCTATTGATCCCCAAACATAATCAGCACCAGTTTATGTCGGGGACCAACTAAATACCAAGTTTGGTTAAATTTCGTTAAAAAAAAAAAAAAAAAAAAATTGCGATATTTTTCTGTTTTTTTTTTGTTAAATGTAAAAAAAATCGATAACTTTGGTTTAAATTATCACAGATTTATCGTTCAACCATTCGTTTTAAAGGTATTGACGAGATCTTTCGAAAGATACCCATCTTGAAATTTTGCCCCCCCGGGTGGGAACTTCCCCCCCCGGTGGGGGGGCAACCGATGCCCCCACATGCACAAAAATTTTTTCCTAGTTAACTACTACTATCAACCTGATCTTTCGAAAGATACCCAATGTGAAAATTTACCCCCCCTGGGGGGGTATTTTTCCCCTAGGGGGGGGGAAGCGATGCCCCCCCATGCAGAAAATTTTTTTCCTAGTTACATACTACTATTATCAATAATACAAATTAATTTTACAATCACAAGTTTAAAACAACTCTAATTATGCACATTTATACGAATTTTTGTCCTATGCTGCCATGTTAAAAATTTAGATAAAATGCTATCACAGCGCCACCTGTTGAGCTATTGATCCCCAAACATAATCAGCACCAGTTTATGTCGGGGACCAACTAAATACCAAGTTTGGTTAAATTTCGTTAAAAAAAAAAAAGCGATATTTTTCTGTTTTTTTTTGTTAAAAGTAAAAAAAATCGATAACTTTGGTTTAAATTATCACAGATTTATCGTTCAACCATTCGTTTTAAAGGTATTGACGAGATCTTTCGAAAGATACCCATCTTGAAATTTTGCCCCCCCGGGTGGGAACTTCCCCCCCCGGGGGGGGGGGCAACCGATGCCCCCACATGCACAAAAATTTTTTCCTAGTTAACTACTACTATTATCAACCTGATCTTTCGAAAGATACCCAATGTGAAAATTTACCCCCCCCCTGGGGGGGTATTTTTCCCCTAGGGGGGGGGGCAAGCGATGCCCCCCCCATGCAGAAAATTTTTTTCCTAGTTACATACTACTATTATCAATAATTCAAATTAATTTTGCAATCACAAGTTTAAAACAACTCTAATTATGCACATTTATACGAATTTTTGTCCTATGCTGCCATGTTAAAAATTTAGATAAAATGCTATCACAGCGCCACCTGTTGAGCTATTGATCCCCAAACATAATCAGCACCAGTTTATGTCGGGGACCAACTAAATACCAAGTTTGGTTAAATTTCGTTAAAAAAAAAAAAATTGCGATATTTTTCTGTTTTTTTTTGTTAAAAGTAAAAAAAATCGATAACTTTGGTTTAAATTATCACAGATTTATCGTTCAACCATTCGTTTTAAAGGTATTGACGAGATCTTTCGAAAGATACCCATCTTGAAATTTTGCCCCCCCGGGTGGGAACTTCCCCCCCCGGTGGGGGGGCAACCGATGCCCCCACATGCACAAAAATTTTTTCCTAGTTAACTACTACTATTATCAACCTGATCTTTCGAAAGATACCCAATGTGAAAATTTACCCCCCCTGGGGGGGTATTTTTCCCCTAGGGGGGGGAAGCGATGCCCCCCATGCAGAAAATTTTTTTCCTAGTTACATACTACTATTATCAATAATTCAAATTAATTTTACAATCACAAGTTTAAAACAACTCTAATTATGCACATTTATACGAATTTTTGTCCTATCCTGCCATGTTAAAAATTTAGATAAAATGCTATCACAGCGCCACCTGTTGAGCTATTGATCCCCAAACATAATCAGCACCAGTTTATGTCGGGGACCAACTAAATACCAAGTTTGGTTAAATTTCGTTAAAAAAAAAAAAAAAATTGCGATATTTTTCTGTTTTTTTTTGTTAAATGTAAAAAAAATCGATAACTTTGGTTTAAATTATCACAGATTTATCGTTCAACCATTCGTTTTAAAGGTATTGACGAGATCTTTCGAAAGATACCCACCTTGAAATTTTGCCCCCCGGGTGGGAACCTCCCCCCCCGGTGGGGGGGCAACCGATGCCCCCACATGCACAAAAATTTTTTCCTAGTTAACTACTACTATTATCAACCTGATCTTTCGAAAGATACCCAATGTGAAAATTTACCCCCCCCTGGGGGGTATTTTTCCCCTAGGGGGGGGAAGCGATGCCCCCCCATGCAGAAAATTTTTTTCCTAGTTACATACTACTATTATCAATAATTCAAATTAATTTTACAATCACAAGTTTAAAACAACTCTAATTATGCACATTTATACGAATTTTTGTCCTATGCTGCCATGTTAAAAATTTAGATAAAATGCTATCACAGCGCCACCTGTTGAGCTATTGATCCCCAAACATAATCAGCACCAGTTTATGTCGGGGACCAACTAAATACCAAGTTTGGTTAAATTTCGTTAAAAAAAAAAAAAAAAAAAAATTGCGATATTTTTCTGTTTTTTTTTGTTAAAAGTAAAAAAAATCGATAACTTTGGTTTAAATTATCACAGATTTATCGTTCAACCATTCGTTTTAAAGGTATTGACGAGATCTTTCGAAAGATACCCATCTTGAAATTTTGCCCCCTCGGGTGGGAACTTCCCCCCCCGGTGGGGGGGCAACCGATGCCCCCACATGCACAAAAATTTTTTCCTAGTTAACTACTACTATTATCAACCTGATCTTTCGAAAGATACCCAATGTGAAAATTTACCCCCCCTGGGGGGTATTTTTCCCCTAGGGGGGGGAAGCGATGCCCCCCCATGCAGAAAATTTTTTTCCTAGTTACATACTACTATTATCAATAATTCAAATTAATTTTACAATCACAAGATTAAAACAACTCTAATTATGCACATTTATACGAATTTTTGTCCTATGCTGCCATGTTAAAAATTTAGATAAAATGCTATCACAGCGCCACCTGTTGAGCTATTGATCCCCAAACATAATCAGCACCAGTTTATGTCGGGGACCAACTAAATACCAAGTTTGGTTAAATTTCGTTAAAAAAAAAAAAAAAAAAAATTGCGATATTTTTCTGTTTTTTTTTTGTTAAATGTAAAAAAAATCGATAACTTTGGTTTAAATTATCACAGATTTATCGTTCAACCATTCGTTTTAAAGGTATTGACGAGATCTTTCGAAAGATACCCATCTTGAAATTTTGCCCCCCCGGGTGGGAACTTCCCCCCCCGGTGGGGGGGCAACCGATGCCCCCACATGCACAAAAATTTTTTCCTAGTTAACTACTACTATCAACCTGATCTTTCGAAAGATACCCAATGTGAAAATTTACCCCCCCTGGGGGGGTATTTTTCCCCTAGGGGGGGGGGAAGCGATGCCCCCCCATGCAGAAAATTTTTTTCCTAGTTACATACTACTATTATCAATAATACAAATTAATTTTACAATCACAAGTTTAAAACAACTCTAATTATGCACATTTATACGAATTTTTGTCCTATGCTGCCATGTTAAAAATTTAGATAAAATGCTATCACAGCGCCACCTGTTGAGCTATTGATCCCCAAACATAATCAGCACCAGTTTATGTCGGGGACCAACTAAATACCAAGTTTGGTTAAATTTCGTTAAAAAAAAAAAAATTGCGATATTTTTCTGTTTTTTTTTTGTTAAAAGTAAAAAAAATCGATAACTTTGGTTTAAATTATCACAGATTTATCGTTCAACCATTCGTTTTAAAGGTATTGACGAGATCTTTCGAAAGATACCCATCTTGAAATTTTGCCCCCCCGGGTGGGGGGGCAACCGATGCCCCCACATGCACAAAAATTTTTTCCTAGTTAACTACTACTATTATCAACCTGATCTTTCGAAAGATACCCAATGTGAAAATTTACCCCCCTAGGGGGGTATTTTTCCCCTAGGGGGGGGGAAGCGATGTCCCCCCATGCAGAAATTTTTTTTCCTAGTTACATACTACTATTATCAATAATTCAAATTAATTTTACAATCACAAGTTTAAAACAACTCTAATTATGCACATTTATACGAATTTTTGTCCTATGCTGCCATGTTAAAAATTTAGATAAAATGCTATCACAGCGCCACCTGTTGAGCTATTGATCCCCAAACATAATCAGCACCAGTTTATGTCGGGGACCAACTAAATACCAAGTTTGGTTAAATTTCGTTATAAAAAAAAAAAAAAATTGCGATATTTTTCTGTTTTTTTTTGTTAAAAGTAAAAAAAATCGATAACTTTGGTTTAAATTATGACAGATTTATCGTTCAACCATTCGTTTTAAAGGTATTGACGAGATCTTTCGAAAGATACCCATCTTGAAATTTTGCCCCCCCGGGTGGGAACTTCCCCCCCCCGGTGGGGGGGCAACCGATGCCCCCACATGCACAAAAATTTTTTCCTAGTTAACTACTACTATTATCAACCTGATCTTTCGAAAGATACCCAATGTGAAAATTTACCCCCCCTGGGGGGGTATTTTTCCC